>CANUEZ040000182.1:18142500-18475000 GCA_948099385.1 Fasciola hepatica
GACGATGTTTTTTTTATTTTTTAATTTAATGTTTGTTGTCCGTATGGGGACGTATTATTTGGCCGTTTTTACTGGGCAAGATTGAGATAGATATTTGTTTGTCTTGATCTAATCTGAGCGGCCTAAATTATGAATGTTGGCTGTTGTTAATCCAGTTCCGATGTTCTACAGAATCAGTCCTTTTCATGAGCAGCCGAGAGTGGTATTTGAAACAGGGTGAATGTGGGATGATGTTGATGGTGATTGAGTTATTGTTGGTATTGGTGTTTGTCACTTTGGCCTGGTAGTTAGTGAGCATTTGTTTGTTTGTTTTTTCAATTACTTATTTATATATTTGGTAATCTAACCGATGTGTGTGTGTGTGTGTGGTTGGTTGGTTGGTTACTGGGTTAAAAGAATGGGGCGTTGTTAGTCCTTGTGGTTCTCTTGTTCTCTTTTTTTTTCTCTCTCTCTCTCTCTATTTGTCTGTCTGTGTGTCTTTGTGCTTATCCGTATTATTTGTGTGTGGTATGTTTGTGTTCGTGTATGTGCGAAAGAGCAAAAGAGAGTCGAATGCAGTGTTGAATGTCATGCGAGCTATTTGTCGACTCACAGTTGGAAGGTTGAGGCAAGTATGGTTGTTTATCTGAGCCTAATTTGGTTGACGCACATAATTGACGATGGTGATCCGGGTGAGCGTGTTTATGCATTGTGTTGTGTTGTGTTGTGTATGGTTGCCGCGGATGGGCGATGAGCACAAAGTGGATTTTTCTCGCACACTGTTCTCGATGCGCTAGTTTCGCTTAGTTCGTCGAAGTAGAAGTGCGCATAGTGGACACGGTTCGCGGTGTTTGCTAGAGCGGTTAGAGTTGGCATTTCCCTCTCTCTCTTACCGAGTAGAAAAACACCGGAGATTGATATGGATACCGATTTGTGCATTTTGATGCTGGGATTTTGTGTGTTGTTGGTTTTCGGTTGTGAACGTGTGTGCACGTGATGTTATGTGGTGTATTTGGTTAGTGAATTTGAATTTGTGTGTTGGTTTGTCACCGTGCTTCAGTTGATTTGATATTGTGTATTGGTTTACGTGTAATTATTCGAATGGTGAGAATCCTTTA
This sequence comes from Fasciola hepatica, assembly GCA_948099385.1. Taxonomy (NCBI): domain Eukaryota; kingdom Metazoa; phylum Platyhelminthes; class Trematoda; order Plagiorchiida; family Fasciolidae; genus Fasciola; species Fasciola hepatica. Next base: position 18,143,598 of record CANUEZ040000182.1, read on the forward strand.
GTGAGTATTGTTTGTTGGGTGATGATGATAGTATTGGACTGGATCGCCATGACAGTTTGATTAGTCTTTCTGATGATTGGATTTTTGATTGGACGTATTTTGATGATGATTGATATTAATATATTTTTCTTCGTTCTATTCTGGTTTCCATCCGTTTCCGGTTTGTCCGTGGTTGACATTTTGTCTCCGTTTCTGGTGCTGTGCGTTTGTGCGGCAGTTTATGATTGTGGTGTAGAAGAGATGTGGATCGCTTGCTAGTAGAATACGACGGGATAGGACAGTATATGCGGTACGGTGGAGTAGACGACAGTGCGTTGCGCGGCGTGGCATAACGGTGCAGTGGAATGAAAGGGCGCCGAACGCAATGGGATGAGATGGAATACATGCATTGTGGAAGAGCGCGCGCGGAGTTTTGAAGGTGAGTGTAATCGGTTAATATATTATGGGTTGTGTTTCTTGTTTTGTGATAGTATGTTATTTTGGTATTTGAATTGTTGTTGGTTGTGTTTGAATCATCGTTGTTGTGTGTGTTCCATGCTGGTGGCACAGACGATGAGTATAGTACAAGGGGAGGATTCGAATGATGTAATCGCGATGCGTCCGTGTTTCTGACCGGTGACTTTCGCACGTTCTGATATAATGGAGGAAAAGGACGAGGTTGAGGAGGAAGTGTGTATGAGGTTTCGACGTCCATCGGTGTGTGTGTTTGGGTGCGCGCTTGTTTGCTTGTTCGTTTGCTCGCTTACACATGCCAGTGCAGTGGTGTGTGAGTCGTTCACTTGTTATAGCGGATTTGTGTGTATTACTGGCAGGTGACTTGTGTATTTTGTGTATAGTTTTCTGATATGATGTGATATGATATGATATTTATTCTTCTATCTCCTGTTTTTGCAATTAGGAATATTGTGAATGGAGAATGTATATTGTTCAATGATGTGGTTGGTGTTGGGCATAGGTTTTCGACCCACTCTCGGTGTGTACGTGTCGGTTTGATGAATGTTGTGTGTTGTGTGTTGTGTGTTGTAGAAGCAGTTGGCGAACGTGTCGGTGTGTGTTGCGCATCGGTGGGAGTGAGTGTCAGTGGGAGCGGCAGCGTTAGTGGTTAGGTGAGAAACGTTTTTTGTATGTTTGTGTGATATCGTGTTTATTGTTGTATAGTGTTGTTTTCAGTTTTGATTGATTCGTGGTGTCCTGACTTTGACAACTTGCGTTCGATTTCTGTTCGGCAAGCTGTAATGGTTAGGTATATTGATCGATTTCGGAACTGAAGCATCGTGTGTGTATGTTGGTATTGATTTTCCAAATGTGAGCACGATGTCCGAATTCCGTGTATAGATGATTCTGGACGATGTTTTTTTTATTTTTTAATTTAATGTTTGTTGTCCGTATGGGGACGTATTATTTGGCCGTTTTTACTGGGCAAGATTGAGATAGATATTTGTTTGTCTTGATCTAATCTGAGCGGCCTAAATTATGAATGTTGGCTGTTGTTAATCCAGTTCCGATGTTCTACAGAATCAGTCCTTTTCATGAGCAGCCGAGAGTGGTATTTGAAACAGGGTGAATGTGGGATGATGTTGATGGTGATTGAGTTATTGTTGGTATTGGTGTTTGTCACTTTGGCCTGGTAGTTAGTGAGCATTTGTTTGTTTGTTTTTTCAATTACTTATTTATATATTTGGTAATCTAACCGATGTGTGTGTGTGTGTGTGGTTGGTTGGTTGGTTACTGGGTTAAAAGAATGGGGCGTTGTTAGTCCTTGTGGTTCTCTTGTTCTCTTTTTTTTTCTCTCTCTCTCTCTATTTGTCTGTCTGTGTGTCTTTGTGCTTATCCGTATTATTTGTGTGTGGTATGTTTGTGTTCGTGTATGTGCGAAAGAGCAAAAGAGAGTCGAATGCAGTGTTGAATGTCATGCGAGCTATTTGTCGACTCACAGTTGGAAGGTTGAGGCAAGTATGGTTGTTTATCTGAGCCTAATTTGGTTGACGCACATAATTGACGATGGTGATCCGGGTGAGCGTGTTTATGCATTGTGTTGTGTTGTGTTGTGTATGGTTGCCGCGGATGGGCGATGAGCACAAAGTGGATTTTTCTCGCACACTGTTCTCGATGCGCTAGTTTCGTTTAGTTCGTCGAAGTAGAAGTGCGCATAGTGGACACGGTTCGCGGTGTTTGCTAGAGCGGTTAGAGTTGGCATTTCCTTCTCTCTCTTACCGAGTAGAAAAACACCGGAGATTGATATGGATACCGATTTGTGCATTTTGATGCTGGGATTTTGTGTGTTGTTGGTTTTCGGTTGTGAACGTGTGTGCACGTGATGTTATGTGGTGTATTTGGTTAGTGAATTTGAATTTGTGTGTTGGTTTGTCACCGTGCTTCAGTTGATTTGATATTGTGTATTGGTTTACGTGTAATTATTCGAATGGTGAGAATCCTTTAGTGAGTATTGTTTGTTGGGTGATGATGATAGTATTGGACTGGATCGCCATGACAGTTTGATTAGTCTTTCTGATGATTGGATTTTTGATTGGACGTATTTTGATGATGATTGATATTAATATATTTTTCTTCGTTCTATTCTGGTTTCCATCCGTTTCCGGTTTGTCCGTGGTTGACATTTTGTCTCCGTTTCTGGTGCTGTGCGTTTGTGCGGCAGTTTATGATTGTGGTGTAGAAGAGATGTGGATCGCTTGCTAGTAGAATACGACGGGATAGGACAGTATATGCGGTACGGTGGAGTAGACGACAGTGCGTTGCGCGGCGTGGCATAACGGTGCAGTGGAATGAAAGGGCGCCGAACGCAATGGGATGAGATGGAATACATGCATTGTGGAAGAGCGCGCGCGGAGTTTTGAAGGTGAGTGTAATCGGTTAATATATTATGGGTTGTGTTTCTTGTTTTGTGATAGTATGTTATTTTTGTATTTGAATTGTTGTTGGTTGTGTTTGAATCATCGTTGTTGTGTGTGTTCCATGCTGGTGGCACAGACGATGAGTATAGTACAAGGGGAGGATTCGAATGATGTAATCGCGATGCGTCCGTGTTTCTGACCGGTGACTTTCGCACGTTCTGATATAATGGAGGAAAAGGACGAGGTTGAGGAGGAAGTGTGTATGAGGTTTCGACGTCCATCGGTGTGTGTGTTTGGGTGCGCGCTTGTTTGCTTGTTCGTTTGCTCGCTTACACATGCCAGTGCAGTGGTGTGTGGGTCGTTCACTTGTTATAGCGGATTTGTGTGTATTACTGGCAGGTGACTTGTGTATTTTGTGTATAGTTTTCTGATATGATGTGATATGATATGATATTTATTCTTCTATCTCCTGTTTTTGCAATTAGGAATATTGTGAATGGAGAATGTATATTGTTCAATGATGTGGTTGGTGTTGGGCATAGGTTTTCGACCCACTCTCGGTGTGTACGTGTCGGTTTGATGAATGTTGTGTGTTGTGTGTTGTGTGTTGTAGAAGCAGTTGGCGAACGTGTCGGTGTGTGTTGCGCATCGGTGGGAGTGAGTGTCAGTGGGAGCGGCAGCGTTAGTGGTTAGGTGAGAAACGTTTTTTGTATGTTTGTGTGATATCGTGTTTATTGTTGTATAGTGTTGTTTTCAGTTTTGATTGATTCGTGGTGTCCTGACTTTGACAACTTGCGTTTGATTTCTGTTCGGCAAGCTGTAATGGTTAGGTATATTGATCGATTTCGGAACTGAAGCATCGTGTGTGTATGTTGGTATTGATTTTCCAAATGTGAGCACGATGTCCGAATTCCGTGTATAGATGATTCTGGACGATGTTTTTTTTATTTTTTAATTTAATGTTTGTTGTCCGTATGGGGACGTATTATTTGGCCGTTTTTACTGGGCAAGATTGAGATAGATATTTGTTTGTCTTGATCTAATCTGAGCGGCCTAAATTATGAATGTTGGCTGTTGTTAATCCAGTTCCGATGTTCTACAGAATCAGTCCTTTTCATGAGCAGCCGAGAGTGGTATTTGAAACAGGGTGAATGTGGGATGATGTTGATGGTGATTGAGTTATTGTTGGTATTGGTGTTTGTCACTTTGGCCTGGTAGTTAGTGAGCGTTTGTTTGTTTGTTTTTTCAATTACTTATTTATATATTTGGTAATCTAACCGATGTGTGTGTGTGTGTGGTTGGTTGGTTGGTTACTGGGTTAAAAGAATGGGGCGTTGTTAGTCCTTGTGGTTCTCTTGTTCTCTTTTTTTTTCTCTCTCTCTCTATTTGTCTGTCTGTGTGTCTTTGTGCTTATCCGTATTATTTGTGTGTGGTATGTTTGTGTTCGTGTATGTGCGAAAGAGCAAAAGAGAGTCGAATGCAGTGTTGAATGTCATGCGAGCTATTTGTCGACTCACAGTTGGAAGGTTGAGGCAAGTATGGTTGTTTATCTGAGCCTAATTTGGTTGACGCACGTCATTGACGATGGTGATCCGGGTGAGCGTGTTTATGCATTGTGTTGTGTTGTGTTGTGTTGTGTTGTGTATGGTTGACGCGGATGGGCGATGAGCACAAAGTGGATTTTTCTCGCACACTGTTCTCGATGCGCTAGTTTCGTTTAGTTCGTCGAAGTAGAAGTGCGCATAGTGGACACGGTTCGCGGTGTTTGCTAGAGCGGTTAGAGTTGGCATTTCCCTCTCTCTCTTACCGAGTAGAAAAACACCGGAGATTGATATGGATACCGATTTGTGCATTTTGATGCTGGGATTTTGTGTGTTGTTGGTTTTCGATTGTGAACGTGTGTGCACGTGATGTTATGTGGTGTATTTGGTTAGTGAATTTGAATTTGTGTGTTGGTTTGTCACCGTGCTTCAGTTGATTTGATATTGTGTATTGGTTTACGTGTAATTATTCGAATGGTGAGAATCCTTTAGTGAGTATTGTTTGTTGGGTGATGATGATAGTATTGGACTGGATCGCCATGACAGTTTGATTAGTCTTTCTGATGATTGGATTTTTGATTGGACGTATTTTGATGATGATTGATATTAATATATTTTTCTTCGTTCTATTCTGGTTTCCATCCGTTTCCGGTTTGTCCGTGGTTGACATTTTGTCTCCGTTTCTGGTGCTGTGCGTTTGTGCGGCAGTTTATGATTGTGGTGTAGAAGAGATGTGGATCGCTTGCTAGTAGAATACGACGGGATAGGACAGTATATGCGGTACGGTGGAGTAGACGACAGTGCGTTGCGCGGCGTGGCATAACGGTGCAGTGGAATGAAAGGGCGCCGAACGCAGTGGGATGAGATGGAATACATGCATTGTGGAAGAGCGCGCGCGGAGTTTTGAAGGTGAGTGTAATCGGTTAATATATTATGGGTTGTGTTTCTTGTTTTGTGATAGTATGTTATTTTTGTATTTGAATTGTTGTTGGTTGTGTTTGAATCATCGTTGTTGTGTGTGTTCCATGCTGGTGGCACAGACGATGAGTATAGTACAAGGGGAGGATTCGAATGATGTAATCGCGATGCGTCCGTGTTTCTGACCGGTGACTTTCGCACGTTCTGATATAATGGAGGAAAAGGACGAGGTTGAGGAGGAAGTGTGTATGAGGTTTCGACGTCCATCGGTGTGTGTGTTTGTGTGCGCGCTTGTTTGCTTGTTCGTTTGCTCGCTTACACATGCCAGTGCAGTGGTGTGTGGGTCGTTCACTTGTTATAGCGGATTTGTGTGTATTACTGGCAGGTGACTTGTGTATTTTGTGTATAGTTTTCTGATATGATGTGATATGATATGATATTTATTCTTCTATCTCCTGTTTTTGCAATTAGGAATGTTGTGAATGGAGAATGTATATTGTTCAATGATGTGGTTGGTTTTGGGCATGGGTTTTCGACCCACTCTCGGTGTGTACGTGTCGGTTTGATGAATGTTGTGTGTTGTGTGTTGTGTGTTGTAGAAGCAGTTGGCGAACGTGTCGGTGTGTGTTGCGCATCGGTGGGAGTGAGTGTCAGTGGGAGCGGCAGCGTTAGTGGTTAGGTGAGAAACGTTTTTTGTATGTTTGTGTGATATCGTGTTTATTGTTGTATAGTGTTGTTTTCAGTTTTGATTGATTCGTGGTGTCCTGACTTTGACAACTTGCGTTCGATTTCTGTTCGGCAAGCTGTAATGGTTAGGTATATTGATCGATTTCGGAACTGAAGCATCGTGTGTGTATGTTGGTATTGATTTTCCAAATGTGAGCACGATGTCCGAATTCCGTGTATAGATGATTCTGGACGATGTTTTTTTTATTTTTTAATTTAATGTTTGTTGTCCGTATGGGGACGTATTATTTGGCCGTTTTTACTGGGCAAGATTGAGATAGATATTTGTTTGTCTTGATCTAATCTGAGCGGCCTAAATTATGAATGTTGGCTGTTGTTAATCCAGTTCCGATGTTCTACAGAATCAGTCCTTTTCATGAGCAGCCGAGAGTGGTATTTGAAACAGGGTGAATGTGGGATGATGTTGATGGTGATTGAGTTATTGTTGGTATTGGTGTTTGTCACTTTGGCCTGGTAGTTAGTGAGCGTTTGTTTGTTTGTTTTTTCAATTACTTATTTATATATTTGGTAATCTAACCGATGTGTGTGTGTGTGTGGTTGGTTGGTTGGTTACTGGGTTAAAAGAATGGGGCGTTGTTAGTCCTTGTGGTTCTCTTGTTCTCTTTTTTTTTTTTTTCTCTCTCTCTCTCTATTTGTCTGTCTGTGTGTCTTTGTGCTTATCCGTATTATTTGTGTGTGGTATGTTTGTGTTCGTGTATGTGCGAAAGAGCAAAAGAGAGTCGAATGCAGTGTTGAATGTCATGCGAGCTATTTGTCGACTCACAGTTGGAAGGTTGAGGCAAGTATGGTTGTTTATCTGAGCCTAATTTGGTTGACGCACATAATTGACGATAGTGATCCGGGTGAGCGTGTTTATGCATTGTGTTGTGTTGTGTTGTGTATGGTTGCCGCGGATGGGCGATGAGCACAAAGTGGATTTTTCTCGCACACTGTTCTCGATGCGCTAGTTTCGTTTAGTTCGTCGAAGTAGAAGTGCGCATAGTGGACACGGTTCGCGGTGTTTGCTAGAGCGGTTAGAGTTGGCATTTCCCTCTCTCTCTTACCGAGTAGAAAAACACCGGAGATTGATATGGATACCGATTTGTGCATTTTGATGCTGGGATTTTGTGCGTTGTTGGTTTTCGGTTGTGAACGTGTGTGCACGTGATGTTATGTGGTGTATTTGGTTAGTGAATTTGAATTTGTGTGTTGGTTTGTCACCGTGCTTCAGTTGATTTGATATTGTGTATTGGTTTACGTGTAATTATTCGAATGGTGAGAATCCTTTAGTGAGTATTGTTTGTTGGGTGATGATGATAGTATTGGACTGGATCGCCATGACAGTTTGATTAGTCTTTCTGATGATTGGATTTTTGATTGGACGTATTTTGATGATGATTGATATTAATATATTTTTCTTCGTTCTATTCTGGTTTCCATCCGTTTCCGGTTTGTCCGTGGTTGACATTTTGTCTCCGTTTCTGGTGCTGTGCGTTTGTGCGGCAGTTTATGATTGTGGTGTAGAAGAGATGTGGATCGCTTGCTAGTAGAATACGACGGGATAGGACAGTATATGCGGTACGGTGGAGTAGACGACAGTGCGTTGCGCGGCGTGGCATAACGGTGCAGTGGAATGAAAGGGCGCCGAACGCAGTGGGATGAGATGGAATACATGCATTGTGGAAGAGCGCGCGCGGAGTTTTGAAGGTGAGTGTAATCGGTTAATATATTATGGGTTGTGTTTCTTGTTTTGTGATAGTATGTTATTTTTGTATTTGAATTGTTGTTGGTTGTGTTTGAATCATCGTTGTTGTGTGTGTTCCATGCTGGTGGCACAGACGATGAGTATAGTACAAGGGGAGGATTCGAATGATGTAATCGCGATGCGTCCGTGTTTCTGACCGGTGACTTTCGCACGTTCTGATATAATGGAGGAAAAGGACGAGGTTGAGGAGGAAGTGTGTATGAGGTTTCGACGTCCATCGGTGTGTGTGTTTGTGTGCGCGCTTGTTTGCTTGTTCGTTTGCTCGCTTACACATGCCAGTGCAGTGGTGTGTGGGTCGTTCACTTGTTATAGCGGATTTGTGTGTATTACTGGCAGGTGACTTGTGTATTTTGTGTATAGTTTTCTGATATGATGTGATATGATATGATATTTATTCTTCTATCTCCTGTTTTTGCAATTAGGAATGTTGTGAATGGAGAATGTATATTGTTCAATGATGTGGTTGGTTTTGGGCATGGGTTTTCGACCCACTCTCGGTGTGTACGTGTCGGTTTGATGAATGTTGTGTGTTGTGTGTTGTGTGTTGTAGAAGCAGTTGGCGAACGTGTCGGTGTGTGTTGCGCATCAGTGGGAGTAAGTGTGAGTGTCAGTGGGAGCGGCAGCGTTAGTGGTTAGGTGAGAAACGTTTTTTGTATGTTTGTGTGATATCGTGTTTATTGTTGTATAGTGTTGTTTTCAGTTTTGATTGATTCGTGGTGTCCTGACTTTGACAACTTGCGTTTGATTTCTGTTCGGCAAGCTGTAATGGTTAGGTATATTGATCGATTTCGGAACTGAAGCATCGTGTGTGTATGTTGGTATTGATTTTCCAAATGTGAGCACGATGTCCGAATTCCGTGTATAGATGATTCTGGACGATGTTTTTTTTAATTTTTTAATTTAATGTTTGTTGTCCGTATGGGGACGTATTATTTGGCCGTTTTTACTGGGCAAGATTGAGATAGATATTTGTTTGTCTTGATCTAATCTGAGCGGCCTAAATTATGAATGTTGGCTGTTGTTAATCCAGTTCCGATGTTCTACAGAATCAGTCCTTTTCATGAGCAGCCGAGAGTGGTATTTGAAACAGGGTGAATGTGGGATGATGTTGATGGTGATTGAGTTATTGTTGGTATTGGTGTTTGTCATTTTGGCCTGGTAGTTAGTGAGCGTTTGTTTGTTTGTTTTTTCAATTACTTATTTATATATTTGGTAATCTAACCGATGTGTGTGTGTGTGTGTGGTTGGTTGGTTGGTTACTGGGTTAAAAGAATGGGGCGTTGTTAGTCCTTGTGGTTCTCTTGTTCTCTTTTTTTTTCTCTCTCTCTCTCTCTATTTGTCTGTCTGTGTGTCTTTGTGCTTATCCGTATTATTTGTGTGTGGTATGTTTGTGTTCGTGTATGTGCGAAAGAGCAAAAGAGAGTCGAATGCAGTGTTGAATGTCATGCGAGCTATTTGTCGACTCACAGTTGGAAGGTTGAGGCAAGTATGGTTATTTATCTGAGCCTAATTTGGTTGACGCACATAATTGACGATGGTGATCCGGGTGAGCGTGTTTATGCATTGTGTTGTGTTGTGTTGTGTATGGTTGCCGCGGATGGGCGATGAGCACAAAGTGGATTTTTCTCGCACACTGTTCTCGATGCGCTAGTTTCGTTTAGTTCGTCGAAGTAGAAGTGCGCATAGTGGACACGGTTCGCGGTGTTTGCTAGAGCGGTTAGAGTTGGCATTTCCCTCTCTCTCTTACCGAGTAGAAAAACACCGGAGATTGATATGGATACCGATTTGTGCATTTTGATGCTGGGATTTTGTGCGTTGTTGGTTTTCGGTTGTGAACGTGTGTGCACGTGATGTTATGTGGTGTATTTGGTTAGTGAATTTGAATTTGTGTGTTGGTTTGTCACCGTGCTTCAGTTGATTTGATATTGTGTATTGGTTTACGTGTAATTATTCGAATGGTGAGAATCCTTTAGTGAGTATTGTTTGTTGGGTGATGATGATAGTATTGGACTGGATCGCCATGACAGTTTGATTAGTCTTTCTGATGATTGGATTTTTGATTGGACGTATTTTGATGATGATTGATATTAATATATTTTTCTTCGTTCTATTCTGGTTTCCATCCGTTTCCGGTTTGTCCGTGGTTGACATTTTGTCTCCGTTTCTGGTGCTGTGCGTTTGTGCGGCAGTTTATGATTGTGGTGTAGAAGAGATGTGGATCGCTTGCTAGTAGAATACGACGGGATAGGACAGTATATGCGGTACGGTGGAGTAGACGACAGTGCGTTGCGCGGCGTGGCATAACGGTGCAGTGGAATGAAAGGGCGCCGAACGCAGTGGGATGAGATGGAATACATGCATTGTGGAAGAGCGCGCGCGGAGTTTTGAAGGTGAGTGTAATCGGTTAATATATTATGGGTTGTGTTTCTTGTTTTGTGATAGTATGTTATTTTGGTATTTGAATTGTTGTTGGTTGTGTTTGAATCATCGTTGTTGTGTGTGTTCCATGCTGGTGGCACAGACGATGAGTATAGTACAAGGGGAGGATTCGAATGATGTAATCGCGATGCGTCCGTGTTTCTGACCGGTGACTTTCGCACGTTCTGATATAATGGAGGAAAAGGACGAGGTTGAGGAGGAAGTGTGTATGAGGTTTCGACGTCCATCGGTGTGTGTGTTTGGGTGCGCGCTTGTTTGCTTGTTCGTTTGCTCGCTTACACATGCCAGTGCAGTGGTGTGTGGGTCGTTCACTTGTTATAGCGGATTTGTGTGTATTACTGGCAGGTGACTTGTGTATTTTGTGTATAGTTTTCTGATATGATGTGATATGATATGATATTTATTCTTCTATCTCCTGTTTTTGCAATTAGGAATATTGTGAATGGAGAATGTATATTGTTCAATGATGTGGTTGGTGTTGGGCATAGGTTTTCGACCCACTCTCGGTGTGTACGTGTCGGTTTGATGAATGTTGTGTGTTGTGTGTTGTGTGTTGTGTGTTGTAGAAGCAGTTGGCGAACGTGTCGGTGTGTGTTGCGCATCGGTGGGAGTGAGTGTCAGTGGGAGCGGCAGCGTTAGTGGTTAGGTGAGAAACGTTTTTTGTATGTTTGTGTGATATCGTGTTTATTGTTGTATAGTGTTGTTTTCAGTTTTGATTGATTCGTGGTGTCCTGACTTTGACAACTTGCGTTTGATTTCTGTTCGGCAAGCTGTAATGGTTAGGTATATTGATCGATTTCGGAACTGAAGCATCGTGTGTGTATGTTGGTATTGATTTTCCAAATGTGAGCACGATGTCCGAATTCCGTGTATAGATGATTCTGGACGATGTTTTTTTTAATTTTTTAATTTAATGTTTGTTGTCCGTATGGGGACGTATTATTTGGCCGTTTTTACTGGGCAAGATTGAGATAGATATTTGTTTGTCTTGATCTAATCTGAGCGGCCTAAATTATGAATGTTGGCTGTTGTTAATCCAGTTCCGATGTTCTACAGAATCAGTCCTTTTCATGAGCAGCCGAGAGTGGTATTTGAAACAGGGTGAATGTGGGATGATGTTGATGGTGATTGAGTTATTGTTGGTATTGGTGTTTGTCATTTTGGCCTGGTAGTTAGTGAGCGTTTGTTTGTTTGTTTTTTCAATTACTTATTTATATATTTGGTAATCTAACCGATGTGTGTGTGTGTGTGTGGTTGGTTGGTTGGTTACTGGGTTAAAAGAATGGGGCGTTGTTAGTCCTTGTGGTTCTCTTGTTCTCTTTTTTTTTTTCTCTCTCTCTCTCTATTTGTCTGTCTGTGTGTCTTTGTGCTTATCCGTATTATTTGTGTGTGGTATGTTTGTGTTCGTGTATGTGCGAAAGAGCAAAAGAGAGTCGAATGCAGTGTTGAATGTCATGCGAGCTATTTGTCGACTCACAGTTGGAAGGTTGAGGCAAGTATGGTTATTTATCTGAGCCTAATTTGGTTGACGCACATAATTGACGATGGTGATCCGGGTGAGCGTGTTTATGCATTGTGTTGTGTTGTGTTGTGTATGGTTGCCGCGGATGGGCGATGAGCACAAAGTGGATTTTTCTCGCACACTGTTCTCGATGCGCTAGTTTCGTTTAGTTCGTCGAAGTAGAAGTGCGCATAGTGGACACGGTTCGCGGTGTTTGCTAGAGCGGTTAGAGTTGGCATTTCCCTCTCTCTCTTACCGAGTAGAAAAACACCGGAGATTGATATGGATACCGATTTGTGCATTTTGATGCTGGGATTTTGTGCGTTGTTGGTTTTCGGTTGTGAACGTGTGTGCACGTGATGTTATGTGGTGTATTTGGTTAGTGAATTTGAATTTGTGTGTTGGTTTGTCACCGTGCTTCAGTTGATTTGATATTGTGTATTGGTTTACGTGTAATTATTCGAATGGTGAGAATCCTTTAGTGAGTATTGTTTGTTGGGTGATGATGATAGTATTGGACTGGATCGCCATGACAGTTTGATTAGTCTTTCTGATGATTGGATTTTTGATTGGACGTATTTTGATGATGATTGATATTAATATATTTTTCTTCGTTCTATTCTGGTTTCCATCCGTTTCCGGTTTGTCCGTGGTTGACATTTTGTCTCCGTTTCTGGTGCTGTGCGTTTGTGCGGCAGTTTATGATTGTGGTGTAGAAGAGATGTGGATCGCTTGCTAGTAGAATACGACGGGATAGGACAGTATATGCGGTACGGTGGAGTAGACGACAGTGCGTTGCGCGGCGTGGCATAACGGTGCAGTGGAATGAAAGGGCGCCGAACGCAGTGGGATGAGATGGAATACATGCATTGTGGAAGAGCGCGCGCGGAGTTTTGAAGGTGAGTGTAATCGGTTAATATATTATGGGTTGTGTTTCTTGTTTTGTGATAGTATGTTATTTTTGTATTTGAATTGTTGTTGGTTGTGTTTGAATCATCGTTGTTGTGTGTGTTCCATGCTGGTGGCACAGACGATGAGTATAGTACAAGGGGAGGATTCGAATGATGTAATCGCGATGCGTCCGTGTTTCTGACCGGTGACTTTCGCACGTTCTGATATAATGGAGGAAAAGGACGAGGTTGAGGAGGAAGTGTGTATGAGGTTTCGACGTCCATCGGTGTGTGTGTTTGTGTGCGCGCTTGTTTGCTTGTTCGTTTGCTCGCTTACACATGCCAGTGCAGTGGTGTGTGGGTCGTTCACTTGTTATAGCGGATTTGTGTGTATTACTGGCAGGTGACTTGTGTATTTTGTGTATAGTTTTCTGATATGATGTGATATGATATGATATTTATTCTTCTATCTCCTGTTTTTGCAATTAGGAATGTTGTGAATGGAGAATGTATATTGTTCAATGATGTGGTTGGTTTTGGGCATGGGTTTTCGACCCACTCTCGGTGTGTACGTGTCGGTTTGATGAATGTTGTGTGTTGTGTGTTGTGTGTTGTAGAAGCAGTTGGCGAACGTGTCGGTGTGTGTTGCGCATCGGTGGGAGTGAGTGTCAGTGGGAGCGGCAGCGTTAGTGGTTAGGTGAGAAACGTTTTTTGTATGTTTGTGTGATATCGTGTTTATTGTTGTATAGTGTTGTTTTCAGTTTTGATTGATTCGTGGTGTCCTGACTTTGACAACTTGCGTTCGATTTCTGTTCGGCAAGCTGTAATGGTTAGGTATATTGATCGATTTCGGAACTGAAGCATCGTGTGTGTATGTTGGTATTGATTTTCCAAATGTGAGCACGATGTCCGAATTCCGTGTATAGATGATTCTGGACGATGTTTTTTTTATTTTTTAATTTAATGTTTGTTGTCCGTATGGGGACGTATTATTTGGCCGTTTTTACTGGGCAAGATTGAGATAGATATTTGTTTGTCTTGATCTAATCTGAGCGGCCTAAATTATGAATGTTGGCTGTTGTTAATCCAGTTCCGATGTTCTACAGAATCAGTCCTTTTCATGAGCAGCCGAGAGTGGTATTTGAAACAGGGTGAATGTGGGATGATGTTGATGGTGATTGAGTTATTGTTGGTATTGGTGTTTGTCACTTTGGCCTGGTAGTTAGTGAGCGTTTGTTTGTTTGTTTTTTCAATTACTTATTTATATATTTGGTAATCTAACCGATGTGTGTGTGTGTGTGGTTGGTTGGTTGGTTACTGGGTTAAAAGAATGGGGCGTTGTTAGTCCTTGTGGTTCTCTTGTTCTCTTTTTTTTTTTTCTCTCTCTCTCTCTATTTGTCTGTCTGTGTGTCTTTGTGCTTATCCGTATTATTTGTGTGTGGTATGTTTGTGTTCGTGTATGTGCGAAAGAGCAAAAGAGAGTCGAATGCAGTGTTGAATGTCATGCGAGCTATTTGTCGACTCACAGTTGGAAGGTTGAGGCAAGTATGGTTGTTTATCTGAGCCTAATTTGGTTGACGCACATAATTGACGATAGTGATCCGGGTGAGCGTGTTTATGCATTGTGTTGTGTTGTGTTGTGTATGGTTGCCGCGGATGGGCGATGAGCACAAAGTGGATTTTTCTCGCACACTGTTCTCGATGCGCTAGTTTCGTTTAGTTCGTCGAAGTAGAAGTGCGCATAGTGGACACGGTTCGCGGTGTTTGCTAGAGCGGTTAGAGTTGGCATTTCCCTCTCTCTCTTACCGAGTAGAAAAACACCGGAGATTGATATGGATACCGATTTGTGCATTTTGATGCTGGGATTTTGTGCGTTGTTGGTTTTCGGTTGTGAACGTGTGTGCACGTGATGTTATGTGGTGTATTTGGTTAGTGAATTTGAATTTGTGTGTTGGTTTGTCACCGTGCTTCAGTTGATTTGATATTGTGTATTGGTTTACGTGTAATTATTCGAATGGTGAGAATCCTTTAGTGAGTATTGTTTGTTGGGTGATGATGATAGTATTGGACTGGATCGCCATGACAGTTTGATTAGTCTTTCTGATGATTGGATTTTTGATTGGACGTATTTTGATGATGATTGATATTAATATATTTTTCTTCGTTCTATTCTGGTTTCCATCCGTTTCCGGTTTGTCCGTGGTTGACATTTTGTCTCCGTTTCTGGTGCTGTGCGTTTGTGCGGCAGTTTATGATTGTGGTGTAGAAGAGATGTGGATCGCTTGCTAGTAGAATACGACGGGATAGGACAGTATATGCGGTACGGTGGAGTAGACGACAGTGCGTTGCGCGGCGTGGCATAACGGTGCAGTGGAATGAAAGGGCGCCGAACGCAGTGGGATGAGATGGAATACATGCATTGTGGAAGAGCGCGCGCGGAGTTTTGAAGGTGAGTGTAATCGGTTAATATATTATGGGTTGTGTTTCTTGTTTTGTGATAGTATGTTATTTTTGTATTTGAATTGTTGTTGGTTGTGTTTGAATCATCGTTGTTGTGTGTGTTCCATGCTGGTGGCACAGACGATGAGTATAGTACAAGGGGAGGATTCGAATGATGTAATCGCGATGCGTCCGTGTTTCTGACCGGTGACTTTCGCACGTTCTGATATAATGGAGGAAAAGGACGAGGTTGAGGAGGAAGTGTGTATGAGGTTTCGACGTCCATCGGTGTGTGTGTTTGTGTGCGCGCTTGTTTGCTTGTTCGTTTGCTCGCTTACACATGCCAGTGCAGTGGTGTGTGGGTCGTTCACTTGTTATAGCGGATTTGTGTGTATTACTGGCAGGTGACTTGTGTATTTTGTGTATAGTTTTCTGATATGATGTGATATGATATGATATTTATTCTTCTATCTCCTGTTTTTGCAATTAGGAATGTTGTGAATGGAGAATGTATATTGTTCAATGATGTGGTTGGTTTTGGGCATGGGTTTTCGACCCACTCTCGGTGTGTACGTGTCGGTTTGATGAATGTTGTGTGTTGTGTGTTGTGTGTTGTAGAAGCAGTTGGCGAACGTGTCGGTGTGTGTTGCGCATCGGTGGGAGTGAGTGTCAGTGGGAGCGGCAGCGTTAGTGGTTAGGTGAGAAACGTTTTTTGTATGTTTGTGTGATATCGTGTTTATTGTTGTATAGTGTTGTTTTCAGTTTTGATTGATTCGTGGTGTCCTGACTTTGACAACTTGCGTTCGATTTCTGTTCGGCAAGCTGTAATGGTTAGGTATATTGATCGATTTCGGAACTGAAGCATCGTGTGTGTATGTTGGTATTGATTTTCCAAATGTGAGCACGATGTCCGAATTCCGTGTATAGATGATTCTGGACGATGTTTTTTTTATTTTTTAATTTAATGTTTGTTGTCCGTATGGGGACGTATTATTTGGCCGTTTTTACTGGGCAAGATTGAGATAGATATTTGTTTGTCTTGATCTAATCTGAGCGGCCTAAATTATGAATGTTGGCTGTTGTTAATCCAGTTCCGATGTTCTACAGAATCAGTCCTTTTCATGAGCAGCCGAGAGTGGTATTTGAAACAGGGTGAATGTGGGATGATGTTGATGGTGATTGAGTTATTGTTGGTATTGGTGTTTGTCACTTTGGCCTGGTAGTTAGTGAGCGTTTGTTTGTTTGTTTTTTCAATTACTTATTTATATATTTGGTAATCTAACCGATGTGTGTGTGTGTGTGGTTGGTTGGTTGGTTACTGGGTTAAAAGAATGGGGCGTTGTTAGTCCTTGTGGTTCTCTTGTTCTCTTTTTTTTTTTTTTTCTCTCTCTCTCTCTATTTGTCTGTCTGTGTGTCTTTGTGCTTATCCGTATTATTTGTGTGTGGTATGTTTGTGTTCGTGTATGTGCGAAAGAGCAAAAGAGAGTCGAATGCAGTGTTGAATGTCATGCGAGCTATTTGTCGACTCACAGTTGGAAGGTTGAGGCAAGTATGGTTGTTTATCTGAGCCTAATTTGGTTGACGCACATAATTGACGATAGTGATCCGGGTGAGCGTGTTTATGCATTGTGTTGTGTTGTGTTGTGTATGGTTGCCGCGGATGGGCGATGAGCACAAAGTGGATTTTTCTCGCACACTGTTCTCGATGCGCTAGTTTCGTTTAGTTCGTCGAAGTAGAAGTGCGCATAGTGGACACGGTTCGCGGTGTTTGCTAGAGCGGTTAGAGTTGGCATTTCCCTCTCTCTCTTACCGAGTAGAAAAACACCGGAGATTGATATGGATACCGATTTGTGCATTTTGATGCTGGGATTTTGTGCGTTGTTGGTTTTCGGTTGTGAACGTGTGTGCACGTGATGTTATGTGGTGTATTTGGTTAGTGAATTTGAATTTGTGTGTTGGTTTGTCACCGTGCTTCAGTTGATTTGATATTGTGTATTGGTTTACGTGTAATTATTCGAATGGTGAGAATCCTTTAGTGAGTATTGTTTGTTGGGTGATGATGATAGTATTGGACTGGATCGCCATGACAGTTTGATTAGTCTTTCTGATGATTGGATTTTTGATTGGACGTATTTTGATGATGATTGATATTAATATATTTTTCTTCGTTCTATTCTGGTTTCCATCCGTTTCCGGTTTGTCCGTGGTTGACATTTTGTCTCCGTTTCTGGTGCTGTGCGTTTGTGCGGCAGTTTATGATTGTGGTGTAGAAGAGATGTGGATCGCTTGCTAGTAGAATACGACGGGATAGGACAGTATATGCGGTACGGTGGAGTAGACGACAGTGCGTTGCGCGGCGTGGCATAACGGTGCAGTGGAATGAAAGGGCGCCGAACGCAGTGGGATGAGATGGAATACATGCATTGTGGAAGAGCGCGCGCGGAGTTTTGAAGGTGAGTGTAATCGGTTAATATATTATGGGTTGTGTTTCTTGTTTTGTGATAGTATGTTATTTTTGTATTTGAATTGTTGTTGGTTGTGTTTGAATCATCGTTGTTGTGTGTGTTCCATGCTGGTGGCACAGACGATGAGTATAGTACAAGGGGAGGATTCGAATGATGTAATCGCGATGCGTCCGTGTTTCTGACCGGTGACTTTCGCACGTTCTGATATAATGGAGGAAAAGGACGAGGTTGAGGAGGAAGTGTGTATGAGGTTTCGACGTCCATCGGTGTGTGTGTTTGTGTGCGCGCTTGTTTGCTTGTTCGTTTGCTCGCTTACACATGCCAGTGCAGTGGTGTGTGGGTCGTTCACTTGTTATAGCGGATTTGTGTGTATTACTGGCAGGTGACTTGTGTATTTTGTGTATAGTTTTCTGATATGATGTGATATGATATGATATTTATTCTTCTATCTCCTGTTTTTGCAATTAGGAATGTTGTGAATGGAGAATGTATATTGTTCAATGATGTGGTTGGTTTTGGGCATGGGTTTTCGACCCACTCTCGGTGTGTACGTGTCGGTTTGATGAATGTTGTGTGTTGTGTGTTGTGTGTTGTAGAAGCAGTTGGCGAACGTGTCGGTGTGTGTTGCGCATCAGTGGGAGTAAGTGTGAGTGTCAGTGGGAGCGGCAGCGTTAGTGGTTAGGTGAGAAACGTTTTTTGTATGTTTGTGTGATATCGTGTTTATTGTTGTATAGTGTTGTTTTCAGTTTTGATTGATTCGTGGTGTCCTGACTTTGACAACTTGCGTTCGATTTCTGTTCGGCAAGCTGTAATGGTTAGGTATATTGATCGATTTCGGAACTGAAGCATCGTGTGTGTATGTTGGTATTGATTTTCCAAATGTGAGCACGATGTCCGAATTCCGTGTATAGATGATTCTGGACGATGTTTTTTTTATTTTTTAATTTAATGTTTGTTGTCCGTATGGGGACGTATTATTTGGCCGTTTTTACTGGGCAAGATTGAGATAGATATTTGTTTGTCTTGATCTAATCTGAGCGGCCTAAATTATGAATGTTGGCTGTTGTTAATCCAGTTCCGATGTTCTACAGAATCAGTCCTTTTCATGAGCAGCCGAGAGTGGTATTTGAAACAGGGTGAATGTGGGATGATGTTGATGGTGATTGAGTTATTGTTGGTATTGGTGTTTGTCACTTTGGCCTGGTAGTTAGTGAGCGTTTGTTTGTTTGTTTTTTCAATTACTTATTTATATATTTGGTAATCTAACCGATGTGTGTGTGTGTGTGGTTGGTTGGTTGGTTACTGGGTTAAAAGAATGGGGCGTTGTTAGTCCTTGTGGTTCTCTTGTTCTCTTTTTTTTTTTTTTTCTCTCTCTCTCTCTATTTGTCTGTCTGTGTGTCTTTGTGCTTATCCGTATTATTTGTGTGTGGTATGTTTGTGTTCGTGTATGTGCGAAAGAGCAAAAGAGAGTCGAATGCAGTGTTGAATGTCATGCGAGCTATTTGTCGACTCACAGTTGGAAGGTTGAGGCAAGTATGGTTGTTTATCTGAGCCTAATTTGGTTGACGCACATAATTGACGATAGTGATCCGGGTGAGCGTGTTTATGCATTGTGTTGTGTTGTGTTGTGTATGGTTGCCGCGGATGGGCGATGAGCACAAAGTGGATTTTTCTCGCACACTGTTCTCGATGCGCTAGTTTCGTTTAGTTCGTCGAAGTAGAAGTGCGCATAGTGGACACGGTTCGCGGTGTTTGCTAGAGCGGTTAGAGTTGGCATTTCCCTCTCTCTCTTACCGAGTAGAAAAACACCGGAGATTGATATGGATACCGATTTGTGCATTTTGATGCTGGGATTTTGTGCGTTGTTGGTTTTCGGTTGTGAACGTGTGTGCACGTGATGTTATGTGGTGTATTTGGTTAGTGAATTTGAATTTGTGTGTTGGTTTGTCACCGTGCTTCAGTTGATTTGATATTGTGTATTGGTTTACGTGTAATTATTCGAATGGTGAGAATCCTTTAGTGAGTATTGTTTGTTGGGTGATGATGATAGTATTGGACTGGATCGCCATGACAGTTTGATTAGTCTTTCTGATGATTGGATTTTTGATTGGACGTATTTTGATGATGATTGATATTAATATATTTTTCTTCGTTCTATTCTGGTTTCCATCCGTTTCCGGTTTGTCCGTGGTTGACATTTTGTCTCCGTTTCTGGTGCTGTGCGTTTGTGCGGCAGTTTATGATTGTGGTGTAGAAGAGATGTGGATCGCTTGCTAGTAGAATACGACGGGATAGGACAGTATATGCGGTACGGTGGAGTAGACGACAGTGCGTTGCGCGGCGTGGCATAACGGTGCAGTGGAATGAAAGGGCGCCGAACGCAGTGGGATGAGATGGAATACATGCATTGTGGAAGAGCGCGCGCGGAGTTTTGAAGGTGAGTGTAATCGGTTAATATATTATGGGTTGTGTTTCTTGTTTTGTGATAGTATGTTATTTTTGTATTTGAATTGTTGTTGGTTGTGTTTGAATCATCGTTGTTGTGTGTGTTCCATGCTGGTGGCACAGACGATGAGTATAGTACAAGGGGAGGATTCGAATGATGTAATCGCGATGCGTCCGTGTTTCTGACCGGTGACTTTCGCACGTTCTGATATAATGGAGGAAAAGGACGAGGTTGAGGAGGAAGTGTGTATGAGGTTTCGACGTCCATCGGTGTGTGTGTTTGTGTGCGCGCTTGTTTGCTTGTTCGTTTGCTCGCTTACACATGCCAGTGCAGTGGTGTGTGGGTCGTTCACTTGTTATAGCGGATTTGTGTGTATTACTGGCAGGTGACTTGTGTATTTTGTGTATAGTTTTCTGATATGATGTGATATGATATGATATTTATTCTTCTATCTCCTGTTTTTGCAATTAGGAATGTTGTGAATGGAGAATGTATATTGTTCAATGATGTGGTTGGTTTTGGGCATGGGTTTTCGACCCACTCTCGGTGTGTACGTGTCGGTTTGATGAATGTTGTGTGTTGTGTGTTGTGTGTTGTAGAAGCAGTTGGCGAACGTGTCGGTGTGTGTTGCGCATCAGTGGGAGTAAGTGTGAGTGTCAGTGGGAGCGGCAGCGTTAGTGGTTAGGTGAGAAACGTTTTTTGTATGTTTGTGTGATATCGTGTTTATTGTTGTATAGTGTTGTTTTCAGTTTTGATTGATTCGTGGTGTCCTGACTTTGACAACTTGCGTTTGATTTCTGTTCGGCAAGCTGTAATGGTTAGGTATATTGATCGATTTCGGAACTGAAGCATCGTGTGTGTATGTTGGTATTGATTTTCCAAATGTGAGCACGATGTCCGAATTCCGTGTATAGATGATTCTGGACGATGTTTTTTTTAATTTTTTAATTTAATGTTTGTTGTCCGTATGGGGACGTATTATTTGGCCGTTTTTACTGGGCAAGATTGAGATAGATATTTGTTTGTCTTGATCTAATCTGAGCGGCCTAAATTATGAATGTTGGCTGTTGTTAATCCAGTTCCGATGTTCTACAGAATCAGTCCTTTTCATGAGCAGCCGAGAGTGGTATTTGAAACAGGGTGAATGTGGGATGATGTTGATGGTGATTGAGTTATTGTTGGTATTGGTGTTTGTCATTTTGGCCTGGTAGTTAGTGAGCGTTTGTTTGTTTGTTTTTTCAATTACTTATTTATATATTTGGTAATCTAACCGATGTGTGTGTGTGTGTGTGGTTGGTTGGTTGGTTACTGGGTTAAAAGAATGGGGCGTTGTTAGTCCTTGTGGTTCTCTTGTTCTCTTTTTTTTTTTTCTCTCTCTCTCTCTATTTGTCTGTCTGTGTGTCTTTGTGCTTATCCGTATTATTTGTGTGTGGTATGTTTGTGTTCGTGTATGTGCGAAAGAGCAAAAGAGAGTCGAATGCAGTGTTGAATGTCATGCGAGCTATTTGTCGACTCACAGTTGGAAGGTTGAGGCAAGTATGGTTATTTATCTGAGCCTAATTTGGTTGACGCACATAATTGACGATGGTGATCCGGGTGAGCGTGTTTATGCATTGTGTTGTGTTGTGTTGTGTATGGTTGCCGCGGATGGGCGATGAGCACAAAGTGGATTTTTCTCGCACACTGTTCTCGATGCGCTAGTTTCGTTTAGTTCGTCGAAGTAGAAGTGCGCATAGTGGACACGGTTCGCGGTGTTTGCTAGAGCGGTTAGAGTTGGCATTTCCCTCTCTCTCTTACCGAGTAGAAAAACACCGGAGATTGATATGGATACCGATTTGTGCATTTTGATGCTGGGATTTTGTGCGTTGTTGGTTTTCGGTTGTGAACGTGTGTGCACGTGATGTTATGTGGTGTATTTGGTTAGTGAATTTGAATTTGTGTGTTGGTTTGTCACCGTGCTTCAGTTGATTTGATATTGTGTATTGGTTTACGTGTAATTATTCGAATGGTGAGAATCCTTTAGTGAGTATTGTTTGTTGGGTGATGATGATAGTATTGGACTGGATCGCCATGACAGTTTGATTAGTCTTTCTGATGATTGGATTTTTGATTGGACGTATTTTGATGATGATTGATATTAATATATTTTTCTTCGTTCTATTCTGGTTTCCATCCGTTTCCGGTTTGTCCGTGGTTGACATTTTGTCTCCGTTTCTGGTGCTGTGCGTTTGTGCGGCAGTTTATGATTGTGGTGTAGAAGAGATGTGGATCGCTTGCTAGTAGAATACGACGGGATAGGACAGTATATGCGGTACGGTGGAGTAGACGACAGTGCGTTGCGCGGCGTGGCATAACGGTGCAGTGGAATGAAAGGGCGCCGAACGCAGTGGGATGAGATGGAATACATGCATTGTGGAAGAGCGCGCGCGGAGTTTTGAAGGTGAGTGTAATCGGTTAATATATTATGGGTTGTGTTTCTTGTTTTGTGATAGTATGTTATTTTGGTATTTGAATTGTTGTTGGTTGTGTTTGAATCATCGTTGTTGTGTGTGTTCCATGCTGGTGGCACAGACGATGAGTATAGTACAAGGGGAGGATTCGAATGATGTAATCGCGATGCGTCCGTGTTTCTGACCGGTGACTTTCGCACGTTCTGATATAATGGAGGAAAAGGACGAGGTTGAGGAGGAAGTGTGTATGAGGTTTCGACGTCCATCGGTGTGTGTGTTTGGGTGCGCGCTTGTTTGCTTGTTCGTTTGCTCGCTTACACATGCCAGTGCAGTGGTGTGTGGGTCGTTCACTTGTTATAGCGGATTTGTGTGTATTACTGGCAGGTGACTTGTGTATTTTGTGTATAGTTTTCTGATATGATGTGATATGATATGATATTTATTCTTCTATCTCCTGTTTTTGCAATTAGGAATGTTGTGAATGGAGAATGTATATTGTTCAATGATGTGGTTGGTTTTGGGCATGGGTTTTCGACCCACTCTCGGTGTGTACGTGTCGGTTTGATGAATGTTGTGTGTTGTGTGTTGTGTGTTGTAGAAGCAGTTGGCGAACGTGTCGGTGTGTGTTGCGCATCGGTGGGAGTGAGTGTCAGTGGGAGCGGCAGCGTTAGTGGTTAGGTGAGAAACGTTTTTTGTATGTTTGTGTGATATCGTGTTTATTGTTGTATAGTGTTGTTTTCAGTTTTGATTGATTCGTGGTGTCCTGACTTTGACAACTTGCGTTCGATTTCTGTTCGGCAAGCTGTAATGGTTAGGTATATTGATCGATTTCGGAACTGAAGCATCGTGTGTGTATGTTGGTATTGATTTTCCAAATGTGAGCACGATGTCCGAATTCCGTGTATAGATGATTCTGGACGATGTTTTTTTTATTTTTTAATTTAATGTTTGTTGTCCGTATGGGGACGTATTATTTGGCCGTTTTTACTGGGCAAGATTGAGATAGATATTTGTTTGTCTTGATCTAATCTGAGCGGCCTAAATTATGAATGTTGGCTGTTGTTAATCCAGTTCCGATGTTCTACAGAATCAGTCCTTTTCATGAGCAGCCGAGAGTGGTATTTGAAACAGGGTGAATGTGGGATGATGTTGATGGTGATTGAGTTATTGTTGGTATTGGTGTTTGTCACTTTGGCCTGGTAGTTAGTGAGCGTTTGTTTGTTTGTTTTTTCAATTACTTATTTATATATTTGGTAATCTAACCGATGTGTGTGTGTGTGTGGTTGGTTGGTTGGTTACTGGGTTAAAAGAATGGGGCGTTGTTAGTCCTTGTGGTTCTCTTGTTCTCTTTTTTTTTTTTCTCTCTCTCTCTCTATTTGTCTGTCTGTGTGTCTTTGTGCTTATCCGTATTATTTGTGTGTGGTATGTTTGTGTTCGTGTATGTGCGAAAGAGCAAAAGAGAGTCGAATGCAGTGTTGAATGTCATGCGAGCTATTTGTCGACTCACAGTTGGAAGGTTGAGGCAAGTATGGTTGTTTATCTGAGCCTAATTTGGTTGACGCACATAATTGACGATAGTGATCCGGGTGAGCGTGTTTATGCATTGTGTTGTGTTGTGTTGTGTATGGTTGCCGCGGATGGGCGATGAGCACAAAGTGGATTTTTCTCGCACACTGTTCTCGATGCGCTAGTTTCGTTTAGTTCGTCGAAGTAGAAGTGCGCATAGTGGACACGGTTCGCGGTGTTTGCTAGAGCGGTTAGAGTTGGCATTTCCCTCTCTCTCTTACCGAGTAGAAAAACACCGGAGATTGATATGGATACCGATTTGTGCATTTTGATGCTGGGATTTTGTGCGTTGTTGGTTTTCGGTTGTGAACGTGTGTGCACGTGATGTTATGTGGTGTATTTGGTTAGTGAATTTGAATTTGTGTGTTGGTTTGTCACCGTGCTTCAGTTGATTTGATATTGTGTATTGGTTTACGTGTAATTATTCGAATGGTGAGAATCCTTTAGTGAGTATTGTTTGTTGGGTGATGATGATAGTATTGGACTGGATCGCCATGACAGTTTGATTAGTCTTTCTGATGATTGGATTTTTGATTGGACGTATTTTGATGATGATTGATATTAATATATTTTTCTTCGTTCTATTCTGGTTTCCATCCGTTTCCGGTTTGTCCGTGGTTGACATTTTGTCTCCGTTTCTGGTGCTGTGCGTTTGTGCGGCAGTTTATGATTGTGGTGTAGAAGAGATGTGGATCGCTTGCTAGTAGAATACGACGGGATAGGACAGTATATGCGGTACGGTGGAGTAGACGACAGTGCGTTGCGCGGCGTGGCATAACGGTGCAGTGGAATGAAAGGGCGCCGAACGCAGTGGGATGAGATGGAATACATGCATTGTGGAAGAGCGCGCGCGGAGTTTTGAAGGTGAGTGTAATCGGTTAATATATTATGGGTTGTGTTTCTTGTTTTGTGATAGTATGTTATTTTTGTATTTGAATTGTTGTTGGTTGTGTTTGAATCATCGTTGTTGTGTGTGTTCCATGCTGGTGGCACAGACGATGAGTATAGTACAAGGGGAGGATTCGAATGATGTAATCGCGATGCGTCCGTGTTTCTGACCGGTGACTTTCGCACGTTCTGATATAATGGAGGAAAAGGACGAGGTTGAGGAGGAAGTGTGTATGAGGTTTCGACGTCCATCGGTGTGTGTGTTTGTGTGCGCGCTTGTTTGCTTGTTCGTTTGCTCGCTTACACATGCCAGTGCAGTGGTGTGTGGGTCGTTCACTTGTTATAGCGGATTTGTGTGTATTACTGGCAGGTGACTTGTGTATTTTGTGTATAGTTTTCTGATATGATGTGATATGATATGATATTTATTCTTCTATCTCCTGTTTTTGCAATTAGGAATGTTGTGAATGGAGAATGTATATTGTTCAATGATGTGGTTGGTTTTGGGCATGGGTTTTCGACCCACTCTCGGTGTGTACGTGTCGGTTTGATGAATGTTGTGTGTTGTGTGTTGTGTGTTGTAGAAGCAGTTGGCGAACGTGTCGGTGTGTGTTGCGCATCAGTGGGAGTAAGTGTGAGTGTCAGTGGGAGCGGCAGCGTTAGTGGTTAGGTGAGAAACGTTTTTTGTATGTTTGTGTGATATCGTGTTTATTGTTGTATAGTGTTGTTTTCAGTTTTGATTGATTCGTGGTGTCCTGACTTTGACAACTTGCGTTTGATTTCTGTTCGGCAAGCTGTAATGGTTAGGTATATTGATCGATTTCGGAACTGAAGCATCGTGTGTGTATGTTGGTATTGATTTTCCAAATGTGAGCACGATGTCCGAATTCCGTGTATAGATGATTCTGGACGATGTTTTTTTTAATTTTTTAATTTAATGTTTGTTGTCCGTATGGGGACGTATTATTTGGCCGTTTTTACTGGGCAAGATTGAGATAGATATTTGTTTGTCTTGATCTAATCTGAGCGGCCTAAATTATGAATGTTGGCTGTTGTTAATCCAGTTCCGATGTTCTACAGAATCAGTCCTTTTCATGAGCAGCCGAGAGTGGTATTTGAAACAGGGTGAATGTGGGATGATGTTGATGGTGATTGAGTTATTGTTGGTATTGGTGTTTGTCATTTTGGCCTGGTAGTTAGTGAGCGTTTGTTTGTTTGTTTTTTCAATTACTTATTTATATATTTGGTAATCTAACCGATGTGTGTGTGTGTGTGTGGTTGGTTGGTTGGTTACTGGGTTAAAAGAATGGGGCGTTGTTAGTCCTTGTGGTTCTCTTGTTCTCTTTTTTTTTTTCTCTCTCTCTCTCTATTTGTCTGTCTGTGTGTCTTTGTGCTTATCCGTATTATTTGTGTGTGGTATGTTTGTGTTCGTGTATGTGCGAAAGAGCAAAAGAGAGTCGAATGCAGTGTTGAATGTCATGCGAGCTATTTGTCGACTCACAGTTGGAAGGTTGAGGCAAGTATGGTTATTTATCTGAGCCTAATTTGGTTGACGCACATAATTGACGATGGTGATCCGGGTGAGCGTGTTTATGCATTGTGTTGTGTTGTGTTGTGTATGGTTGCCGCGGATGGGCGATGAGCACAAAGTGGATTTTTCTCGCACACTGTTCTCGATGCGCTAGTTTCGTTTAGTTCGTCGAAGTAGAAGTGCGCATAGTGGACACGGTTCGCGGTGTTTGCTAGAGCGGTTAGAGTTGGCATTTCCCTCTCTCTCTTACCGAGTAGAAAAACACCGGAGATTGATATGGATACCGATTTGTGCATTTTGATGCTGGGATTTTGTGCGTTGTTGGTTTTCGGTTGTGAACGTGTGTGCACGTGATGTTATGTGGTGTATTTGGTTAGTGAATTTGAATTTGTGTGTTGGTTTGTCACCGTGCTTCAGTTGATTTGATATTGTGTATTGGTTTACGTGTAATTATTCGAATGGTGAGAATCCTTTAGTGAGTATTGTTTGTTGGGTGATGATGATAGTATTGGACTGGATCGCCATGACAGTTTGATTAGTCTTTCTGATGATTGGATTTTTGATTGGACGTATTTTGATGATGATTGATATTAATATATTTTTCTTCGTTCTATTCTGGTTTCCATCCGTTTCCGGTTTGTCCGTGGTTGACATTTTGTCTCCGTTTCTGGTGCTGTGCGTTTGTGCGGCAGTTTATGATTGTGGTGTAGAAGAGATGTGGATCGCTTGCTAGTAGAATACGACGGGATAGGACAGTATATGCGGTACGGTGGAGTAGACGACAGTGCGTTGCGCGGCGTGGCATAACGGTGCAGTGGAATGAAAGGGCGCCGAACGCAGTGGGATGAGATGGAATACATGCATTGTGGAAGAGCGCGCGCGGAGTTTTGAAGGTGAGTGTAATCGGTTAATATATTATGGGTTGTGTTTCTTGTTTTGTGATAGTATGTTATTTTTGTATTTGAATTGTTGTTGGTTGTGTTTGAATCATCGTTGTTGTGTGTGTTCCATGCTGGTGGCACAGACGATGAGTATAGTACAAGGGGAGGATTCGAATGATGTAATCGCGATGCGTCCGTGTTTCTGACCGGTGACTTTCGCACGTTCTGATATAATGGAGGAAAAGGACGAGGTTGAGGAGGAAGTGTGTATGAGGTTTCGACGTCCATCGGTGTGTGTGTTTGTGTGCGCGCTTGTTTGCTTGTTCGTTTGCTCGCTTACACATGCCAGTGCAGTGGTGTGTGGGTCGTTCACTTGTTATAGCGGATTTGTGTGTATTACTGGCAGGTGACTTGTGTATTTTGTGTATAGTTTTCTGATATGATGTGATATGATATGATATTTATTCTTCTATCTCCTGTTTTTGCAATTAGGAATGTTGTGAATGGAGAATGTATATTGTTCAATGATGTGGTTGGTTTTGGGCATGGGTTTTCGACCCACTCTCGGTGTGTACGTGTCGGTTTGATGAATGTTGTGTGTTGTGTGTTGTGTGTTGTAGAAGCAGTTGGCGAACGTGTCGGTGTGTGTTGCGCATCAGTGGGAGTAAGTGTGAGTGTCAGTGGGAGCGGCAGCGTTAGTGGTTAGGTGAGAAACGTTTTTTGTATGTTTGTGTGATATCGTGTTTATTGTTGTATAGTGTTGTTTTCAGTTTTGATTGATTCGTGGTGTCCTGACTTTGACAACTTGCGTTTGATTTCTGTTCGGCAAGCTGTAATGGTTAGGTATATTGATCGATTTCGGAACTGAAGCATCGTGTGTGTATGTTGGTATTGATTTTCCAAATGTGAGCACGATGTCCGAATTCCGTGTATAGATGATTCTGGACGATGTTTTTTTTAATTTTTTAATTTAATGTTTGTTGTCCGTATGGGGACGTATTATTTGGCCGTTTTTACTGGGCAAGATTGAGATAGATATTTGTTTGTCTTGATCTAATCTGAGCGGCCTAAATTATGAATGTTGGCTGTTGTTAATCCAGTTCCGATGTTCTACAGAATCAGTCCTTTTCATGAGCAGCCGAGAGTGGTATTTGAAACAGGGTGAATGTGGGATGATGTTGATGGTGATTGAGTTATTGTTGGTATTGGTGTTTGTCATTTTGGCCTGGTAGTTAGTGAGCGTTTGTTTGTTTGTTTTTTCAATTACTTATTTATATATTTGGTAATCTAACCGATGTGTGTGTGTGTGTGTGGTTGGTTGGTTGGTTACTGGGTTAAAAGAATGGGGCGTTGTTAGTCCTTGTGGTTCTCTTGTTCTCTTTTTTTTTTTCTCTCTCTCTCTCTATTTGTCTGTCTGTGTGTCTTTGTGCTTATCCGTATTATTTGTGTGTGGTATGTTTGTGTTCGTGTATGTGCGAAAGAGCAAAAGAGAGTCGAATGCAGTGTTGAATGTCATGCGAGCTATTTGTCGACTCACAGTTGGAAGGTTGAGGCAAGTATGGTTATTTATCTGAGCCTAATTTGGTTGACGCACATAATTGACGATGGTGATCCGGGTGAGCGTGTTTATGCATTGTGTTGTGTTGTGTTGTGTTGTGTTGTGTATGGTTGCCGCGGATGGGCGATGAGCACAAAGTGGATTTTTCTCGCACACTGTTCTCGATGCGCTAGTTTCGTTTAGTTCGTCGAAGTAGAAGTGCGCATAGTGGACACGGTTCGCGGTGTTTGCTAGAGCGGTTAGAGTTGGCATTTCCCTCTCTCTCTTACCGAGTAGAAAAACACCGGAGATTGATATGGATACCGATTTGTGCATTTTGATGCTGGGATTTTGTGCGTTGTTGGTTTTCGGTTGTGAACGTGTGTGCACGTGATGTTATGTGGTGTATTTGGTTAGTGAATTTGAATTTGTGTGTTGGTTTGTCACCGTGCTTCAGTTGATTTGATATTGTGTATTGGTTTACGTGTAATTATTCGAATGGTGAGAATCCTTTAGTGAGTATTGTTTGTTGGGTGATGATGATAGTATTGGACTGGATCGCCATGACAGTTTGATTAGTCTTTCTGATGATTGGATTTTTGATTGGACGTATTTTGATGATGATTGATATTAATATATTTTTCTTCGTTCTATTCTGGTTTCCATCCGTTTCCGGTTTGTCCGTGGTTGACATTTTGTCTCCGTTTCTGGTGCTGTGCGTTTGTGCGGCAGTTTATGATTGTGGTGTAGAAGAGATGTGGATCGCTTGCTAGTAGAATACGACGGGATAGGACAGTATATGCGGTACGGTGGAGTAGACGACAGTGCGTTGCGCGGCGTGGCATAACGGTGCAGTGGAATGAAAGGGCGCCGAACGCAGTGGGATGAGATGGAATACATGCATTGTGGAAGAGCGCGCGCGGAGTTTTGAAGGTGAGTGTAATCGGTTAATATATTATGGGTTGTGTTTCTTGTTTTGTGATAGTATGTTATTTTGGTATTTGAATTGTTGTTGGTTGTGTTTGAATCATCGTTGTTGTGTGTGTTCCATGCTGGTGGCACAGACGATGAGTATAGTACAAGGGGAGGATTCGAATGATGTAATCGCGATGCGTCCGTGTTTCTGACCGGTGACTTTCGCACGTTCTGATATAATGGAGGAAAAGGACGAGGTTGAGGAGGAAGTGTGTATGAGGTTTCGACGTCCATCGGTGTGTGTGTTTGGGTGCGCGCTTGTTTGCTTGTTCGTTTGCTCGCTTACACATGCCAGTGCAGTGGTGTGTGGGTCGTTCACTTGTTATAGCGGATTTGTGTGTATTACTGGCAGGTGACTTGTGTATTTTGTGTATAGTTTTCTGATATGATGTGATATGATATGATATTTATTCTTCTATCTCCTGTTTTTGCAATTAGGAATATTGTGAATGGAGAATGTATATTGTTCAATGATGTGGTTGGTGTTGGGCATAGGTTTTCGACCCACTCTCGGTGTGTACGTGTCGGTTTGATGAATGTTGTGTGTTGTGTGTTGTGTGTTGTGTGTTGTAGAAGCAGTTGGCGAACGTGTCGGTGTGTGTTGCGCATCGGTGGGAGTGAGTGTCAGTGGGAGCGGCAGCGTTAGTGGTTAGGTGAGAAACGTTTTTTGTATGTTTGTGTGATATCGTGTTTATTGTTGTATAGTGTTGTTTTCAGTTTTGATTGATTCGTGGTGTCCTGACTTTGACAACTTGCGTTTGATTTCTGTTCGGCAAGCTGTAATGGTTAGGTATATTGATCGATTTCGGAACTGAAGCATCGTGTGTGTATGTTGGTATTGATTTTCCAAATGTGAGCACGATGTCCGAATTCCGTGTATAGATGATTCTGGACGATGTTTTTTTTAATTTTTTAATTTAATGTTTGTTGTCCGTATGGGGACGTATTATTTGGCCGTTTTTACTGGGCAAGATTGAGATAGATATTTGTTTGTCTTGATCTAATCTGAGCGGCCTAAATTATGAATGTTGGCTGTTGTTAATCCAGTTCCGATGTTCTACAGAATCAGTCCTTTTCATGAGCAGCCGAGAGTGGTATTTGAAACAGGGTGAATGTGGGATGATGTTGATGGTGATTGAGTTATTGTTGGTATTGGTGTTTGTCATTTTGGCCTGGTAGTTAGTGAGCGTTTGTTTGTTTGTTTTTTCAATTACTTATTTATATATTTGGTAATCTAACCGATGTGTGTGTGTGTGTGTGGTTGGTTGGTTGGTTACTGGGTTAAAAGAATGGGGCGTTGTTAGTCCTTGTGGTTCTCTTGTTCTCTTTTTTTTTTTTTCTCTCTCTCTCTCTATTTGTCTGTCTGTGTGTCTTTGT
Source organism: Fasciola hepatica (assembly GCA_948099385.1). Taxonomy (NCBI): domain Eukaryota; kingdom Metazoa; phylum Platyhelminthes; class Trematoda; order Plagiorchiida; family Fasciolidae; genus Fasciola; species Fasciola hepatica. The sequence goes on from CANUEZ040000182.1 coordinate 18,174,785, forward strand.
GCTTATCCGTATTATTTGTGTGTGGTATGTTTGTGTTCGTGTATGTGCGAAAGAGCAAAAGAGAGTCGAATGCAGTGTTGAATGTCATGCGAGCTATTTGTCGACTCACAGTTGGAAGGTTGAGGCAAGTATGGTTATTTATCTGAGCCTAATTTGGTTGACGCACATAATTGACGATGGTGATCCGGGTGAGCGTGTTTATGCATTGTGTTGTGTTGTGTTGTGTATGGTTGCCGCGGATGGGCGATGAGCACAAAGTGGATTTTTCTCGCACACTGTTCTCGATGCGCTAGTTTCGTTTAGTTCGTCGAAGTAGAAGTGCGCATAGTGGACACGGTTCGCGGTGTTTGCTAGAGCGGTTAGAGTTGGCATTTCCCTCTCTCTCTTACCGAGTAGAAAAACACCGGAGATTGATATGGATACCGATTTGTGCATTTTGATGCTGGGATTTTGTGTGTTGTTGGTTTTCGATTGTGAACGTGTGTGCACGTGATGTTATGTGGTGTATTTGGTTAGTGAATTTGAATTTGTGTGTTGGTTTGTCACCGTGCTTCAGTTGATTTGATATTGTGTATTGGTTTACGTGTAATTATTCGAATGGTGAGAATCCTTTAGTGAGTATTGTTTGTTGGGTGATGATGATAGTATTGGACTGGATCGCCATGACAGTTTGATTAGTCTTTCTGATGATTGGATTTTTGATTGGACGTATTTTGATGATGATTGATATTAATATATTTTTCTTCGTTCTATTCTGGTTTCCATCCGTTTCCGGTTTGTCCGTGGTTGACATTTTGTCTCCGTTTCTGGTGCTGTGCGTTTGTGCGGCAGTTTATGATTGTGGTGTAGAAGAGATGTGGATCGCTTGCTAGTAGAATACGACGGGATAGGACAGTATATGCGGTACGGTGGAGTAGACGACAGTGCGTTGCGCGGCGTGGCATAACGGTGCAGTGGAATGAAAGGGCGCCGAACGCAGTGGGATGAGATGGAATACATGCATTGTGGAAGAGCGCGCGCGGAGTTTTGAAGGTGAGTGTAATCGGTTAATATATTATGGGTTGTGTTTCTTGTTTTGTGATAGTATGTTATTTTTGTATTTGAATTGTTGTTGGTTGTGTTTGAATCATCGTTGTTGTGTGTGTTCCATGCTGGTGGCACAGACGATGAGTATAGTACAAGGGGAGGATTCGAATGATGTAATCGCGATGCGTCCGTGTTTCTGACCGGTGACTTTCGCACGTTCTGATATAATGGAGGAAAAGGACGAGGTTGAGGAGGAAGTGTGTATGAGGTTTCGACGTCCATCGGTGTGTGTGTTTGTGTGCGCGCTTGTTTGCTTGTTCGTTTGCTCGCTTACACATGCCAGTGCAGTGGTGTGTGGGTCGTTCACTTGTTATAGCGGATTTGTGTGTATTACTGGCAGGTGACTTGTGTATTTTGTGTATAGTTTTCTGATATGATGTGATATGATATGATATTTATTCTTCTATCTCCTGTTTTTGCAATTAGGAATGTTGTGAATGGAGAATGTATATTGTTCAATGATGTGGTTGGTTTTGGGCATGGGTTTTCGACCCACTCTCGGTGTGTACGTGTCGGTTTGATGAATGTTGTGTGTTGTGTGTTGTGTGTTGTAGAAGCAGTTGGCGAACGTGTCGGTGTGTGTTGCGCATCGGTGGGAGTGAGTGTCAGTGGGAGCGGCAGCGTTAGTGGTTAGGTGAGAAACGTTTTTTGTATGTTTGTGTGATATCGTGTTTATTGTTGTATAGTGTTGTTTTCAGTTTTGATTGATTCGTGGTGTCCTGACTTTGACAACTTGCGTTCGATTTCTGTTCGGCAAGCTGTAATGGTTAGGTATATTGATCGATTTCGGAACTGAAGCATCGTGTGTGTATGTTGGTATTGATTTTCCAAATGTGAGCACGATGTCCGAATTCCGTGTATAGATGATTCTGGACGATGTTTTTTTTATTTTTTAATTTAATGTTTGTTGTCCGTATGGGGACGTATTATTTGGCCGTTTTTACTGGGCAAGATTGAGATAGATATTTGTTTGTCTTGATCTAATCTGAGCGGCCTAAATTATGAATGTTGGCTGTTGTTAATCCAGTTCCGATGTTCTACAGAATCAGTCCTTTTCATGAGCAGCCGAGAGTGGTATTTGAAACAGGGTGAATGTGGGATGATGTTGATGGTGATTGAGTTATTGTTGGTATTGGTGTTTGTCACTTTGGCCTGGTAGTTAGTGAGCGTTTGTTTGTTTGTTTTTTCAATTACTTATTTATATATTTGGTAATCTAACCGATGTGTGTGTGTGTGTGGTTGGTTGGTTGGTTACTGGGTTAAAAGAATGGGGCGTTGTTAGTCCTTGTGGTTCTCTTGTTCTCTTTTTTTTTTTTCTCTCTCTCTCTCTATTTGTCTGTCTGTGTGTCTTTGTGCTTATCCGTATTATTTGTGTGTGGTATGTTTGTGTTCGTGTATGTGCGAAAGAGCAAAAGAGAGTCGAATGCAGTGTTGAATGTCATGCGAGCTATTTGTCGACTCACAGTTGGAAGGTTGAGGCAAGTATGGTTGTTTATCTGAGCCTAATTTGGTTGACGCACATAATTGACGATAGTGATCCGGGTGAGCGTGTTTATGCATTGTGTTGTGTTGTGTTGTGTATGGTTGCCGCGGATGGGCGATGAGCACAAAGTGGATTTTTCTCGCACACTGTTCTCGATGCGCTAGTTTCGTTTAGTTCGTCGAAGTAGAAGTGCGCATAGTGGACACGGTTCGCGGTGTTTGCTAGAGCGGTTAGAGTTGGCATTTCCCTCTCTCTCTTACCGAGTAGAAAAACACCGGAGATTGATATGGATACCGATTTGTGCATTTTGATGCTGGGATTTTGTGCGTTGTTGGTTTTCGGTTGTGAACGTGTGTGCACGTGATGTTATGTGGTGTATTTGGTTAGTGAATTTGAATTTGTGTGTTGGTTTGTCACCGTGCTTCAGTTGATTTGATATTGTGTATTGGTTTACGTGTAATTATTCGAATGGTGAGAATCCTTTAGTGAGTATTGTTTGTTGGGTGATGATGATAGTATTGGACTGGATCGCCATGACAGTTTGATTAGTCTTTCTGATGATTGGATTTTTGATTGGACGTATTTTGATGATGATTGATATTAATATATTTTTCTTCGTTCTATTCTGGTTTCCATCCGTTTCCGGTTTGTCCGTGGTTGACATTTTGTCTCCGTTTCTGGTGCTGTGCGTTTGTGCGGCAGTTTATGATTGTGGTGTAGAAGAGATGTGGATCGCTTGCTAGTAGAATACGACGGGATAGGACAGTATATGCGGTACGGTGGAGTAGACGACAGTGCGTTGCGCGGCGTGGCATAACGGTGCAGTGGAATGAAAGGGCGCCGAACGCAGTGGGATGAGATGGAATACATGCATTGTGGAAGAGCGCGCGCGGAGTTTTGAAGGTGAGTGTAATCGGTTAATATATTATGGGTTGTGTTTCTTGTTTTGTGATAGTATGTTATTTTTGTATTTGAATTGTTGTTGGTTGTGTTTGAATCATCGTTGTTGTGTGTGTTCCATGCTGGTGGCACAGACGATGAGTATAGTACAAGGGGAGGATTCGAATGATGTAATCGCGATGCGTCCGTGTTTCTGACCGGTGACTTTCGCACGTTCTGATATAATGGAGGAAAAGGACGAGGTTGAGGAGGAAGTGTGTATGAGGTTTCGACGTCCATCGGTGTGTGTGTTTGTGTGCGCGCTTGTTTGCTTGTTCGTTTGCTCGCTTACACATGCCAGTGCAGTGGTGTGTGGGTCGTTCACTTGTTATAGCGGATTTGTGTGTATTACTGGCAGGTGACTTGTGTATTTTGTGTATAGTTTTCTGATATGATGTGATATGATATGATATTTATTCTTCTATCTCCTGTTTTTGCAATTAGGAATGTTGTGAATGGAGAATGTATATTGTTCAATGATGTGGTTGGTTTTGGGCATGGGTTTTCGACCCACTCTCGGTGTGTACGTGTCGGTTTGATGAATGTTGTGTGTTGTGTGTTGTGTGTTGTAGAAGCAGTTGGCGAACGTGTCGGTGTGTGTTGCGCATCAGTGGGAGTAAGTGTGAGTGTCAGTGGGAGCGGCAGCGTTAGTGGTTAGGTGAGAAACGTTTTTTGTATGTTTGTGTGATATCGTGTTTATTGTTGTATAGTGTTGTTTTCAGTTTTGATTGATTCGTGGTGTCCTGACTTTGACAACTTGCGTTTGATTTCTGTTCGGCAAGCTGTAATGGTTAGGTATATTGATCGATTTCGGAACTGAAGCATCGTGTGTGTATGTTGGTATTGATTTTCCAAATGTGAGCACGATGTCCGAATTCCGTGTATAGATGATTCTGGACGATGTTTTTTTTAATTTTTTAATTTAATGTTTGTTGTCCGTATGGGGACGTATTATTTGGCCGTTTTTACTGGGCAAGATTGAGATAGATATTTGTTTGTCTTGATCTAATCTGAGCGGCCTAAATTATGAATGTTGGCTGTTGTTAATCCAGTTCCGATGTTCTACAGAATCAGTCCTTTTCATGAGCAGCCGAGAGTGGTATTTGAAACAGGGTGAATGTGGGATGATGTTGATGGTGATTGAGTTATTGTTGGTATTGGTGTTTGTCATTTTGGCCTGGTAGTTAGTGAGCGTTTGTTTGTTTGTTTTTTCAATTACTTATTTATATATTTGGTAATCTAACCGATGTGTGTGTGTGTGTGTGGTTGGTTGGTTGGTTACTGGGTTAAAAGAATGGGGCGTTGTTAGTCCTTGTGGTTCTCTTGTTCTCTTTTTTTTTTTTCTCTCTCTCTCTCTATTTGTCTGTCTGTGTGTCTTTGTGCTTATCCGTATTATTTGTGTGTGGTATGTTTGTGTTCGTGTATGTGCGAAAGAGCAAAAGAGAGTCGAATGCAGTGTTGAATGTCATGCGAGCTATTTGTCGACTCACAGTTGGAAGGTTGAGGCAAGTATGGTTATTTATCTGAGCCTAATTTGGTTGACGCACATAATTGACGATGGTGATCCGGGTGAGCGTGTTTATGCATTGTGTTGTGTTGTGTTGTGTATGGTTGCCGCGGATGGGCGATGAGCACAAAGTGGATTTTTCTCGCACACTGTTCTCGATGCGCTAGTTTCGTTTAGTTCGTCGAAGTAGAAGTGCGCATAGTGGACACGGTTCGCGGTGTTTGCTAGAGCGGTTAGAGTTGGCATTTCCCTCTCTCTCTTACCGAGTAGAAAAACACCGGAGATTGATATGGATACCGATTTGTGCATTTTGATGCTGGGATTTTGTGCGTTGTTGGTTTTCGGTTGTGAACGTGTGTGCACGTGATGTTATGTGGTGTATTTGGTTAGTGAATTTGAATTTGTGTGTTGGTTTGTCACCGTGCTTCAGTTGATTTGATATTGTGTATTGGTTTACGTGTAATTATTCGAATGGTGAGAATCCTTTAGTGAGTATTGTTTGTTGGGTGATGATGATAGTATTGGACTGGATCGCCATGACAGTTTGATTAGTCTTTCTGATGATTGGATTTTTGATTGGACGTATTTTGATGATGATTGATATTAATATATTTTTCTTCGTTCTATTCTGGTTTCCATCCGTTTCCGGTTTGTCCGTGGTTGACATTTTGTCTCCGTTTCTGGTGCTGTGCGTTTGTGCGGCAGTTTATGATTGTGGTGTAGAAGAGATGTGGATCGCTTGCTAGTAGAATACGACGGGATAGGACAGTATATGCGGTACGGTGGAGTAGACGACAGTGCGTTGCGCGGCGTGGCATAACGGTGCAGTGGAATGAAAGGGCGCCGAACGCAGTGGGATGAGATGGAATACATGCATTGTGGAAGAGCGCGCGCGGAGTTTTGAAGGTGAGTGTAATCGGTTAATATATTATGGGTTGTGTTTCTTGTTTTGTGATAGTATGTTATTTTGGTATTTGAATTGTTGTTGGTTGTGTTTGAATCATCGTTGTTGTGTGTGTTCCATGCTGGTGGCACAGACGATGAGTATAGTACAAGGGGAGGATTCGAATGATGTAATCGCGATGCGTCCGTGTTTCTGACCGGTGACTTTCGCACGTTCTGATATAATGGAGGAAAAGGACGAGGTTGAGGAGGAAGTGTGTATGAGGTTTCGACGTCCATCGGTGTGTGTGTTTGGGTGCGCGCTTGTTTGCTTGTTCGTTTGCTCGCTTACACATGCCAGTGCAGTGGTGTGTGGGTCGTTCACTTGTTATAGCGGATTTGTGTGTATTACTGGCAGGTGACTTGTGTATTTTGTGTATAGTTTTCTGATATGATGTGATATGATATGATATTTATTCTTCTATCTCCTGTTTTTGCAATTAGGAATATTGTGAATGGAGAATGTATATTGTTCAATGATGTGGTTGGTGTTGGGCATAGGTTTTCGACCCACTCTCGGTGTGTACGTGTCGGTTTGATGAATGTTGTGTGTTGTGTGTTGTGTGTTGTGTGTTGTAGAAGCAGTTGGCGAACGTGTCGGTGTGTGTTGCGCATCGGTGGGAGTGAGTGTCAGTGGGAGCGGCAGCGTTAGTGGTTAGGTGAGAAACGTTTTTTGTATGTTTGTGTGATATCGTGTTTATTGTTGTATAGTGTTGTTTTCAGTTTTGATTGATTCGTGGTGTCCTGACTTTGACAACTTGCGTTTGATTTCTGTTCGGCAAGCTGTAATGGTTAGGTATATTGATCGATTTCGGAACTGAAGCATCGTGTGTGTATGTTGGTATTGATTTTCCAAATGTGAGCACGATGTCCGAATTCCGTGTATAGATGATTCTGGACGATGTTTTTTTTAATTTTTTAATTTAATGTTTGTTGTCCGTATGGGGACGTATTATTTGGCCGTTTTTACTGGGCAAGATTGAGATAGATATTTGTTTGTCTTGATCTAATCTGAGCGGCCTAAATTATGAATGTTGGCTGTTGTTAATCCAGTTCCGATGTTCTACAGAATCAGTCCTTTTCATGAGCAGCCGAGAGTGGTATTTGAAACAGGGTGAATGTGGGATGATGTTGATGGTGATTGAGTTATTGTTGGTATTGGTGTTTGTCATTTTGGCCTGGTAGTTAGTGAGCGTTTGTTTGTTTGTTTTTTCAATTACTTATTTATATATTTGGTAATCTAACCGATGTGTGTGTGTGTGTGTGGTTGGTTGGTTGGTTACTGGGTTAAAAGAATGGGGCGTTGTTAGTCCTTGTGGTTCTCTTGTTCTCTTTTTTTTTTTTCTCTCTCTCTCTCTATTTGTCTGTCTGTGTGTCTTTGTGCTTATCCGTATTATTTGTGTGTGGTATGTTTGTGTTCGTGTATGTGCGAAAGAGCAAAAGAGAGTCGAATGCAGTGTTGAATGTCATGCGAGCTATTTGTCGACTCACAGTTGGAAGGTTGAGGCAAGTATGGTTATTTATCTGAGCCTAATTTGGTTGACGCACATAATTGACGATGGTGATCCGGGTGAGCGTGTTTATGCATTGTGTTGTGTTGTGTTGTGTATGGTTGCCGCGGATGGGCGATGAGCACAAAGTGGATTTTTCTCGCACACTGTTCTCGATGCGCTAGTTTCGTTTAGTTCGTCGAAGTAGAAGTGCGCATAGTGGACACGGTTCGCGGTGTTTGCTAGAGCGGTTAGAGTTGGCATTTCCCTCTCTCTCTTACCGAGTAGAAAAACACCGGAGATTGATATGGATACCGATTTGTGCATTTTGATGCTGGGATTTTGTGCGTTGTTGGTTTTCGGTTGTGAACGTGTGTGCACGTGATGTTATGTGGTGTATTTGGTTAGTGAATTTGAATTTGTGTGTTGGTTTGTCACCGTGCTTCAGTTGATTTGATATTGTGTATTGGTTTACGTGTAATTATTCGAATGGTGAGAATCCTTTAGTGAGTATTGTTTGTTGGGTGATGATGATAGTATTGGACTGGATCGCCATGACAGTTTGATTAGTCTTTCTGATGATTGGATTTTTGATTGGACGTATTTTGATGATGATTGATATTAATATATTTTTCTTCGTTCTATTCTGGTTTCCATCCGTTTCCGGTTTGTCCGTGGTTGACATTTTGTCTCCGTTTCTGGTGCTGTGCGTTTGTGCGGCAGTTTATGATTGTGGTGTAGAAGAGATGTGGATCGCTTGCTAGTAGAATACGACGGGATAGGACAGTATATGCGGTACGGTGGAGTAGACGACAGTGCGTTGCGCGGCGTGGCATAACGGTGCAGTGGAATGAAAGGGCGCCGAACGCAGTGGGATGAGATGGAATACATGCATTGTGGAAGAGCGCGCGCGGAGTTTTGAAGGTGAGTGTAATCGGTTAATATATTATGGGTTGTGTTTCTTGTTTTGTGATAGTATGTTATTTTTGTATTTGAATTGTTGTTGGTTGTGTTTGAATCATCGTTGTTGTGTGTGTTCCATGCTGGTGGCACAGACGATGAGTATAGTACAAGGGGAGGATTCGAATGATGTAATCGCGATGCGTCCGTGTTTCTGACCGGTGACTTTCGCACGTTCTGATATAATGGAGGAAAAGGACGAGGTTGAGGAGGAAGTGTGTATGAGGTTTCGACGTCCATCGGTGTGTGTGTTTGTGTGCGCGCTTGTTTGCTTGTTCGTTTGCTCGCTTACACATGCCAGTGCAGTGGTGTGTGGGTCGTTCACTTGTTATAGCGGATTTGTGTGTATTACTGGCAGGTGACTTGTGTATTTTGTGTATAGTTTTCTGATATGATGTGATATGATATGATATTTATTCTTCTATCTCCTGTTTTTGCAATTAGGAATGTTGTGAATGGAGAATGTATATTGTTCAATGATGTGGTTGGTTTTGGGCATGGGTTTTCGACCCACTCTCGGTGTGTACGTGTCGGTTTGATGAATGTTGTGTGTTGTGTGTTGTGTGTTGTAGAAGCAGTTGGCGAACGTGTCGGTGTGTGTTGCGCATCAGTGGGAGTAAGTGTGAGTGTCAGTGGGAGCGGCAGCGTTAGTGGTTAGGTGAGAAACGTTTTTTGTATGTTTGTGTGATATCGTGTTTATTGTTGTATAGTGTTGTTTTCAGTTTTGATTGATTCGTGGTGTCCTGACTTTGACAACTTGCGTTTGATTTCTGTTCGGCAAGCTGTAATGGTTAGGTATATTGATCGATTTCGGAACTGAAGCATCGTGTGTGTATGTTGGTATTGATTTTCCAAATGTGAGCACGATGTCCGAATTCCGTGTATAGATGATTCTGGACGATGTTTTTTTTAATTTTTTAATTTAATGTTTGTTGTCCGTATGGGGACGTATTATTTGGCCGTTTTTACTGGGCAAGATTGAGATAGATATTTGTTTGTCTTGATCTAATCTGAGCGGCCTAAATTATGAATGTTGGCTGTTGTTAATCCAGTTCCGATGTTCTACAGAATCAGTCCTTTTCATGAGCAGCCGAGAGTGGTATTTGAAACAGGGTGAATGTGGGATGATGTTGATGGTGATTGAGTTATTGTTGGTATTGGTGTTTGTCATTTTGGCCTGGTAGTTAGTGAGCGTTTGTTTGTTTGTTTTTTCAATTACTTATTTATATATTTGGTAATCTAACCGATGTGTGTGTGTGTGTGTGGTTGGTTGGTTGGTTACTGGGTTAAAAGAATGGGGCGTTGTTAGTCCTTGTGGTTCTCTTGTTCTCTTTTTTTTTCTCTCTCTCTCTCTCTATTTGTCTGTCTGTGTGTCTTTGTGCTTATCCGTATTATTTGTGTGTGGTATGTTTGTGTTCGTGTATGTGCGAAAGAGCAAAAGAGAGTCGAATGCAGTGTTGAATGTCATGCGAGCTATTTGTCGACTCACAGTTGGAAGGTTGAGGCAAGTATGGTTGTTTATCTGAGCCTAATTTGGTTGACGCACATAATTGACGATGGTGATCCGGGTGAGCGTGTTTATGCATTGTGTTGTGTTGTGTTGTGTTGTGTTGTGTATGGTTGCCGCGGATGGGCGATGAGCACAAAGTGGATTTTTCTCGCACACTGTTCTCGATGCGCTAGTTTCGTTTAGTTCGTCGAAGTAGAAGTGCGCATAGTGGACACGGTTCGCGGTGTTTGCTAGAGCGGTTAGAGTTGGCATTTCCCTCTCTCTCTTACCGAGTAGAAAAACACCGGAGATTGATATGGATACCGATTTGTGCATTTTGATGCTGGGATTTTGTGCGTTGTTGGTTTTCGGTTGTGAACGTGTGTGCACGTGATGTTATGTGGTGTATTTGGTTAGTGAATTTGAATTTGTGTGTTGGTTTGTCACCGTGCTTCAGTTGATTTGATATTGTGTATTGGTTTACGTGTAATTATTCGAATGGTGAGAATCCTTTAGTGAGTATTGTTTGTTGGGTGATGATGATAGTATTGGACTGGATCGCCATGACAGTTTGATTAGTCTTTCTGATGATTGGATTTTTGATTGGACGTATTTTGATGATGATTGATATTAATATATTTTTCTTCGTTCTATTCTGGTTTCCATCCGTTTCCGGTTTGTCCGTGGTTGACATTTTGTCTCCGTTTCTGGTGCTGTGCGTTTGTGCGGCAGTTTATGATTGTGGTGTAGAAGAGATGTGGATCGCTTGCTAGTAGAATACGACGGGATAGGACAGTATATGCGGTACGGTGGAGTAGACGACAGTGCGTTGCGCGGCGTGGCATAACGGTGCAGTGGAATGAAAGGGCGCCGAACGCAGTGGGATGAGATGGAATACATGCATTGTGGAAGAGCGCGCGCGGAGTTTTGAAGGTGAGTGTAATCGGTTAATATATTATGGGTTGTGTTTCTTGTTTTGTGATAGTATGTTATTTTGGTATTTGAATTGTTGTTGGTTGTGTTTGAATCATCGTTGTTGTGTGTGTTCCATGCTGGTGGCACAGACGATGAGTATAGTACAAGGGGAGGATTCGAATGATGTAATCGCGATGCGTCCGTGTTTCTGACCGGTGACTTTCGCACGTTCTGATATAATGGAGGAAAAGGACGAGGTTGAGGAGGAAGTGTGTATGAGGTTTCGACGTCCATCGGTGTGTGTGTTTGTGTGCGCGCTTGTTTGCTTGTTCGTTTGCTCGCTTACACATGCCAGTGCAGTGGTGTGTGGGTCGTTCACTTGTTATAGCGGATTTGTGTGTATTACTGGCAGGTGACTTGTGTATTTTGTGTATAGTTTTCTGATATGATGTGATATGATATGATATTTATTCTTCTATCTCCTGTTTTTGCAATTAGGAATGTTGTGAATGGAGAATGTATATTGTTCAATGATGTGGTTGGTTTTGGGCATGGGTTTTCGACCCACTCTCGGTGTGTACGTGTCGGTTTGATGAATGTTGTGTGTTGTGTGTTGTGTGTTGTAGAAGCAGTTGGCGAACGTGTCGGTGTGTGTTGCGCATCAGTGGGAGTAAGTGTGAGTGTCAGTGGGAGCGGCAGCGTTAGTGGTTAGGTGAGAAACGTTTTTTGTATGTTTGTGTGATATCGTGTTTATTGTTGTATAGTGTTGTTTTCAGTTTTGATTGATTCGTGGTGTCCTGACTTTGACAACTTGCGTTTGATTTCTGTTCGGCAAGCTGTAATGGTTAGGTATATTGATCGATTTCGGAACTGAAGCATCGTGTGTGTATGTTGGTATTGATTTTCCAAATGTGAGCACGATGTCCGAATTCCGTGTATAGATGATTCTGGACGATGTTTTTTTTAATTTTTTAATTTAATGTTTGTTGTCCGTATGGGGACGTATTATTTGGCCGTTTTTACTGGGCAAGATTGAGATAGATATTTGTTTGTCTTGATCTAATCTGAGCGGCCTAAATTATGAATGTTGGCTGTTGTTAATCCAGTTCCGATGTTCTACAGAATCAGTCCTTTTCATGAGCAGCCGAGAGTGGTATTTGAAACAGGGTGAATGTGGGATGATGTTGATGGTGATTGAGTTATTGTTGGTATTGGTGTTTGTCATTTTGGCCTGGTAGTTAGTGAGCGTTTGTTTGTTTGTTTTTTCAATTACTTATTTATATATTTGGTAATCTAACCGATGTGTGTGTGTGTGTGTGGTTGGTTGGTTGGTTACTGGGTTAAAAGAATGGGGCGTTGTTAGTCCTTGTGGTTCTCTTGTTCTCTTTTTTTTTTTCTCTCTCTCTCTCTATTTGTCTGTCTGTGTGTCTTTGTGCTTATCCGTATTATTTGTGTGTGGTATGTTTGTGTTCGTGTATGTGCGAAAGAGCAAAAGAGAGTCGAATGCAGTGTTGAATGTCATGCGAGCTATTTGTCGACTCACAGTTGGAAGGTTGAGGCAAGTATGGTTATTTATCTGAGCCTAATTTGGTTGACGCACATAATTGACGATGGTGATCCGGGTGAGCGTGTTTATGCATTGTGTTGTGTTGTGTTGTGTATGGTTGCCGCGGATGGGCGATGAGCACAAAGTGGATTTTTCTCGCACACTGTTCTCGATGCGCTAGTTTCGTTTAGTTCGTCGAAGTAGAAGTGCGCATAGTGGACACGGTTCGCGGTGTTTGCTAGAGCGGTTAGAGTTGGCATTTCCCTCTCTCTCTTACCGAGTAGAAAAACACCGGAGATTGATATGGATACCGATTTGTGCATTTTGATGCTGGGATTTTGTGCGTTGTTGGTTTTCGGTTGTGAACGTGTGTGCACGTGATGTTATGTGGTGTATTTGGTTAGTGAATTTGAATTTGTGTGTTGGTTTGTCACCGTGCTTCAGTTGATTTGATATTGTGTATTGGTTTACGTGTAATTATTCGAATGGTGAGAATCCTTTAGTGAGTATTGTTTGTTGGGTGATGATGATAGTATTGGACTGGATCGCCATGACAGTTTGATTAGTCTTTCTGATGATTGGATTTTTGATTGGACGTATTTTGATGATGATTGATATTAATATATTTTTCTTCGTTCTATTCTGGTTTCCATCCGTTTCCGGTTTGTCCGTGGTTGACATTTTGTCTCCGTTTCTGGTGCTGTGCGTTTGTGCGGCAGTTTATGATTGTGGTGTAGAAGAGATGTGGATCGCTTGCTAGTAGAATACGACGGGATAGGACAGTATATGCGGTACGGTGGAGTAGACGACAGTGCGTTGCGCGGCGTGGCATAACGGTGCAGTGGAATGAAAGGGCGCCGAACGCAGTGGGATGAGATGGAATACATGCATTGTGGAAGAGCGCGCGCGGAGTTTTGAAGGTGAGTGTAATCGGTTAATATATTATGGGTTGTGTTTCTTGTTTTGTGATAGTATGTTATTTTGGTATTTGAATTGTTGTTGGTTGTGTTTGAATCATCGTTGTTGTGTGTGTTCCATGCTGGTGGCACAGACGATGAGTATAGTACAAGGGGAGGATTCGAATGATGTAATCGCGATGCGTCCGTGTTTCTGACCGGTGACTTTCGCACGTTCTGATATAATGGAGGAAAAGGACGAGGTTGAGGAGGAAGTGTGTATGAGGTTTCGACGTCCATCGGTGTGTGTGTTTGTGTGCGCGCTTGTTTGCTTGTTCGTTTGCTCGCTTACACATGCCAGTGCAGTGGTGTGTGGGTCGTTCACTTGTTATAGCGGATTTGTGTGTATTACTGGCAGGTGACTTGTGTATTTTGTGTATAGTTTTCTGATATGATGTGATATGATATGATATTTATTCTTCTATCTCCTGTTTTTGCAATTAGGAATGTTGTGAATGGAGAATGTATATTGTTCAATGATGTGGTTGGTTTTGGGCATGGGTTTTCGACCCACTCTCGGTGTGTACGTGTCGGTTTGATGAATGTTGTGTGTTGTGTGTTGTGTGTTGTAGAAGCAGTTGGCGAACGTGTCGGTGTGTGTTGCGCATCAGTGGGAGTAAGTGTGAGTGTCAGTGGGAGCGGCAGCGTTAGTGGTTAGGTGAGAAACGTTTTTTGTATGTTTGTGTGATATCGTGTTTATTGTTGTATAGTGTTGTTTTCAGTTTTGATTGATTCGTGGTGTCCTGACTTTGACAACTTGCGTTTGATTTCTGTTCGGCAAGCTGTAATGGTTAGGTATATTGATCGATTTCGGAACTGAAGCATCGTGTGTGTATGTTGGTATTGATTTTCCAAATGTGAGCACGATGTCCGAATTCCGTGTATAGATGATTCTGGACGATGTTTTTTTTAATTTTTTAATTTAATGTTTGTTGTCCGTATGGGGACGTATTATTTGGCCGTTTTTACTGGGCAAGATTGAGATAGATATTTGTTTGTCTTGATCTAATCTGAGCGGCCTAAATTATGAATGTTGGCTGTTGTTAATCCAGTTCCGATGTTCTACAGAATCAGTCCTTTTCATGAGCAGCCGAGAGTGGTATTTGAAACAGGGTGAATGTGGGATGATGTTGATGGTGATTGAGTTATTGTTGGTATTGGTGTTTGTCATTTTGGCCTGGTAGTTAGTGAGCGTTTGTTTGTTTGTTTTTTCAATTACTTATTTATATATTTGGTAATCTAACCGATGTGTGTGTGTGTGTGTGGTTGGTTGGTTGGTTACTGGGTTAAAAGAATGGGGCGTTGTTAGTCCTTGTGGTTCTCTTGTTCTCTTTTTTTTTTTTCTCTCTCTCTCTCTATTTGTCTGTCTGTGTGTCTTTGTGCTTATCCGTATTATTTGTGTGTGGTATGTTTGTGTTCGTGTATGTGCGAAAGAGCAAAAGAGAGTCGAATGCAGTGTTGAATGTCATGCGAGCTATTTGTCGACTCACAGTTGGAAGGTTGAGGCAAGTATGGTTATTTATCTGAGCCTAATTTGGTTGACGCACATAATTGACGATGGTGATCCGGGTGAGCGTGTTTATGCATTGTGTTGTGTTGTGTTGTGTATGGTTGCCGCGGATGGGCGATGAGCACAAAGTGGATTTTTCTCGCACACTGTTCTCGATGCGCTAGTTTCGTTTAGTTCGTCGAAGTAGAAGTGCGCATAGTGGACACGGTTCGCGGTGTTTGCTAGAGCGGTTAGAGTTGGCATTTCCCTCTCTCTCTTACCGAGTAGAAAAACACCGGAGATTGATATGGATACCGATTTGTGCATTTTGATGCTGGGATTTTGTGCGTTGTTGGTTTTCGGTTGTGAACGTGTGTGCACGTGATGTTATGTGGTGTATTTGGTTAGTGAATTTGAATTTGTGTGTTGGTTTGTCACCGTGCTTCAGTTGATTTGATATTGTGTATTGGTTTACGTGTAATTATTCGAATGGTGAGAATCCTTTAGTGAGTATTGTTTGTTGGGTGATGATGATAGTATTGGACTGGATCGCCATGACAGTTTGATTAGTCTTTCTGATGATTGGATTTTTGATTGGACGTATTTTGATGATGATTGATATTAATATATTTTTCTTCGTTCTATTCTGGTTTCCATCCGTTTCCGGTTTGTCCGTGGTTGACATTTTGTCTCCGTTTCTGGTGCTGTGCGTTTGTGCGGCAGTTTATGATTGTGGTGTAGAAGAGATGTGGATCGCTTGCTAGTAGAATACGACGGGATAGGACAGTATATGCGGTACGGTGGAGTAGACGACAGTGCGTTGCGCGGCGTGGCATAACGGTGCAGTGGAATGAAAGGGCGCCGAACGCAGTGGGATGAGATGGAATACATGCATTGTGGAAGAGCGCGCGCGGAGTTTTGAAGGTGAGTGTAATCGGTTAATATATTATGGGTTGTGTTTCTTGTTTTGTGATAGTATGTTATTTTTGTATTTGAATTGTTGTTGGTTGTGTTTGAATCATCGTTGTTGTGTGTGTTCCATGCTGGTGGCACAGACGATGAGTATAGTACAAGGGGAGGATTCGAATGATGTAATCGCGATGCGTCCGTGTTTCTGACCGGTGACTTTCGCACGTTCTGATATAATGGAGGAAAAGGACGAGGTTGAGGAGGAAGTGTGTATGAGGTTTCGACGTCCATCGGTGTGTGTGTTTGTGTGCGCGCTTGTTTGCTTGTTCGTTTGCTCGCTTACACATGCCAGTGCAGTGGTGTGTGGGTCGTTCACTTGTTATAGCGGATTTGTGTGTATTACTGGCAGGTGACTTGTGTATTTTGTGTATAGTTTTCTGATATGATGTGATATGATATGATATTTATTCTTCTATCTCCTGTTTTTGCAATTAGGAATGTTGTGAATGGAGAATGTATATTGTTCAATGATGTGGTTGGTTTTGGGCATGGGTTTTCGACCCACTCTCGGTGTGTACGTGTCGGTTTGATGAATGTTGTGTGTTGTGTGTTGTGTGTTGTAGAAGCAGTTGGCGAACGTGTCGGTGTGTGTTGCGCATCAGTGGGAGTAAGTGTGAGTGTCAGTGGGAGCGGCAGCGTTAGTGGTTAGGTGAGAAACGTTTTTTGTATGTTTGTGTGATATCGTGTTTATTGTTGTATAGTGTTGTTTTCAGTTTTGATTGATTCGTGGTGTCCTGACTTTGACAACTTGCGTTTGATTTCTGTTCGGCAAGCTGTAATGGTTAGGTATATTGATCGATTTCGGAACTGAAGCATCGTGTGTGTATGTTGGTATTGATTTTCCAAATGTGAGCACGATGTCCGAATTCCGTGTATAGATGATTCTGGACGATGTTTTTTTTAATTTTTTAATTTAATGTTTGTTGTCCGTATGGGGACGTATTATTTGGCCGTTTTTACTGGGCAAGATTGAGATAGATATTTGTTTGTCTTGATCTAATCTGAGCGGCCTAAATTATGAATGTTGGCTGTTGTTAATCCAGTTCCGATGTTCTACAGAATCAGTCCTTTTCATGAGCAGCCGAGAGTGGTATTTGAAACAGGGTGAATGTGGGATGATGTTGATGGTGATTGAGTTATTGTTGGTATTGGTGTTTGTCATTTTGGCCTGGTAGTTAGTGAGCGTTTGTTTGTTTGTTTTTTCAATTACTTATTTATATATTTGGTAATCTAACCGATGTGTGTGTGTGTGTGTGGTTGGTTGGTTGGTTACTGGGTTAAAAGAATGGGGCGTTGTTAGTCCTTGTGGTTCTCTTGTTCTCTTTTTTTTTTTTCTCTCTCTCTCTCTATTTGTCTGTCTGTGTGTCTTTGTGCTTATCCGTATTATTTGTGTGTGGTATGTTTGTGTTCGTGTATGTGCGAAAGAGCAAAAGAGAGTCGAATGCAGTGTTGAATGTCATGCGAGCTATTTGTCGACTCACAGTTGGAAGGTTGAGGCAAGTATGGTTATTTATCTGAGCCTAATTTGGTTGACGCACATAATTGACGATGGTGATCCGGGTGAGCGTGTTTATGCATTGTGTTGTGTTGTGTTGTGTATGGTTGCCGCGGATGGGCGATGAGCACAAAGTGGATTTTTCTCGCACACTGTTCTCGATGCGCTAGTTTCGTTTAGTTCGTCGAAGTAGAAGTGCGCATAGTGGACACGGTTCGCGGTGTTTGCTAGAGCGGTTAGAGTTGGCATTTCCCTCTCTCTCTTACCGAGTAGAAAAACACCGGAGATTGATATGGATACCGATTTGTGCATTTTGATGCTGGGATTTTGTGCGTTGTTGGTTTTCGGTTGTGAACGTGTGTGCACGTGATGTTATGTGGTGTATTTGGTTAGTGAATTTGAATTTGTGTGTTGGTTTGTCACCGTGCTTCAGTTGATTTGATATTGTGTATTGGTTTACGTGTAATTATTCGAATGGTGAGAATCCTTTAGTGAGTATTGTTTGTTGGGTGATGATGATAGTATTGGACTGGATCGCCATGACAGTTTGATTAGTCTTTCTGATGATTGGATTTTTGATTGGACGTATTTTGATGATGATTGATATTAATATATTTTTCTTCGTTCTATTCTGGTTTCCATCCGTTTCCGGTTTGTCCGTGGTTGACATTTTGTCTCCGTTTCTGGTGCTGTGCGTTTGTGCGGCAGTTTATGATTGTGGTGTAGAAGAGATGTGGATCGCTTGCTAGTAGAATACGACGGGATAGGACAGTATATGCGGTACGGTGGAGTAGACGACAGTGCGTTGCGCGGCGTGGCATAACGGTGCAGTGGAATGAAAGGGCGCCGAACGCAGTGGGATGAGATGGAATACATGCATTGTGGAAGAGCGCGCGCGGAGTTTTGAAGGTGAGTGTAATCGGTTAATATATTATGGGTTGTGTTTCTTGTTTTGTGATAGTATGTTATTTTTGTATTTGAATTGTTGTTGGTTGTGTTTGAATCATCGTTGTTGTGTGTGTTCCATGCTGGTGGCACAGACGATGAGTATAGTACAAGGGGAGGATTCGAATGATGTAATCGCGATGCGTCCGTGTTTCTGACCGGTGACTTTCGCACGTTCTGATATAATGGAGGAAAAGGACGAGGTTGAGGAGGAAGTGTGTATGAGGTTTCGACGTCCATCGGTGTGTGTGTTTGTGTGCGCGCTTGTTTGCTTGTTCGTTTGCTCGCTTACACATGCCAGTGCAGTGGTGTGTGGGTCGTTCACTTGTTATAGCGGATTTGTGTGTATTACTGGCAGGTGACTTGTGTATTTTGTGTATAGTTTTCTGATATGATGTGATATGATATGATATTTATTCTTCTATCTCCTGTTTTTGCAATTAGGAATGTTGTGAATGGAGAATGTATATTGTTCAATGATGTGGTTGGTTTTGGGCATGGGTTTTCGACCCACTCTCGGTGTGTACGTGTCGGTTTGATGAATGTTGTGTGTTGTGTGTTGTGTGTTGTAGAAGCAGTTGGCGAACGTGTCGGTGTGTGTTGCGCATCAGTGGGAGTAAGTGTGAGTGTCAGTGGGAGCGGCAGCGTTAGTGGTTAGGTGAGAAACGTTTTTTGTATGTTTGTGTGATATCGTGTTTATTGTTGTATAGTGTTGTTTTCAGTTTTGATTGATTCGTGGTGTCCTGACTTTGACAACTTGCGTTTGATTTCTGTTCGGCAAGCTGTAATGGTTAGGTATATTGATCGATTTCGGAACTGAAGCATCGTGTGTGTATGTTGGTATTGATTTTCCAAATGTGAGCACGATGTCCGAATTCCGTGTATAGATGATTCTGGACGATGTTTTTTTTAATTTTTTAATTTAATGTTTGTTGTCCGTATGGGGACGTATTATTTGGCCGTTTTTACTGGGCAAGATTGAGATAGATATTTGTTTGTCTTGATCTAATCTGAGCGGCCTAAATTATGAATGTTGGCTGTTGTTAATCCAGTTCCGATGTTCTACAGAATCAGTCCTTTTCATGAGCAGCCGAGAGTGGTATTTGAAACAGGGTGAATGTGGGATGATGTTGATGGTGATTGAGTTATTGTTGGTATTGGTGTTTGTCATTTTGGCCTGGTAGTTAGTGAGCGTTTGTTTGTTTGTTTTTTCAATTACTTATTTATATATTTGGTAATCTAACCGATGTGTGTGTGTGTGTGTGGTTGGTTGGTTGGTTACTGGGTTAAAAGAATGGGGCGTTGTTAGTCCTTGTGGTTCTCTTGTTCTCTTTTTTTTTTTCTCTCTCTCTCTCTATTTGTCTGTCTGTGTGTCTTTGTGCTTATCCGTATTATTTGTGTGTGGTATGTTTGTGTTCGTGTATGTGCGAAAGAGCAAAAGAGAGTCGAATGCAGTGTTGAATGTCATGCGAGCTATTTGTCGACTCACAGTTGGAAGGTTGAGGCAAGTATGGTTATTTATCTGAGCCTAATTTGGTTGACGCACATAATTGACGATGGTGATCCGGGTGAGCGTGTTTATGCATTGTGTTGTGTTGTGTTGTGTATGGTTGCCGCGGATGGGCGATGAGCACAAAGTGGATTTTTCTCGCACACTGTTCTCGATGCGCTAGTTTCGTTTAGTTCGTCGAAGTAGAAGTGCGCATAGTGGACACGGTTCGCGGTGTTTGCTAGAGCGGTTAGAGTTGGCATTTCCCTCTCTCTCTTACCGAGTAGAAAAACACCGGAGATTGATATGGATACCGATTTGTGCATTTTGATGCTGGGATTTTGTGCGTTGTTGGTTTTCGGTTGTGAACGTGTGTGCACGTGATGTTATGTGGTGTATTTGGTTAGTGAATTTGAATTTGTGTGTTGGTTTGTCACCGTGCTTCAGTTGATTTGATATTGTGTATTGGTTTACGTGTAATTATTCGAATGGTGAGAATCCTTTAGTGAGTATTGTTTGTTGGGTGATGATGATAGTATTGGACTGGATCGCCATGACAGTTTGATTAGTCTTTCTGATGATTGGATTTTTGATTGGACGTATTTTGATGATGATTGATATTAATATATTTTTCTTCGTTCTATTCTGGTTTCCATCCGTTTCCGGTTTGTCCGTGGTTGACATTTTGTCTCCGTTTCTGGTGCTGTGCGTTTGTGCGGCAGTTTATGATTGTGGTGTAGAAGAGATGTGGATCGCTTGCTAGTAGAATACGACGGGATAGGACAGTATATGCGGTACGGTGGAGTAGACGACAGTGCGTTGCGCGGCGTGGCATAACGGTGCAGTGGAATGAAAGGGCGCCGAACGCAGTGGGATGAGATGGAATACATGCATTGTGGAAGAGCGCGCGCGGAGTTTTGAAGGTGAGTGTAATCGGTTAATATATTATGGGTTGTGTTTCTTGTTTTGTGATAGTATGTTATTTTTGTATTTGAATTGTTGTTGGTTGTGTTTGAATCATCGTTGTTGTGTGTGTTCCATGCTGGTGGCACAGACGATGAGTATAGTACAAGGGGAGGATTCGAATGATGTAATCGCGATGCGTCCGTGTTTCTGACCGGTGACTTTCGCACGTTCTGATATAATGGAGGAAAAGGACGAGGTTGAGGAGGAAGTGTGTATGAGGTTTCGACGTCCATCGGTGTGTGTGTTTGTGTGCGCGCTTGTTTGCTTGTTCGTTTGCTCGCTTACACATGCCAGTGCAGTGGTGTGTGGGTCGTTCACTTGTTATAGCGGATTTGTGTGTATTACTGGCAGGTGACTTGTGTATTTTGTGTATAGTTTTCTGATATGATGTGATATGATATGATATTTATTCTTCTATCTCCTGTTTTTGCAATTAGGAATGTTGTGAATGGAGAATGTATATTGTTCAATGATGTGGTTGGTTTTGGGCATGGGTTTTCGACCCACTCTCGGTGTGTACGTGTCGGTTTGATGAATGTTGTGTGTTGTGTGTTGTGTGTTGTAGAAGCAGTTGGCGAACGTGTCGGTGTGTGTTGCGCATCAGTGGGAGTAAGTGTGAGTGTCAGTGGGAGCGGCAGCGTTAGTGGTTAGGTGAGAAACGTTTTTTGTATGTTTGTGTGATATCGTGTTTATTGTTGTATAGTGTTGTTTTCAGTTTTGATTGATTCGTGGTGTCCTGACTTTGACAACTTGCGTTTGATTTCTGTTCGGCAAGCTGTAATGGTTAGGTATATTGATCGATTTCGGAACTGAAGCATCGTGTGTGTATGTTGGTATTGATTTTCCAAATGTGAGCACGATGTCCGAATTCCGTGTATAGATGATTCTGGACGATGTTTTTTTTAATTTTTTAATTTAATGTTTGTTGTCCGTATGGGGACGTATTATTTGGCCGTTTTTACTGGGCAAGATTGAGATAGATATTTGTTTGTCTTGATCTAATCTGAGCGGCCTAAATTATGAATGTTGGCTGTTGTTAATCCAGTTCCGATGTTCTACAGAATCAGTCCTTTTCATGAGCAGCCGAGAGTGGTATTTGAAACAGGGTGAATGTGGGATGATGTTGATGGTGATTGAGTTATTGTTGGTATTGGTGTTTGTCATTTTGGCCTGGTAGTTAGTGAGCGTTTGTTTGTTTGTTTTTTCAATTACTTATTTATATATTTGGTAATCTAACCGATGTGTGTGTGTGTGTGTGGTTGGTTGGTTGGTTACTGGGTTAAAAGAATGGGGCGTTGTTAGTCCTTGTGGTTCTCTTGTTCTCTTTTTTTTTTTTCTCTCTCTCTCTCTATTTGTCTGTCTGTGTGTCTTTGTGCTTATCCGTATTATTTGTGTGTGGTATGTTTGTGTTCGTGTATGTGCGAAAGAGCAAAAGAGAGTCGAATGCAGTGTTGAATGTCATGCGAGCTATTTGTCGACTCACAGTTGGAAGGTTGAGGCAAGTATGGTTATTTATCTGAGCCTAATTTGGTTGACGCACATAATTGACGATGGTGATCCGGGTGAGCGTGTTTATGCATTGTGTTGTGTTGTGTTGTGTATGGTTGCCGCGGATGGGCGATGAGCACAAAGTGGATTTTTCTCGCACACTGTTCTCGATGCGCTAGTTTCGTTTAGTTCGTCGAAGTAGAAGTGCGCATAGTGGACACGGTTCGCGGTGTTTGCTAGAGCGGTTAGAGTTGGCATTTCCCTCTCTCTCTTACCGAGTAGAAAAACACCGGAGATTGATATGGATACCGATTTGTGCATTTTGATGCTGGGATTTTGTGCGTTGTTGGTTTTCGGTTGTGAACGTGTGTGCACGTGATGTTATGTGGTGTATTTGGTTAGTGAATTTGAATTTGTGTGTTGGTTTGTCACCGTGCTTCAGTTGATTTGATATTGTGTATTGGTTTACGTGTAATTATTCGAATGGTGAGAATCCTTTAGTGAGTATTGTTTGTTGGGTGATGATGATAGTATTGGACTGGATCGCCATGACAGTTTGATTAGTCTTTCTGATGATTGGATTTTTGATTGGACGTATTTTGATGATGATTGATATTAATATATTTTTCTTCGTTCTATTCTGGTTTCCATCCGTTTCCGGTTTGTCCGTGGTTGACATTTTGTCTCCGTTTCTGGTGCTGTGCGTTTGTGCGGCAGTTTATGATTGTGGTGTAGAAGAGATGTGGATCGCTTGCTAGTAGAATACGACGGGATAGGACAGTATATGCGGTACGGTGGAGTAGACGACAGTGCGTTGCGCGGCGTGGCATAACGGTGCAGTGGAATGAAAGGGCGCCGAACGCAGTGGGATGAGATGGAATACATGCATTGTGGAAGAGCGCGCGCGGAGTTTTGAAGGTGAGTGTAATCGGTTAATATATTATGGGTTGTGTTTCTTGTTTTGTGATAGTATGTTATTTTGGTATTTGAATTGTTGTTGGTTGTGTTTGAATCATCGTTGTTGTGTGTGTTCCATGCTGGTGGCACAGACGATGAGTATAGTACAAGGGGAGGATTCGAATGATGTAATCGCGATGCGTCCGTGTTTCTGACCGGTGACTTTCGCACGTTCTGATATAATGGAGGAAAAGGACGAGGTTGAGGAGGAAGTGTGTATGAGGTTTCGACGTCCATCGGTGTGTGTGTTTGGGTGCGCGCTTGTTTGCTTGTTCGTTTGCTCGCTTACACATGCCAGTGCAGTGGTGTGTGGGTCGTTCACTTGTTATAGCGGATTTGTGTGTATTACTGGCAGGTGACTTGTGTATTTTGTGTATAGTTTTCTGATATGATGTGATATGATATGATATTTATTCTTCTATCTCCTGTTTTTGCAATTAGGAATATTGTGAATGGAGAATGTATATTGTTCAATGATGTGGTTGGTGTTGGGCATAGGTTTTCGACCCACTCTCGGTGTGTACGTGTCGGTTTGATGAATGTTGTGTGTTGTGTGTTGTGTGTTGTGTGTTGTAGAAGCAGTTGGCGAACGTGTCGGTGTGTGTTGCGCATCGGTGGGAGTGAGTGTCAGTGGGAGCGGCAGCGTTAGTGGTTAGGTGAGAAACGTTTTTTGTATGTTTGTGTGATATCGTGTTTATTGTTGTATAGTGTTGTTTTCAGTTTTGATTGATTCGTGGTGTCCTGACTTTGACAACTTGCGTTCGATTTCTGTTCGGCAAGCTGTAATGGTTAGGTATATTGATCGATTTCGGAACTGAAGCATCGTGTGTGTATGTTGGTATTGATTTTCCAAATGTGAGCACGATGTCCGAATTCCGTGTATAGATGATTCTGGACGATGTTTTTTTTTATTTTTTAATTTAATGTTTGTTGTCCGTATGGGGACGTATTATTTGGCCGTTTTTACTGGGCAAGATTGAGATAGATATTTGTTTGTCTTGATCTAATCTGAGCGGCCTAAATTATGAATGTTGGCTGTTGTTAATCCAGTTCCGATGTTCTACAGAATCAGTCCTTTTCATGAGCAGCCGAGAGTGGTATTTGAAACAGGGTGAATGTGGGATGATGTTGATGGTGATTGAGTTATTGTTGGTATTGGTGTTTGTCACTTTGGCCTGGTAGTTAGTGAGCGTTTGTTTGTTTGTTTTTTCAATTACTTATTTATATATTTGGTAATCTAACCGATGTGTGTGTGTGTGTGTGGTTGGTTGGTTGGTTACTGGGTTAAAAGAATGGGGCGTTGTTAGTCCTTGTGGTTCTCTTGTTCTCTTTTTTTTTTTCTCTCTCTCTCTCTATTTGTCTGTCTGTGTGTCTTTGTGCTTATCCGTATTATTTGTGTGTGGTATGTTTGTGTTCGTGTATGTGCGAAAGAGCAAAAGAGAGTCGAATGCAGTGTTGAATGTCATGCGAGCTATTTGTCGACTCACAGTTGGAAGGTTGAGGCAAGTATGGTTGTTTATGTGAGCCTAATTTGGTTGACGCACATAATTGACGATGGTGATCCGGCTGAGCGTGTTTATGCATTGTGTTGTGTTGTGTTGTGTATGGTTGACGCGGATGGGCGATGAGCACAAAGTGGATTTTTCTCGCACACTGTTCTCGATGCGCTAGTTTCGTTTAGTTCGTCGAAGTAGAAGTGCGCATAGTGAACACGGTTCGCGGTGTTTGCTAGAGCGGTAAGAGTTGGCATTTCCCTCTCTCTTACCGAGTAGAAAAACACCGGAGATTGATATGGATACCGATTTGTGCATTTTGATGCTGGGATTTTGTGTGTTGTTGGTTTTCGGTTGTGAACGTGTGTGCACGTGATGTTATGTGGTGTATTTGGTTAGTGAATTTGAATTTGCGTGTTGGTTTGTCACCGTGCTTCAGTTGATTTGATATTGTGTATTGGTTTACGTGTAATTATTCGAATGGTGAGAATCCTTTAGTGAGTATTGTTTGTTGGGTGATGATGATAGTATTGGACTGGATCGCCATGACAGTTTGATTAGTCTTTCTGATGATTGGATTTTTGATTGGACGTATTTTGATGATGATTGATATTAATATATTTTTCTTCGTTCTATTCTGGTTTCCATCCGTTTCCGGTTTGTCCGTGGTTGACATTTTGTCTCCGTTTCTGGTGCTGTGCGTTTGTGCGGCAGTTTATGATTGTGGTGTAGAAGAGATGTGGATCGCTTGCTAGTAGAATACGACGGGATAGGACAGTATATGCGGTACGGTGGAGTAGACGACAGTGCGTTGCGCGGCGTGGCATAACGGTGCAGTGGAATGAAAGGGCGCCGAACGCAGTGGGATGAGATGGAATACATGCATTGTGGAAGAGCGCGCGCGGAGTTTTGAAGGTGAGTGTAATCGGTTAATATATTATGGGTTGTGTTTCTTGTTTTGTGATAGTATGTTATTTTTGTATTTGAATTGTTGTTGGTTGTGTTTGAATCATCGTTGTTGTGTGTGTTCCATGCTGGTGGCACAGACGATGAGTATAGTACAAGGGGAGGATTCGAATGATGTAATCGCGATGCGTCCGTGTTTCTGACCGGTGACTTTCGCACGTTCTGATATAATGGAGGAAAAGGACGAGGTTGAGGAGGAAGTGTGTATGAGGTTTCGACGTCCATCGGTGTGTGTGTTTGTGTGCGCGCTTGTTTGCTTGTTCGTTTGCTCGCTTACACATGCCAGTGCAGTGGTGTGTGGGTCGTTCACTTGTTATAGCGGATTTGTGTGTATTACTGGCAGGTGACTTGTGTATTTTGTGTATAGTTTTCTGATATGATGTGATATGATATGATATTTATTCTTCTATCTCCTGTTTTTGCAATTAGGAATGTTGTGAATGGAGAATGTATATTGTTCAATGATGTGGTTGGTTTTGGGCATGGGTTTTCGACCCACTCTCGGTGTGTACGTGTCGGTTTGATGAATGTTGTGTGTTGTGTGTTGTGTGTTGTAGAAGCAGTTGGCGAACGTGTCGGTGTGTGTTGCGCATCGGTGGGAGTGAGTGTCAGTGGGAGCGGCAGCGTTAGTGGTTAGGTGAGAAACGTTTTTTGTATGTTTGTGTGATATTGTGTTTATTGTTGTATAGTGTTGTTTTCAGTTTTGATTGATTCGTGGTGTCCTGACTTTGACAACTTGCGTTAGATTTCTGTTCGGCAAGCTGTAATGGTTAGGTATATTGATCGATTTCGGAACTGAAGCATCGTGTGTGTATGTTGGTATTGATTTTCCAAATGTGAGCACGATGTCCGAATTCCGTGTATAGATGATTCTGGACGATGTTTTTTTTAATTTTTTAATTTAATGTTTGTTGTCCGTATGGGGACGTATTATTTGGCCGTTTTTACTGGGCAAGATTGAGATAGATATTTGTTTGTCTTGATCTAATCTGAGCGGCCTAAATTATGAATGTTGGCTGTTGTTAATCCAGTTCCGATGTTCTACAGAATCGGTCCTTTTCATGAGCAGCCGAGAGTGGTATTTGAAACAGGGTGAATGTGGGATGATGTTGATGGTGATTGAGTTATTGTTGGTATTGGTGTTTGTCACTTTGGCCTGGTAGTTAGTGAGCGTTTGTTTGTTTGTTTTTTCAATTACTTATTTATATATTTGGTAATCTAACCGATGTGTGTGTGTGTGTGTGTGTGTGTGGTTGGTTGGTTGGTTACTGGGTTAAAAGAATGGGGCGTTGTTAGTCCTTGTGGTTCTCTTGTTCTCTTCTTCTCTCTCTCTCTCTCTCTCTCTCTCTCTCTCTCTATTTGTCTGTCTGTGTGTCTTTGTGCTTATCCGTATTATTTGTGTGTGGTATGTTTGTGTTCGTGTATGTGCGAAAGAGCAAAAGAGAGTCGAATGCTGTGTTGAATGTCATGCGAGCTATTTGTCGAATCACGGTGGGAAGGTTGAGGCAAGTATGGTTGTTTATCTGAGCCTAATTTGGTTGACGCACGTCATTGACGATGGTGATCCGGCTGAGCGTGTTTATGCATTGTGTTGTGTTGTGTTGTGTATGGTTGACGCGGATGGGCGATGAGCACAAAGTGGATTTTTCTCGCACACTGTTCTCGATGCGCTAGTTTCGTTTAGTTCGTCGAAGTAGAAGTGCGCATAGTGGACACGGTTCGCGGTGTTTGCTAGAGCGGTAAGAGTTGGCATTTCCCTCTCTCTTACCGAGTAGAAAAACACCGGAGATTGATATGGATACCGATTTGTGCATTTTGATGCTGGGATTTTGTGTGTTGTTGGTTTTCGGTTGTGAACGTGTGTGCACGTGATGTTATGTGGTGTATTTGGTTAGTGAATTTGAATTTGTGTGTTGGTTTGTCACCGTGCTTCAGTTGATTTGATATTGTGTATTGGTTTACGTGTAATTATTCGAATGGTGAGAATCCTTTAGTGAGTATTGTTTGTTGGGTGATGATGATAGTATTGGACTGGATCGCCATGACAGTTTGATTAGTCTTTCTGATGATTGGATTTTTGATTGGACGTATTTTGATGATGATTGATATTAATATATTTTTCTTCGTTCTATTCTGGTTTCCATCCGTTTCCGGTTTGTCCGTGGTTGACATTTTGTCTCCGTTTCTGGTGCTGTGCGTTTGTGCGGCAGTTTATGATTGTGGTGTAGAAGAGATGTGGATCGCTTGCTAGTAGAATACGACGGGATAGGACAGTATATGCGGTACGGTGGAGTAGACGACAGTGCGTTGCGCGGCGTGGCATAACGGTGCAGTGGAATGAAAGGGCGCCGAACGCAGTGGGATGAGATGGAATACATGCATTGTGGAAGAGCGCGCGCGGAGTTTTGAAGGTGAGTGTAATCGGTTAATATATTATGGGTTGTGTTTCTTGTTTTGTGATAGTATGTTATTTTGGTATTTGAATTGTTGTTGGTTGTGTTTGAATCATCGTTGTTGTGTGTGTTCCATGCTGGTGGCACAGACGATGAGTATAGTACAAGGGGAGGATTCGAATGATGTAATCGCGATGCGTCCGTGTTTCTGACCGGTGACTTTCGCACGTTCTGATATAATGGAGGAAAAGGACGAGGTTGAGGAGGAAGTGTGTATGAGGTTTCGACGTCCATCGGTGTGTGTGTGTGTGTGTTTGTGTGCGCGCTTGTTTGCTTGTTCGTTTGCTCGCTTACATATGCCAGTGCAGTGGTGTGTGGGTCGTTCACTTGTTATAGCGGATTTGTGTGTATTACTGGCAGGTGACTTGTGTATTTTGTGTATAGTTTTCTGATATGATGTGATATGATATGATATTTATTCTTCTATCTCCTGTTTTTGCAATTAGGAATATTGTGAATGGAGAATGTATATTGTTCAATGATGTGGTTGGTGTTGGGCATAGGTTTTCGACCCACTCTCGGTGTGTACGTGTCGGTTTGATGAATGTTGTGTGTTGTGTGTTGTGTGTTGTGTGTTGTAGAAGCAGTTGGCGAACGTGTCGGTGTGTGTTGCGCATCGGTGGGAGTGAGTGTCAGTGGGAGCGGCAGCGTTAGTGGTTAGGTGAGAAACGTTTTTTGTATGTTTGTGTGATATTGTGTTTATTGTTGTATAGTGTTGTTTTCAGTTTTGATTGATTCGTGGTGTCCTGACTTTGACAACTTGCGTTCGATTTCTGTTCGGCAAGCTGTAATGGTTAGGTATATTGATCGATTTCGGAACTGAAGCATCGTGTGTGTATGTTGGTATTGATTTTCCAAATGTGAGCACGATGTCCGAATTCCGTGTATAGATGATTCTGGACGATGTTTTTTTTAATTTTTTAATTTAATGTTTGTTGTCCGTATGGGGACGTATTATTTGGCCGTTTTTACTGGGCAAGATTGAGATAGATATTTGTTTGTCTTGATCTAATCTGAGCGGCCTAAATTACAAATGTTGGCTGTTGTTAATCCAGTTCCGATGTTCTACAGAATCGGTCCTTTTCATGAGCAGCCGAGAGTGGTATTTGAAACAGGGTGAATGTGGGATGATGTTGATGGTGATTGAGTTATTGTTGGTATTGGTGTTTGTCACTTTGGCCTGGTAGTTAGTGAGCGTTTGTTTGTTTGTTTTTTCAATTACTTATTTATATATTTGGTAATCTAACCGATGTGTGTGTGTGTGTGTGTGTGTGTGGTTGGTTGGTTGGTTACTGGGTTAAAAGAATGGGGCGTTGTTAGTCCTTGTGGTTCTCTTGTTCTCTTCTTTTCTCTCTCTCTCTCTCTCTCTCTCTCTCTATTTGTCTGTCTGTGTGTCTTTGTGCTTATCCGTATTATTTGTGTGTGGTATGTTTGTGTTCGTGTATGTGCGAAAGAGCAAAAGAGAGTCGAATGCTGTGTTGAATGTCATGCGAGTTATTTGTCGAATCACAGTTGGAAGATTGAGGCAAGTATGGTTGTTTATGTGAGCCTAATTTGGTTGACGCACGTCATTGACGATGGTGATCCGGCTGAGCGTGTTTATGCATTGTGTTGTGTTGTGTTGTGTATGGTTGACGCGGATGGGCGATGAGCACAAAGTGGATTTTTCTCGCACACTGTTCTCGATGCGCTAGTTTCGTTTAGTTCGTCGAAGTAGAAGTGCGCATAGTGGACACGGTTCGCGGTGTTTGCTAGAGCGGTAAGAGTTGGCATTTCCCTCTCTCTTACCGAGTAGAAAAACACCGGAGATTGATATGGATACCGATTTGTGCATTTTGATGCTGTGATTTTGTGTGTTGTTGGTTTTCGGTTGTGAACGTGTGTGCACGTGATGTTATGTGGTGTATTTGGTTAGTGAATTTGAATTTGCGTGTTGGTTTGTCACCGTGCTTCAGTTGATTTGATATTGTGTATTGGTTTACGTGTAATTATTCGAATGGTGAGAATCCTTTAGTGAGTATTGTTTGTTGGGTGATGATGATAGTATTGGACTGGATCGCCATGACAGTTTGATTAGTCTTTCTGATGATTGGATTTTTGATTGGACGTATTTTGATGATGATTGATATTAATATATTTTTCTTCGTTCTATTCTGGTTTCCATCCGTTTCCGGTTTGTCCGTGGTTGACATTTTGTCTCCGTTTCTGGTGCTGTGCGTTTGTGCGGCAGTTTATGATTGTGGTGTAGAAGAGATGTGGATCGCTTGCTAGTAGAATACGACGGGATAGGACAGTATATGCGGTACGGTGGAGTAGACGACAGTGCGTTGCGCGGCGTGGCATAACGGTGCAGTGGAATGAAAGGGCGCCGAACGCAGTGGGATGAGATGGAATACATGCATTGTGGAAGAGCGCGCGCGGAGTTTTGAAGGTGAGTGTAATCGGTTAATATATTATGGGTTGTGTTTCTTGTTTTGTGATAGTATGTTATTTTGGTATTTGAATTGTTGTTGGTTGTGTTTGAATCATCGTTGTTGTGTGTGTTCCATGCTGGTGGCACAGACGATGAGTATAGTACAAGGGGAGGATTCGAATGATGTAATCGCGATGCGTCCGTGTTTCTGACCGGTGACTTTCGCACGTTCTGATATAATGGAGGAAAAGGACGAGGTTGAGGAGGAAGTGTGTATGAGGTTTCGACGTCCATCGGTGTGTGTGTGTGTGTGTGTGTTTGTGTGCGCGCTTGTTTGCTTGTTCGTTTGCTCGCTTACATATGCCAGTGCAGTGGTGTGTGGGTCGTTCACTTGTTATAGCGGATTTGTGTGTATTACTGGCAGGTGACTTGTGTATTTTGTGTATAGTTTTCTGATATGATGTGATATGATATGATATTTATTCTTCTATCTCCTGTTTTTGCAATTAGGAATATTGTGAATGGAGAATGTATATTGTTCAATGATGTGGTTGGTGTTGGGCATAGGTTTTCGACCCACTCTCGGTGTGTACGTGTCGGTTTGATGAATGTTGTGTGTTGTGTGTTGTAGAAGCAGTTGGCGAACGTGTCGGTGTGTGTTGCGCATCGGTGGGAGTGAGTGTCAGTGGGAGCGGCAGCGTTAGTGGTTAGGTGAGAAACGTTTTTTGTATGTTTGTGTGATATTGTGTTTATTGTTGTATAGTGTTGTTTTCAGTTTTGATTGATTCGTGGTGTCCTGACTTTGACAACTTGCGTTAGATTTCTGTTCGGCAAGCTGTAATGGTTAGGTATATTGATCGATTTCGGAACTGAAGCATCGTGTGTGTATGTTGGTATTGATTTTCCAAATGTGAGCACGATGTCCGAATTCCGTGTATAGATGATTCTGGACGATGTTTTTTTTAATTTTTTAATTTAATGTTTGTTGTCCGTATGGGGACGTATTATTTGGCCGTTTTTACTGGGCAAGATTGAGATAGATATTTGTTTGTCTTGATCTAATCTGAGCGGCCTAAATTACAAATGTTGGCTGTTGTTAATCCAGTTCCGATGTTCTACAGAATCGGTCCTTTTCATGAGCAGCCGAGAGTGGTATTTGAAACAGGGTGAATGTGGGATGATGTTGATGGTGATTGAGTTATTGTTGGTATTGGTGTTTGTCACTTTGGCCTGGTAGTTAGTGAGCGTTTGTTTGTTTGTTTTTTCAATTACTTATTTATATATTTGGTAATCTAACCGATGTGTGTGTGTGTGTGTGTGTGTGTGTGTGGTTGGTTGGTTGGTTACTGGGTTAAAAGAATGGGGCGTTGTTAGTCCTTGTGGTTCTCTTGTTCTCTTCTTTTCTCTCTCTCTCTCTCTCTCTCTATTTGTCTGTCTGTGTGTCTTTGTGCTTATCCGTATTATTTGTGTGTGGTATGTTTGTGTTCGTGTATGTGCGAAAGAGCAAAAGAGAGTCGAATGCTGTGTTGAATGTCATGCGAGCTATTTGTCGAATCACAGTTGGAAGGTTGAGGCAAGTATGGTTGTTTATGTGAGCCTAATTTGGTTGACGCACGTCATTGACGATGGTGATCCGGCTGAGCGTGTTTATGCATTGTGTTGTGTTGTGTTGTGTATGGTTGACGCGGATGGGCGATGAGCACAAAGTGGATTTTTCTCGCACACTGTTCTCGATGCGCTAGTTTCGTTTAGTTCGTCGAAGTAGAAGTGCGCATAGTGGACACGGTTCGCGGTGTTTGCTAGAGCGGTAAGAGTTGGCATTTCCCTCTCTCTCTTACCGAGTAGAAAAACACCGGAGATTGATATGGATACCGATTTGTGCATTTTGATGCTGGGATTTTGTGTGTTGTTGGTTTTCGGTTGTGAACGTGTGTGCACGTGATGTTATGTGGTGTATTTGGTTAGTGAATTTGAATTTGTGTGTTGGTTTGTCACCGTGCTTCAGTTGATTTGATATTGTGTATTGGTTTACGTGTAATTATTCGAATGGTGAGAATCCTTTAGTGAGTATTGTTTGTTGGGTGATGATGATAGTATTGGACTGGATCGCCATGACAGTTTGATTAGTCTTTCTGATGATTGGATTTTTGATTGGACGTATTTTGATGATGATTGATATTAATATATTTTTCTTCGTTCTATTCTGGTTTCCATCCGTTTCCGGTTTGTCCGTGGTTGACATTTTGTCTCCGTTTCTGGTGCTGTGCGTTTGTGCGGCAGTTTATGATTGTGGTGTAGAAGAGATGTGGATCGCTTGCTAGTAGAATACGACGGGATAGGACAGTATATGCGGTACGGTGGAGTAGACGACAGTGCGTTGCGCGGCGTGGCATAACGGTGCAGTGGAATGAAAGGGCGCCGAACGCAGTGGGATGAGATGGAATACATGCATTGTGGAAGAGCGCGCGCGGAGTTTTGAAGGTGAGTGTAATCGGTTAATATATTATGGGTTGTGTTTCTTGTTTTGTGATAGTATGTTATTTTGGTATTTGAATTGTTGTTGGTTGTGTTTGAATCATCGTTGTTGTGTGTGTTCCATGCTGGTGGCACAGACGATGAGTATAGTACAAGGGGAGGATTCGAATGATGTAATCGCGATGCGTCCGTGTTTCTGACCGGTGACTTTCGCACGTTCTGATATAATGGAGGAAAAGGACGAGGTTGAGGAGGAAGTGTGTATGAGGTTTCGACGTCCATCGGTGTGTGTGTGTGTGTGTGTGTGTTTGTGTGCGCGCTTGTTTGCTTGTTCGTTTGCTCGCTTACACATGCCAGTGCAGTGGTGTGTGGGTCGTTCACTTGTTATAGCGGATTTGTGTGTATTACTGGCAGGTGACTTGTGTATTTTGTGTATAGTTTTCTGATATGATGTGATATGATATGATATTTATTCTTCTATCTCCTGTTTTTGCAATTAGGAATATTGTGAATGGAGAATGTATATTGTTCAATGATGTGGTTGGTGTTGGGCATAGGTTTTCGACCCACTCTCGGTGTGTACGTGTCGGTTTGATGAATGTTGTGTGTTGTGTGTTGTGTGTTGTGTGTTGTAGAAGCAGTTGGCGAACGTGTCGGTGTGTGTTGCGCATCGGTGGGAGTGAGTGTCAGTGGGAGCGGCAGCGTTAGTGGTTAGGTGAGAAACGTTTTTTGTATGTTTGTGTGATATTGTGTTTATTGTTGTATAGTGTTGTTTTCAGTTTTGATTGATTCGTGGTGTCCTGACTTTGACAACTTGCGTTAGATTTCTGTTCGGCAAGCTGTAATGGTTAGGTATATTGATCGATTTCGGAACTGAAGCATCGTGTGTGTATGTTGGTATTGATTTTCCAAATGTGAGCACGATGTCCGAATTCCGTGTATAGATGATTCTGGACGATGTTTTTTTTAATTTTTTAATTTAATGTTTGTTGTCCGTATGGGGACGTATTATTTGGCCGTTTTTACTGGGCAAGATTGAGATAGATATTTGTTTGTCTTGATCTAATCTGAGCGGCCTAAATTACAAATGTTGGCTGTTGTTAATCCAGTTCCGATGTTCTACAGAATCGGTCCTTTTCATGAGCAGCCGAGAGTGGTATTTGAAACAGGGTGAATGTGGGATGATGTTGATGGTGATTGAGTTATTGTTGGTATTGGTGTTTGTCACTTTGGCCTGGTAGTTAGTGAGCGTTTGTTTGTTTGTTTTTTCAATTACTTATTTATATATTTGGTAATCTAACCGATGTGTGTGTGTGTGTGTGTGTGTGGTTGGTTGGTTGGTTACTGGGTTAAAAGAATGGGGCGTTGTTAGTCCTTGTGGTTCTCTTGTTCTCTTCTTTTCTCTCTCTCTCTCTCTCTCTCTCTCTCTCTCTCTCTATTTGTCTGTCTGTGTGTCTTTGTGCTTATCCGTATTATTTGTGTGTGGTATGTTTGTGTTCGTGTATGTGCGAAAGAGCAAAAGAGAGTCGAATGCTGTGTTGAATGTCATGCGAGCTATTTGTCGAATCACAGTTGGAAGGTTGAGGCAAGTATGGTTGTTTATGTGAGCCTAATTTGGTTGACGCACGTCATTGACGATGGTGATCCGGCTGAGCGTGTTTATGCATTGTGTTGTGTTGTGTTGTGTATGGTTGACGCGGATGGGCGATGAGCACAAAGTGGATTTTTCTCGCACACTGTTCTCGATGCGCTAGTTTCGTTTAGTTCGTCGAAGTAGAAGTGCGCATAGTGGACACGGTTCGCGGTGTTTGCTAGAGCGGTAAGAGTTGGCATTTCCCTCTCTCTTACCGAGTAGAAAAACACCGGAGATTGATATGGATACCGATTTGTGCATTTTGATGCTGGGATTTTGTGTGTTGTTGGTTTTCGGTTGTGAACGTGTGTGCACGTGATGTTATGTGGTGTATTTGGTTAGTGAATTTGAATTTGCGTGTTGGTTTGTCACCGTGCTTCAGTTGATTTGATATTGTGTATTGGTTTACGTGTAATTATTCGAATGGTGAGAATCCTTTAGTGAGTATTGTTTGTTGGGTGATGATGATAGTATTGGACTGGATCGCCATGACAGTTTGATTAGTCTTTCTGATGATTGGATTTTTGATTGGACGTATTTTGATGATGATTGATATTAATATATTTTTCTTCGTTCTATTCTGGTTTCCATCCGTTTCCGGTTTGTCCGTGGTTGACATTTTGTCTCCGTTTCTGGTGCTGTGCGTTTGTGCGGCAGTTTATGATTGTGGTGTAGAAGAGATGTGGATCGCTTGCTAGTAGAATACGACGGGATAGGACAGTATATGCGGTACGGTGGAGTAGACGACAGTGCGTTGCGCGGCGTGGCATAACGGTGCAGTGGAATGAAAGGGCGCCGAACGCAGTGGGATGAGATGGAATACATGCATTGTGGAAGAGCGCGCGCGGAGTTTTGAAGGTGAGTGTAATCGGTTAATATATTATGGGTTGTGTTTCTTGTTTTGTGATAGTATGTTATTTTGGTATTTGAATTGTTGTTGGTTGTGTTTGAATCATCGTTGTTGTGTGTGTTCCATGCTGGTGGCACAGACGATGAGTATAGTACAAGGGGAGGATTCGAATGATGTAATCGCGATGCGTCCGTGTTTCTGACCGGTGACTTTCGCACGTTCTGATATAATGGAGGAAAAGGACGAGGTTGAGGAGGAAGTGTGTATGAGGTTTCGACGTCCATCGGTGTGTGTGTGTGTGTGTGTGTGTTTGTGTGCGCGCTTGTTTGCTTGTTCGTTTGCTCGCTTACACATGCCAGTGCAGTGGTGTGTGGGTCGTTCACTTGTTATAGCGGATTTGTGTGTATTACTGGCAGGTGACTTGTGTATTTTGTGTATGGTTTTCTGATATGATGTGATATGATATGATATTTATTCTTCTATCTCCTGTTTTTGCAATTAGGAATATTGCGAATGGAGAATGTATATTGTTCAATGATGTGGTTGGTGTTGGGCATAGGTTTTCGACCCACTCTCGGTGTGTACGTGTCGGTTTGATGAATGTTGTGTGTTGTGTGTTGTAGAAGCAGTTGGCGAACGTGTCGGTGTGTGTTGCGCATCGGTGGGAGTGAGTGTCAGTGGGAGCGGCAGCGTTAGTGGTTAGGTGAGAAACGTTTTTTGTATGTTTGTGTGATATTGTGTTTATTGTTGTATAGTGTTGTTTTCAGTTTTGATTGATTCGTGGTGTCCTGACTTTGACAACTTGCGTTAGATTTCTGTTCGGCAAGCTGTAATGGTTAGGTATATTGATCGATTTCGGAACTGAAGCATCGTGTGTGTATGTTGGTATTGATTTTCCAAATGTGAGCACGATGTCCGAATTCCGTGTATAGATGATTCTGGACGATGTTTTTTTTAATTTTTTAATTTAATGTTTGTTGTCCGTATGGGGACGTATTATTTGGCCGTTTTTACTGGGCAAGATTGAGATAGATATTTGTTTGTCTTGATCTAATCTGAGCGGCCTAAATTATGAATGTTGGCTGTTGTTAATCCAGTTCCGATGTTCTACAGAATCGGTCCTTTTCATGAGCAGCCGAGAGTGGTATTTGAAACAGGGTGAATGTGGGATGATGTTGATGGTGATTGAGTTATTGTTGGTATTGGTGTTTGTCACTTTGGCCTGGTAGTTAGTGAGCGTTTGTTTGTTTGTTTTTTCAATTACTTATTTATATATTTGGTAATCTAACCGATGTGTGTGTGTGTGTGTGTGTGGTTGGTTGGTTACTGGGTTAAAAGAATGGGGCGTTGTTAGTCCTTGTGGTTCTCTTGTTCTCTTCTTTTCTCTCTCTCTCTCTCTCTCTCTCTCTCTCTCTCTATTTGTCTGTCTGTGTGTCTTTGTGCTTATCCGTATTATTTGTGTGTGGTATGTTTGTGTTCGTGTATGTGCGAAAGAGCAAAAGAGAGTCGAATGCTGTGTTGAATGTCATGCGAGCTATTTGTCGAATCACAGTTGGAAGGTTGAGGCAAGTATGGTTGTTTATGTGAGCCTAATTTGGTTGACGCACGTCATTGACGATGGTGATCCGGCTGAGCGTGTTTATGCATTGTGTTGTGTTGTGTTGTGTATGGTTGACGCGGATGGGCGATGAGCACAAAGTGGATTTTTCTCGCACACTGTTCTCGATGCGCTAGTTTCGTTTAGTTCGTCGAAGTAGAAGTGCGCATAGTGGACACGGTTCGCGGTGTTTGCTAGAGCGGTAAGAGTTGGCATTTCCCTCTCTCTCTTACCGAGTAGAAAAACACCGGAGATTGATATGGATACCGATTTGTGCATTTTGATGCTGGGATTTTGTGTGTTGTTGGTTTTCGGTTGTGAACGTGTGTGCACGTGATGTTATGTGGTGTATTTGGTTAGTGAATTTGAATTTGTGTGTTGGTTTGTCACCGTGCTTCAGTTGATTTGATATTGTGTATTGGTTTACGTGTAATTATTCGAATGGTGAGAATCCTTTAGTGAGTATTGTTTGTTGGGTGATGATGATAGTATTGGACTGGATCGCCATGACAGTTTGATTAGTCTTTCTGATGATTGGATTTTTGATTGGACGTATTTTGATGATGATTGATATTAATATATTTTTCTTCGTTCTATTCTGGTTTCCATCCGTTTCCGGTTTGTCCGTGGTTGACATTTTGTCTCCGTTTCTGGTGCTGTGCGTTTGTGCGGCAGTTTATGATTGTGGTGTAGAAGAGATGTGGATCGCTTGCTAGTAGAATACGACGGGATAGGACAGTATATGCGGTACGGTGGAGTAGACGACAGTGCGTTGCGCGGCGTGGCATAACGGTGCAGTGGAATGAAAGGGCGCCGAACGCAGTGGGATGAGATGGAATACATGCATTGTGGAAGAGCGCGCGCGGAGTTTTGAAGGTGAGTGTAATCGGTTAATATATTATGGGTTGTGTTTCTTGTTTTGTGATAGTATGTTATTTTGGTATTTGAATTGTTGTTGGTTGTGTTTGAATCATCGTTGTTGTGTGTGTTCCATGCTGGTGGCACAGACGATGAGTATAGTACAAGGGGAGGATTCGAATGATGTAATCGCGATGCGTCCGTGTTTCTGACCGGTGACTTTCGCACGTTCTGATATAATGGAGGAAAAGGACGAGGTTGAGGAGGAAGTGTGTATGAGGTTTCGACGTCCATCGGTGTGTGTGTGTGTGTGTGTGTTTGTGTGCGCGCTTGTTTGCTTGTTCGTTTGCTCGCTTACACATGCCAGTGCAGTGGTGTGTGGGTCGTTCACTTGTTATAGCGGATTTGTGTGTATTACTGGCAGGTGACTTGTGTATTTTGTGTATAGTTTTCTGATATGATGTGATATGATATGATATTTATTCTTCTATCTCCTGTTTTTGCAATTAGGAATATTGTGAATGGAGAATGTATATTGTTCAATGATGTGGTTGGTGTTGGGCATAGGTTTTCGACCCACTCTCGGTGTGTACGTGTCGGTTTGATGAATGTTGTGTGTTGTGTGTTGTGTGTTGTGTGTTGTAGAAGCAGTTGGCGAACGTGTCGGTGTGTGTTGCGCATCGGTGGGAGTGAGTGTCAGTGGGAGCGGCAGCGTTAGTGGTTAGGTGAGAAACGTTTT
Organism: Fasciola hepatica; assembly: GCA_948099385.1. Lineage (NCBI taxonomy): Eukaryota > Metazoa > Platyhelminthes > Trematoda > Plagiorchiida > Fasciolidae > Fasciola > Fasciola hepatica. The sequence goes on from CANUEZ040000182.1 coordinate 18,213,373, forward strand.
TTGTATGTTTGTGTGATATCGTGTTTATTGTTGTATAGTGTTGTTTTCAGTTTTGATTGATTCGTGGTGTCCTGACTTTGACAACTTGCGTTAGATTTCTGTTCGGCAAGCTGTAATGGTTAGGTATATTGATCGATTTCGGAACTGAAGCATCGTGTGTGTATGTTGGTATTGATTTTCCAAATGTGAGCACGATGTCCGAATTCCGTGTATAGATGATTCTGGACGATGTTTTTTTTAATTTTTTAATTTAATGTTTGTTGTCCGTATGGGGACGTATTATTTGGCCGTTTTTACTGGGCAAGATTGAGATAGATATTTGTTTGTCTTGATCTAATCTGAGCGGCCTAAATTACAAATGTTGGCTGTTGTTAATCCAGTTCCGATGTTCTACAGAATCGGTCCTTTTCATGAGCAGCCGAGAGTGGTATTTGAAACAGGGTGAATGTGGGATGATGTTGATGGTGATTGAGTTATTGTTGGTATTGGTGTTTGTCACTTTGGCCTGGTAGTTAGTGAGCGTTTGTTTGTTTGTTTTTTCAATTACTTATTTATATATTTGGTAATCTAACCGATGTGTGTGTGTGTGTGTGTGTGGTTGGTTGGTTACTGGGTTAAAAGAATGGGGCGTTGTTAGTCCTTGTGGTTCTCTTGTTCTCTTCTTTTCTCTCTCTCTCTCTCTCTCTCTCTATTTGTCTGTCTGTGTGTCTTTGTGCTTATCCGTATTATTTGTGTGTGGTATGTTTGTGTTCGTGTATGTGCGAAAGAGCAAAAGAGAGTCGAATGCTGTGTTGAATGTCATGCGAGCTATTTGTCGAATCACAGTTGGAAGGTTGAGGCAAGTATGGTTGTTTATGTGAGCCTAATTTGGTTGACGCACGTCATTGACGATGGTGATCCGGCTGAGCGTGTTTATGCATTGTGTTGTGTTGTGTTGTGTATGGTTGACGCGGATGGGCGATGAGCACAAAGTGGATTTTTCTCGCACACTGTTCTCGATGCGCTAGTTTCGTTTAGTTCGTCGAAGTAGAAGTGCGCATAGTGGACACGGTTCGCGGTGTTTGCTAGAGCGGTAAGAGTTGGCATTTCCCTCTCTCTTACCGAGTAGAAAAACACCGGAGATTGATATGGATACCGATTTGTGCATTTTGATGCTGTGATTTTGTGTGTTGTTGGTTTTCGGTTGTGAACGTGTGTGCACGTGATGTTATGTGGTGTATTTGGTTAGTGAATTTGAATTTGTGTGTTGATTTGTTACCGTGCTTCAGTTGATTTGATATTGTGTATTGGTTTACGTGTAATTATTCGAATGGTGAGAATCCTTTAGTGAGTATTGTTTGTTGGGTGATGATGATAGTATTGGACTGGATCGCCATGACAGTTTGATTAGTCTTTCTGATGATTGGATTTTTGATTGGACGTATTTTGATGATGATTGATATTAATATATTTTTCTTCGTTCTATTCTGGTTTCCATCCGTTTCCGGTTTGTCCGTGGTTGACATTTTGTCTCCGTTTCTGGTGCTGTGCGTTTGTGCGGCAGTTTATGATTGTGGTGTAGAAGAGATGTGGATCGCTTGCTAGTAGAATACGACGGGATAGGACAGTATATGCGGTACGGTGGAGTAGACGACAGTGCGTTGCGCGGCGTGGCATAACGGTGCAGTGGAATGAAAGGGCGCCGAACGCAGTGGGATGAGATGGAATACATGCATTGTGGAAGAGCGCGCGCGGAGTTTTGAAGGTGAGTGTAATCGGTTAATATATTATGGGTTGTGTTTCTTGTTTTGTGATAGTATGTTATTTTGGTATTTGAATTGTTGTTGGTTGTGTTTGAATCATCGTTGTTGTGTGTGTTCCATGCTGGTGGCACAGACGATGAGTATAGTACAAGGGGAGGATTCGAATGATGTAATCGCGATGCGTCCGTGTTTCTGACCGGTGACTTTCGCACGTTCTGATATAATGGAGGAAAAGGACGAGGTTGAGGAGGAAGTGTGTATGAGGTTTCGACGTCCATCGGTGTGTGTGTGTGTGTGTGTTTGTGTGCGCGCTTGTTTGCTTGTTCGTTTGCTCGCTTACACATGCCAGTGCAGTTGTGTGTGGGTCGTTCACTCGTTATAGCGGATTTGTGTGTATTACTGGCAGGTGACTTGTGTATTTTGTGTATGGTTTTCTGATATGATGTGATATGATATGATATTTATTCTTCTATCTCCTGTTTTTGCAATTAGGAATATTGTGAATGGAGAATGTATATTGTTCAATGATGTGGTTGGTGTTGGGCATAGGTTTTCGACCCACTCTCGGTGTGTACGTGTCGGTTTGATGAATGTTGTGTGTTGTGTGTTGTGTGTTGTGTGTTGTAGAAGCAGTTGGCGAACGTGTCGGTGTGTGTTGCGCATCGGTGGGAGTGAGTGTCAGTGGGAGCGGCAGCGTTAGTGGTTAGGTGAGAAACGTTTTTTGTATGTTTGTGTGATATCGTGTTTATTGTTGTATAGTGTTGTTTTCAGTTTTGGTTGATTCGTGGTGTCCTGACTTTGACAACTTGCGTTCGATTTCTGTTCGGTAAGCTGTAATGGTTAGGTATATTGATCGATTTCGGAACTGAAGCATCGTGTGTGTATGTTGGTATTGATTTTCCAAATGTGAGCACGATGTCCGAATTCCGTGTATAGATGATTCTGGACGATGTTTTTTTTAATTTTTTAATTTAATGTTTGTTGTCCGTATGGGGACGTATTATTTGGCCGTTTTTACTGGGCAAGATTGAGATAGATATTTGTTTGTCTTGATCTAATCTGAGCGGCCTAAATTACAAATGTTGGCTGTTGTTAATCCAGTTCCGATGTTCTACAGAATCGGTCCTTTTCATGAGCAGCCGAGAGTGGTATTTGAAACAGGGTGAATGTGGGATGATGTTGATGGTGATTGAGTTATTGTTGGTATTGGTGTTTGTCACTTTGGCCTGGTAGTTAGTGAGCGTTTGTTTGTTTGTTTTTTCAATTACTTATTTATATATTTGGTAATCTAACCGATGTGTGTGTGTGTGTGTGTGTGGTTGGTTGGTTACTGGGTTAAAAGAATGGGGCGTTGTTAGTCCTTGTGGTTCTCTTGTTCTCTTCTTTTCTCTCTCTCTCTCTCTATTTGTCTGTCTGTGTGTCTTTGTGCTTATCCGTATTATTTGTGTGTGGTATGTTTGTGTTCTTGTATGTGCGAAAGAGCAAAAGAGAGTCGAATGCTGTGTTGAATGTCATGCGAGCTATTTGTCGAATCACAGTGGGAAGGTTGAGGCAAGTATGGTTGTTTATGTGAGCCTAATTTGGTTGACGCACGTCATTGACGATGGTGATCCGGCTGAGCGTGTTTATGCATTGTGTTGTGTTGTGTTGTGTATGGTTGACGCGGATGGGCGATGAGCACAAAGTGGATTTTTCTCGCACACTGTTCTCGATGCGCTAGTTTCGTTTAGTTCGTCGAAGTAGAAGTGCGCATAGTGGACACGGTTCGCGGTGTTTGCTAGAGCGGTAAGAGTTGGCATTTCCCTCTCTCTTACCGAGTAGAAAAACACCGGAGATTGATATGGATACCGATTTGTGCATTTTGATGCTGTGATTTTGTGTGTTGTTGGTTTTCGGTTGTGAACGTGTGTGCACGTGATGTTATGTGGTGTATTTGGTTAGTGAATTTGAATTTGTGTGTTGGTTTGTCACCGTGCTTCAGTTGATTTGATATTGTGTATTGGTTTACGTGTAATTATTCGAATGGTGAGAATCCTTTAGTGAGTATTGTTTGTTGGGTGATGATGATAGTATTGGATTGGATCGCCATGACAGTTTGATTAGTCTTTCTGATGATTGGATTTTTGATTGGACGTATTTTGATGATGATTGATATTAATATATTTTTCTTCGTTCTATTCTGGTTTCCATCCGTTTCCGGTTTGTCCGTGGTTGACATTTTGTCTCCGTTTCTGGTGCTGTGCGTTTGTGCGGCAGTTTATGATTGTGGTGTAGAAGAGATGTGGATCGCTTGCTAGTAGAATACGACGGGATAGGACAGTATATGCGGTACGGTGGAGTAGACGACAGTGCGTTGCGCGGCGTGGCATAACGGTGCAGTGGAATGAAAGGGCGCCGAACGCAGTGGGATGAGATGGAATACATGCATTGTGGAAGAGCGCGCGCGGAGTTTTGAAGGTGAGTGTAATCGGTTAATATATTATGGGTTGTGTTTCTTGTTTTGTGATAGTATGTTATTTTGGTATTTGAATTGTTGTTGGTTGTGTTTGAATCATCGTTGTTGTGTGTGTTCCATGCTGGTGGCACAGACGATGAGTATAGTACAAGGGGAGGATTCGAATGATGTAATCGCGATGCGTCCGTGTTTCTGACCGGTGACTTTCGCACGTTCTGATATAATGGAGGAAAAGGACGAGGTTGAGGAGGAAGTGTGTATGAGGTTTCGACGTCCATCGGTGTGTGTGTGTGTGTGTTTGTGTGCGCGCTTGTTTGCTTGTTCGTTTGCTCGCTTACACATGCCAGTGCAGTTGTGTGTGGATCGTTCACTCGTTATAGCGGATTTGTGTGTATTACTGGCAGGTGACTTGTGTATTTTGTGTATGGTTTTCTGATATGATGTGATATGATATGATATTTATTCTTCTATCTCCTGTTTTTGCAATTAGGAATATTGTGAATGGAGAATGTATATTGTTCAATGACGTGGTTGGTGTTGGGCATAGGTTTTCGACCCACTCTCGGTGTGTACGTGTCGGTTTGATGAATGTTGTGTGTTGTGTGTTGTGTGTTGTGTGTTGTGTGTTGTAGAAGCAGTTGGCGAACGTGTCGGTGTGTGTTGCGCATCGGTGGGAGTGAGTGTCAGTGGGAGCGGCAGTGTTAGTGGTTAGGTGAGAAACGTTTTTTGTATGTTTGTGTGATATCGTGTTTATTGTTGTATAGTGTTGTTTTCAGTTTTGGTTGATTCGTGGTGTCCTGACTTTGACAACTTGCGTTCGATTTCTGTTCGGCAAGCTGTAATGGTTAGGTATATTGATCGATTTCGGAACTGAAGCATCGTGTGTGTATGTTGGTATTGATTTTCCAAATGTGAGCACGATGTCCGAATTCCGTGTATAGATGATTCTGGACGATGTTTTTTTTAATTTTTTAATTTAATGTTTGTTGTCCGTATGGGGACGTATTATTTGGCCGTTTTTACTGGGCAAGATTGAGATAGATATTTGTTTGTCTTGATCTAATCTGAGCGGCCTAGATTACAAATGTTGGCTGTTGTTAATCCAGTTCCGATGTTCTACAGAATCGGTCCTTTTCATGAGCAGCCGAGAGTGGTATTTGAAACAGGGTGAATGTGGGATGATGTTGATGGTGATTGAGTTATTGTTGGTATTGGTGTTTGTCACTTTGGCCTGGTAGTTAGTGAGCGTTTGTTTGTTTGTTTTTTCAATTACTTATTTATATATTTGGTAATCTAACCGATGTGTGTGTGTGTGTGTGTGTGTGGTTGGTTGGTTACTGGGTTAAAAGAATGGGGCGTTGTTAGTCCTTGTGGTTCTCTTGTTCTCTTCTTTTCTCTCTCTCTCTCTCTCTCTCTCTCTCTATTTGTCTGTCTGTGTGTCTTTGTGCTTATCCGTATTATTTGTGTGTGGTATGTTTGTGTTCGTGTATGTGCGAAAGAGCAAAAGAGAGTCGAATGCTGTGTTGAATGTCATGCGAGCTATTTGTCGAATCACAGTGGGAAGGTTGAGGCAAGTATGGTTGTTTATGTGAGCCTAATTTGGTTGACGCACGTCATTGACGATGGTGATCCGGCTGAGCGTGTTTATGCATTGTGTTGTGTTGTGTTGTGTATGGTTGACGCGGATGGGCGATGAGCACAAAGTGGATTTTTCTCGCACACTGTTCTCGATGCGCTAGTTTCGTTTAGTTCGTCGAAGTAGAAGTGCGCATAGTGGACACGGTTCGCGGTGTTTGCTAGAGCGGTAAGAGTTGGCATTTCCCTCTCTCTTACCGAGTAGAAAAACACCGGAGATTGATATGGATACCGATTTGTGCATTTTGATGCTGTGATTTTGTGTGTTGTTGGTTTTCGGTTGTGAACGTGTGTGCACGTGATGTTATGTGGTGTATTTGGTTAGTGAATTTGAATTTGTGTGTTGGTTTGTCACCGTGCTTCAGTTGATTTGATATTGTGTATTGGTTTACGTGTAATTATTCGAATGGTGAGAATCCTTTAGTGAGTATTGTTTGTTGGGTGATGATGATAGTATTGGATTGGATCGCCATGACAGTTTGATTAGTCTTTCTGATGATTGGATTTTTGATTGGACGTATTTTGATGATGATTGATATTAATATATTTTTCTTCGTTCTATTCTGGTTTCCATCCGTTTCCGGTTTGTCCGTGGTTGACATTTTGTCTCCGTTTCTGGTGCTGTGCGTTTGTGCGGCAGTTTATGATTGTGGTGTAGAAGAGATGTGGATCGCTTGCTAGTAGAATACGACGGGATAGGACAGTATATGCGGTACGGTGGAGTAGACGACAGTGCGTTGCGCGGCGTGGCATAACGGTGCAGTGGAATGAAAGGGCGCCGAACGCAGTGGGATGAGATGGAATACATGCATTGTGGAAGAGCGCGCGCGGAGTTTTGAAGGTGAGTGTAATCGGTTAATATATTATGGGTTGTGTTTCTTGTTTTGTGATAGTATGTTATTTTGGTATTTGAATTGTTGTTGGTTGTGTTTGAATCATCGTTGTTGTGTGTGTTCCATGCTGGTGGCACAGACGATGAGTATAGTACAAGGGGAGGATTCGAATGATGTAATCGCGATGCGTCCGTGTTTCTGACCGGTGACTTTCGCACGTTCTGATATAGTGGAGGAAAAGGACGAGGTTGAGGAGGAAGTGTGTATGAGGTTTCGACGTCCATCGGTGTGTGTGTGTGTGTGTGTGTGTTTGTGTGCGCGCTTGTTTGCTTGTTCGTTATCTCGCTTACACATGCCAGTGCAGTTGTGTGTGGATCGTTCACTCGTTATAGCGGATTTGTGTGTATTACTGGCAGGTGACTTGTGTATTTTGTGTATGGTTTTCTGATATGATGTGATATGATATGATATTTATTCTTCTATCTCCTGTTTTTGCAATTAGGAATATTGTGAATGGAGAATGTATATTGTTCAATGATGTGGTTGGTGTTGGGCATAGGTTTTCGACCCACTCTCGGTGTGTACGTGTCGGTTTGATGAATGTTGTGTGTTGTGTGTTGTAGAAGCAGTTGGCGAACGTGTCGGTGTGTGTTGCGCATCGGTGGGAGTGAGTGTCAGTGGGAGCGGCAGTGTTAGTGGTTAGGTGAGAAACGTTTTTTGTATGTTTGTGTGATATCGTGTTTATTGTTGTATAGTGTTGTTTTCAGTTTTGGTTGATTCGTGGTGTCCTGACTTTGACAACTTGCGTTCGATTTCTGTTCGGCAAGCTGTAATGGTTAGGTATATTGGTCGATTTCGGAACTGAAGCATCGTGTGTGTATGTTGGTATTGATTTTCCAAATGTGAGCACGATGTCCGAATTCCGTGTATAGATGATTCTGGACGATGTTTTTTTTAATTTTTTAATTTAATGTTTGTTGTCCGTATGGGGACGTATTATTTGGCCGTTTTTACTGGGCAAGATTGAGATAGATATTTGTTTGTCTTGATCTAATCTGAGCGGCCTAAATTACAAATGTTGGCTGTTGTTAATCCAGTTCCGATGTTCTACAGAATCGGTCCTTTTCATGAGCAGCCGAGAGTGGTATTTGAAACAGGGTGAATGTGGGATGATGTTGATGGTGATTGAGTTATTGTTGGTATTGGTGTTTGTCACTTTGGCCTGGTAGTTAGTGAGCGTTTGTTTGTTTGTTTTTTCAATTACTTATTTATATATTTGGTAATCTAACCGATGTGTGTGTGTGTGTGTGTGTGGTTGGTTGGTTGGTTACTGGGTTAAAAGAATGGGGCGTTGTTAGTCCTTGTGGTTCTCTTGTTCTCTTCTTTTTTTTCTCTCTCTCTCTCTCTCTATTTGTCTGTCTGTGTGTCTTTGTGCTTATCCGTATTATTTGTGTGTGGTATGTTTGTGTTCGTGTATGTGCGAAAGAGCAAAAGAGAGTCGAATGCTGTGTTGAATGTCATGCGAGCTATTTGTCGAATCACAGTGGGAAGGTTGAGGCAAGTATGGTTGTTTATGTGAGCCTAATTTGGTTGACGCACGTCATTGACGATGGTGATCCGGCTGAGCGTGTTTATGCATTGTGTTGTGTTGTGTTGTGTATGGTTGACGCGGATGGGCGATGAGCACAAAGTGGATTTTTCTCGCACACTGTTCTCGATGCGCTAGTTTCGTTTAGCTCGTCGAAGTAGAAGTGCGCATATTGGACACGGTTCGCGGTGTTTGCTAGAGCGGTTAGAGTTGACATTTCCCTCTCTCTTACCGAGTAGAAAAACACCGGAGATTGATATGGATACCGATTTGTGCATTTTGATGCTGTGATTTTGTGTGTTGTTGGTTTTCGGTTGTGAACGTGTGTGCACGTGATGTTATGTGGTGTATTTGGTTAGTGAATTTGAATTTGTGTGTTGGTTTGTCACCGTGCTTCAGTTGATTTGATATTGTGTATTGGTTTACGTGTAATTATTCGAATGGTGAGAATCCTTTAGTGAGTATTGTTTGTTGGGTGATGATGATAGTATTGGACTGGATCGCCATGACAGTTTGATTAGTCTTTCTGATGATTGGATTTTTGATTGGACGTATTTTGATGATGATTGATATTAATATATTTTTCTTCGTTCTATTCTGGTTTCCATCCGTTTCCGGTTTGTCCGTGGTTGACATTTTGTCTCCGTTTCTGGTGCTGTGCGTTTGTGCGGCAGTTTATGATTGTGGTGTAGAAGAGATGTGGATCGCTTGCTAGTAGAATACGACGGGATAGGACAGTATATGCGGTACGGTGGAGTAGACGACAGTGCGTTGCGCGGCGTGGCATAACGGTGCAGTGGAATGAAAGGGCGCCGAACGCAGTGGGATGAGATGGAATACATGCATTGTGGAAGAGCGCGCGCGGAGTTTTGAAGGTGAGTGTAATCGGTTAATATATTATGGGTTGTGTTTCTTGTTTTGTGATAGTATGTTATTTTGGTATTTGAATTGTTGTTGGTTGTGTTTGAATCATCGTTGTTGTGTGTGTTCCATGCTGGTGGCACAGACGATGAGTATAGTACAAGGGGAGGATTCGAATGATGTAATCGCGATGCGTCCGTGTTTCTGACCGGTGACTTTCGCACGTTCTGATATAATGGAGGAAAAGGACGAGGTTGAGGAGGAAGTGTGTATGAGGTTTCGACGTCCATCGGTGTGTGTGTGTGTGTGTGTGTTTGTGTGCGCGCTTGTTTGCTTGTTCGTTTGCTCGCTTACACATGCCAGTGCAGTGGTGTGTGGATCGTTCACTCGTTATAGCGGATTTGTGTGTATTACTGGCAGGTGACTTGTGTATTTTGTGTATGGTTTTCTGATATGATGTGATATGATATGATATTTATTCTTCTATCTCCTGTTTTTGCAATTAGGAATATTGTGAATGGAGAATGTATATTGTTCAATGATGTGGTTGGTGTTGGGCATAGGTTTTCGACCCACTCTCGGTGTGTACGTGTCGGTTTGATGAATGTTGTGTGTTGTGTGTTGTGTGTTGTAGAAGCAGTTGGCGAACGTGTCGGTGTGTGTTGCGCATCGGTGGGAGTGAGTGTCAGTGGGAGCGGCAGTGTTAGTGGTTAGGTGAGAAACGTTTTTTGTATGTTTGTGTGATATCGTGTTTATTGTTGTATAGTGTTGTTTTCAGTTTTGATTGATTCGTGGTGTCCTGACTTTGACAACTTGCGTTCGATTTCTGTTCGGCAAGCTGTAATGGTTAGGTATATTGATCGATTTCGGAACTGAAGCATCGTGTGTGTATGTTGGTATTGATTTTCCAAATGTGAGCACGATGTCCGAATTCCGTGTATAGATGATTCTGGACGATGTTTTTTTTAATTTTTTAATTTAATGTTTGTTGTCCGTATGGGGACGTATTATTTGGCCGTTTTTACTGGGCAAGATTGAGATAGATATTTGTTTGTCTTGATCTAATCTGAGCGGCCTAAATTACAAATGTTGGCTGTTGTTAATCCAGTTCCGATGTTCTACAGAATCGGTCCTTTTCATGAGCAGCCGAGAGTGGTATTTGAAACAGGGTGAATGTGGGATGATGTTGATGGTGATTGAGTTATTGTTGGTATTGGTGTTTGTCACTTTGGCCTGGTAGTTAGTGAGCGTTTGTTTGTTTGTTTTTTCAATTACTTATTTATATATTTGGTAATCTAACCGATGTGTGTGTGTGTGTGTGTGTGGTTGGTTGGTTGGTTACTGGGTTAAAAGAATGGGGCGTTGTTAGTCCTTGTGGTTCTCTTGTTCTCTTCTTTTTTTTCTCTCTCTCTCTCTCTATTTGTCTGTCTGTGTGTCTTTGTGCTTATCCGTATTATTTGTGTGTGGTATGTTTGTGTTCGTGTATGTGCGAAAGAGCAAAAGAGAGTCGAATGCTGTGTTGAATGTCATGCGAGCTATTTGTCGAATCACAGTGGGAAGGTTGAGGCAAGTATGGTTGTTTATGTGAGCCTAATTTGGTTGACGCACGTCATTGACGATGGTGATCCGGCTGAGCGTGTTTATGCATTGTGTTGTGTTGTGTTGTGTATGGTTGACGCGGATGGGCGATGAGCACAAAGTGGATTTTTCTCGCACACTGTTCTCGATGCGCTAGTTTCGTTTAGTTCGTCGAAGTAGAAGTGCGCATAGTGGACACGGTTCGCGGTGTTTGCTAGAGCGGTAAGAGTTGGCATTTCCCTCTCTCTTACCGAGTAGAAAAACACCGGAGATTGATATGGATACCGATTTGTGCATTTTGATGCTGGGATTTTGTGTGTTGTTGGTTTTCGGTTGTGAACGTGTGTGCACGTGATGTTATGTGGTGTATTTGGTTAGTGAATTTGAATTTGTGTGTTGGTTTGTCACCGTGCTTCAGTTGATTTGATATTGTGTATTGGTTTACGTGTAATTATTCGAATGGTGAGAATCCTTTAGTGAGTATTGTTTGTTGGGTGATGATGATAGTATTGGACTGGATCGCCATGACAGTTTGATTAGTCTTTCTGATGATTGGATTTTTGATTGGACGTATTTTGATGATGATTGATATTAATATATTTTTCTTCGTTCTATTCTGGTTTCCATCCGTTTCCGGTTTGTCCGTGGTTGACATTTTGTCTCCGTTTCTGGTGCTGTGCGTTTGTGCGGCAGTTTATGATTGTGGTGTAGAAGAGATGTGGATCGCTTGCTAGTAGAATACGACGGGATAGGACAGTATATGCGGTACGGTGGAGTAGACGACAGTGCGTTGCGCGGCGTGGCATAACGGTGCAGTGGAATGAAAGGGCGCCGAACGCAGTGGGATGAGATGGAATACATGCATTGTGGAAGAGCGCGCGCGGAGTTTTGAAGGTGAGTGTAATCGGTTAATATATTATGGGTTGTGTTTCTTGTTTTGTGATAGTATGTTATTTTGGTATTTGAATTGTTGTTGGTTGTGTTTGAATCATCGTTGTTGTGTGTGTTCCATGCTGGTGGCACAGACGATGAGTATAGTACAAGGGGAGGATTCGAATGAGGTAATCGCGATGCGTCCATGTTTCTGACCGGTGACTTTCGCACGTTCTGATATAATGGAGGAAAAGGACGAGGTTGAGGAGGAAGTGTGTATGAGGTTTCGACGTCCATCGGTGTGTGTGTGTGTGTGTGTGTGTTTGTGTGCGCGCTTGTTTGCTTGTTCGTTTGCTCGCTTACACATGCCAGTGCAGTGGTGTGTGGGTCGTTCACTTGTTATAGCGGATTTGTGTGTATTACTGGCAGGTGACTTGTGTATTTTGTGTATGGTTTTCTGATATGATGTGATATGATATGATATTTATTCTTCTATCTCCTGTTTTTGCAATTAGGAATATTGTGAATGGAGAATGTATATTGTTCAATGATGTGGTTGGTGTTGGGCATAGGTTTTCGACCCACTCTCGGTGTGTACGTGTCGGTTTGATGAATGTTGTGTGTTGTGTGTTGTGTGTTGTAGAAGCAGTTGGCGAACGTGTCGGTGTGTGTTGCGCATCGGTGGGAGTGAGTGTCAGTGGGAGCGGCAGTGTTAGTGGTTAGGTGAGAAACGTTTTTTGTATGTTTGTGTGATATCGTGTTTATTGTTGTATAGTGTTGTTTTCAGTTTTGATTGATTCGTGGTGTCCTGACTTTGACAACTTGCGTTCGATTTCTGTTCGGCAAGCTGTAATGGTTAGGTATATTGATCGATTTCGGAACTGAAGCATCGTGTGTGTATGTTGGTATTGATTTTCCAAATGTGAGCACGATGTCCGAATTCCGTGTATAGATGATTCTGGACGATGTTTTTTTTAATTTTTTAATTTAATGTTTGTTGTCCGTATGGGGACGTATTATTTGGCCGTTTTTACTGGGCAAGATTGAGATAGATATTTGTTTGTCTTGATCTAATCTGAGCGGCCTAAATTACAAATGTTGGCTGTTGTTAATCCAGTTCCGATGTTCTACAGAATCGGTCCTTTTCATGAGCAGCCGAGAGTGGTATTTGAAACAGGGTGAATGTGGGATGATGTTGATGGTGATTGAGTTATTGTTGGTATTGGTGTTTGTCACTTTGGCCTGGTAGTTAGTGAGCGTTTGTTTGTTTGTTTTTTCAATTACTTATTTATATATTTGGTAATCTAACCGATGTGTGTGTGTGTGTGTGTGTGTGGTTGGTTGGTTGGTTACTGGGTTAAAAGAATGGGGCGTTGTTAGTCCTTGTGGTTCTCTTGTTCTCTTCTTTTTTTTCTCTCTCTCTCTCTCTCTATTTGTCTGTCTGTGTGTCTTTGTGCTTATCCGTATTATTTGTGTGTGGTATGTTTGTGTTCGTGTATGTGCGAAAGAGCAAAAGAGAGTCGAATGCTGTGTTGAATGTCATGCGAGCTATTTGTCGAATCACAGTGGGAAGGTTGAGGCAAGTATGGTTGTTTATGTGAGCCTAATTTGGTTGACGCACGTCATTGACGATGGTGATCCGGCTGAGCGTGTTTATGCATTGTGTTGTGTTGTGTTGTGTATGGTTGACGCGGATGGGCGATGAGCACAAAGTGGATTTTTCTCGCACACTGTTCTCGATGCGCTAGTTTCGTTTAGTTCGTCGAAGTAGAAGTGCGCATAGTGGACACGGTTCGCGGTGTTTGCTAGAGCGGTAAGAGTTGGCATTTCCCTCTCTCTTACCGAGTAGAAAAACACCGGAGATTGATATGGATACCGATTTGTGCATTTTGATGCTGGGATTTTGTGTGTTGTTGGTTTTCGGTTGTGAACGTGTGTGCACGTGATGTTATGTGGTGTATTTGGTTAGTGAATTTGAATTTGTGTGTTGGTTTGTCACCGTGCTTCAGTTGATTTGATATTGTGTATTGGTTTACGTGTAATTATTCGAATGGTGAGAATCCTTTAGTGAGTATTGTTTGTTGGGTGATGATGATAGTATTGGACTGGATCGCCATGACAGTTTGATTAGTCTTTCTGATGATTGGATTTTTGATTGGACGTATTTTGATGATGATTGATATTAATATATTTTTCTTCGTTCTATTCTGGTTTCCATCCGTTTCCGGTTTGTCCGTGGTTGACATTTTGTCTCCGTTTCTGGTGCTGTGCGTTTGTGCGGCAGTTTATGATTGTGGTGTAGAAGAGATGTGGATCGCTTGCTAGTAGAATACGACGGGATAGGACAGTATATGCGGTACGGTGGAGTAGACGACAGTGCGTTGCGCGGCGTGGCATAACGGTGCAGTGGAATGAAAGGGCGCCGAACGCAGTGGGATGAGATGGAATACATGCATTGTGGAAGAGCGCGCGCGGAGTTTTGAAGGTGAGTGTAATCGGTTAATATATTATGGGTTGTGTTTCTTGTTTTGTGATAGTATGTTATTTTGGTATTTGAATTGTTGTTGGTTGTGTTTGAATCATCGTTGTTGTGTGTGTTCCATGCTGGTGGCACAGACGATGAGTATAGTACAAGGGGAGGATTCGAATGAGGTAATCGCGATGCGTCCATGTTTCTGACCGGTGACTTTCGCACGTTCTGATATAATGGAGGAAAAGGACGAGGTTGAGGAGGAAGTGTGTATGAGGTTTCGACGTCCATCGGTGTGTGTGTGTGTGTGTGTTTGTGTGCGCGCTTGTTTGCTTGTTCGTTTGCTCGCTTACACATGCCAGTGCAGTGGTGTGTGGGTCGTTCACTTGTTATAGCGGATTTGTGTGTATTACTGGCAGGTGACTTGTGTATTTTGTGTATGGTTTTCTGATATGATGTGATATGATATGATATTTATTCTTCTATCTCCTGTTTTTGCAATTAGGAATATTGTGAATGGAGAATGTATATTGTTCAATGATGTGGTTGGTGTTGGGCATAGGTTTTCGACCCACTCTCGGTGTGTACGTGTCGGTTTGATGAATGTTGTGTGTTGTGTGTTGTGTGTTGTAGAAGCAGTTGGCGAACGTGTCGGTGTGTGTTGCGCATCGGTGGGAGTGAGTGTCAGTGGGAGCGGCAGTGTTAGTGGTTAGGTGAGAAACGTTTTTTGTATGTTTGTGTGATATCGTGTTTATTGTTGTATAGTGTTGTTTTCAGTTTTGATTGATTCGTGGTGTCCTGACTTTGACAACTTGCGTTCGATTTCTGTTCGGCAAGCTGTAATGGTTAGGTATATTGATCGATTTCGGAACTGAAGCATCGTGTGTGTATGTTGGTATTGATTTTCCAAATGTGAGCACGATGTCCGAATTCCGTGTATAGATGATTCTGGACGATGTTTTTTTTAATTTTTTAATTTAATGTTTGTTGTCCGTATGGGGACGTATTATTTGGCCGTTTTTACTGGGCAAGATTGAGATAGATATTTGTTTGTCTTGATCTAATCTGAGCGGCCTAAATTACAAATGTTGGCTGTTGTTAATCCAGTTCCGATGTTCTACAGAATCGGTCCTTTTCATGAGCAGCCGAGAGTGGTATTTGAAACAGGGTGAATGTGGGATGATGTTGATGGTGATTGAGTTATTGTTGGTATTGGTGTTTGTCACTTTGGCCTGGTAGTTAGTGAGCGTTTGTTTGTTTGTTTTTTCAATTACTTATTTATATATTTGGTAATCTAACCGATGTGTGTGTGTGTGTGTGTGTGGTTGGTTGGTTGGTTACTGGGTTAAAAGAATGGGGCGTTGTTAGTCCTTGTGGTTCTCTTGTTCTCTTCTTTTTTTTCTCTCTCTCTCTCTCTCTATTTGTCTGTCTGTGTGTCTTTGTGCTTATCCGTATTATTTGTGTGTGGTATGTTTGTGTTCGTGTATGTGCGAAAGAGCAAAAGAGAGTCGAATGCTGTGTTGAATGTCATGCGAGCTATTTGTCGAATCACAGTGGGAAGGTTGAGGCAAGTATGGTTGTTTATGTGAGCCTAATTTGGTTGACGCACGTCATTGACGATGGTGATCCGGCTGAGCGTGTTTATGCATTGTGTTGTGTTGTGTTGTGTATGGTTGACGCGGATGGGCGATGAGCACAAAGTGGATTTTTCTCGCACACTGTTCTCGATGCGCTAGTTTCGTTTAGTTCGTCGAAGTAGAAGTGCGCATAGTGGACACGGTTCGCGGTGTTTGCTAGAGCGGTAAGAGTTGGCATTTCCCTCTCTCTTACCGAGTAGAAAAACACCGGAGATTGATATGGATACCGATTTGTGCATTTTGATGCTGTGATTTTGTGTGTTGTTGGTTTTCGGTTGTGAACGTGTGTGCACGTGATGTTATGTGGTGTATTTGGTTAGTGAATTTGAATTTGTGTGTTGATTTGTCACCGTGCTTCAGTTGATTTGATATTGTGTATTGGTTTACGTGTAATTATTCGAATGGTGAGAATCCTTTAGTGAGTATTGTTTGTTGGGTGATGATGATAGTATTGGACTGGATCGCCATGACAGTTTGATTAGTCTTTCTGATGATTGGATTTTTGATTGGACGTATTTTGATGATGATTGATATTAATATATTTTTCTTCGTTCTATTCTGGTTTCCATCCGTTTCCGGTTTGTCCGTGGTTGACATTTTGTCTCCGTTTCTGGTGCTGTGCGTTTGTGCGGCAGTTTATGATTGTGGTGTAGAAGAGATGTGGATCGCTTGCTAGTAGAATACGACGGGATAGGACAGTATATGCGGTACGGTGGAGTAGACGACAGTGCGTTGCGCGGCGTGGCATAACGGTGCAGTGGAATGAAAGGGCGCCGAACGCAGTGGGATGAGATGGAATACATGCATTGTGGAAGAGCGCGCGCGGAGTTTTGAAGGTGAGTGTAATCGGTTAATATATTATGGGTTGTGTTTCTTGTTTTGTGATAGTATGTTATTTTGGTATTTGAATTGTTGTTGGTTGTGTTTGAATCATCGTTGTTGTGTGTGTTCCATGCTGGTGGCACAGACGATGAGTATAGTACAAGGGGAGGATTCGAATGATGTAATCGCGATGCGTCCGTGTTTCTGACCGGTGACTTTCGCACGTTCTGATATAATGGAGGAAAAGGACGAGGTTGAGGAGGAAGTGTGTATGAGGTTTCGACGTCCATCGGTGTGTGTGTGTGTGTGTGTGTGTTTGTGTGCGCGCTTGTTTGCTTGTTCGTTTGCTCGCTTACACATGCCAGTGCAGTGGTGTGTGGGTCGTTCACTTGTTATAGCGGATTTGTGTGTATTACTGGCAGGTGACTTGTGTATTTTGTGTATGGTTTTCTGATATGATGTGATATGATATGATATTTATTCTTCTATCTCCTGTTTTTGCAATTAGGAATATTGTGAATGGAGAATGTATATTGTTCAATGATGTGGTTGGTGTTGGGCATAGGTTTTCGACCCACTCTCGGTGTGTACGTGTCGGTTTGATGAATGTTGTGTGTTGTGTGTTGTGTGTTGTGTGTTGTAGAAGCAGTTGGCGAACTTGTCGGTGTGTGTTGCGCATCGGTGGGAGTGAGTGTCAGTGGGAGCGGCAGCGTTAGTGGTTAGGTGAGAAACGTTTTTTGTATGTTTGTGTGATATCGTGTTTATTGTTGTATAGTGTTGTTTTCAGTTTTGATTGATTCGTGGTGTCCTGACTTTGACAACTTGCGTTCGATTTCTGTTCGGCAAGCTGTAATGGTTAGGTATATTGATCGATTTCGGAACTGAAGCATCGTGTGTGTATGTTGGTATTGATTTTCCAAATGTGAGCACGATGTCCGAATTCCGTGTATAGATGATTCTGGACGATGTTTTTTTTAATTTTTTAATTTAATGTTTGTTGTCCGTATGGGGACGTATTATTTGGCCGTTTTTACTGGGCAAGATTGAGATAGATATTTGTTTGTCTTGATCTAATCTGAGCGGCCTAAATTACAAATGTTGGCTGTTGTTAATCCAGTTCCGATGTTCTACAGAATCGGTCCTTTTCATGAGCAGCCGAGAGTGGTATTTGAAACAGGGTGAATGTGGGATGATGTTGATGGTGATTGAGTTATTGTTGGTATTGGTGTTTGTCACTTTGGCCTGGTAGTTAGTGAGCGTTTGTTTGTTTGTTTTTTCAATTACTTATTTATATATTTGGTAATCTAACCGATGTGTGTGTGTGTGTGTGTGTGGTTGGTTGGTTGGTTACTGGGTTAAAAGAATGGGGCGTTGTTAGTCCTTGTGGTTCTCTTGTTCTCTTCTTTTTTTTTTCTCTCTCTCTCTCTCTATTTGTCTGTCTGTGTGTCTTTGTGCTTATCCGTATTATTTGTGTGTGGTATGTTTGTGTTCGTGTATGTGCGAAAGAGCAAAAGAGAGTCGAATGCTGTGTTGAATGTCATGCGAGCTATTTGTCGAATCACAGTGGGAAGGTTGAGGCAAGTATGGTTGTTTATGTGAGCCTAATTTGGTTGACGCACGTCATTGACGATGGTGATCCGGCTGAGCGTGTTTATGCATTGTGTTGTGTTGTGTTGTGTATGGTTGACGCGGATGGGCGATGAGCACAAAGTGGATTTTTCTCGCACACTGTTCTCGATGCGCTAGTTTCGTTTAGTTCGTCGAAGTAGAAGTGCGCATAGTGGACACGGTTCGCGGTGTTTGCTAGAGCGGTAAGAGTTGGCATTTCCCTCTCTCTTACCGAGTAGAAAAACACTGGAGATTGATATGGATACCGATTTGTGCATTTTGATGCTGTGATTTTGTGTGTTGTTGGTTTTCGGTTGTGAACGTGTGTGCACGTGATGTTATGTGGTGTATTTGGTTAGTGAATTTGAATTTGTGTGTTGGTTTGTCACCGTGCTTCAGTTGATTTGATATTGTGTATTGGTTTACGTGTAATTATTCGAATGGTGAGAATCCTTTAGTGAGTATTGTTTGTTGGGTGATGATGATAGTATTGGACTGGATCGCCATGACAGTTTGATTAGTCTTTCTGATGATTGGATTTTTGATTGGACGTATTTTGATGATGATTGATATTAATATATTTTTCTTCGTTCTATTCTGGTTTCCATCCGTTTCCGGTTTGTCCGTGGTTGACATTTTGTCTCCGTTTCTGGTGCTGTGCGTTTGTGCGGCAGTTTATGATTGTGGTGTAGAAGAGATGTGGATCGCTTGCTAGTAGAATACGACGGGATAGGACAGTATATGCGGTACGGTGGAGTAGACGACAGTGCGTTGCGCGGCGTGGCATAACGGTGCAGTGGAATGAGAGGGCGCCGAACGCAGTGGGATGAGATGGAATACATGCATTGTGGAAGAGCGCGCGCGGAGTTTTGAAGGTGAGTGTAATCGGTTAATATATTATGGGTTGTGTTTCTTGTTTTGTGATAGTATGTTATTTTGGTATTTGAATTGTTGTTGGTTGTGTTTGAATCATCGTTGTTGTGTGTGTTCCATGCTGGTGGCACAGACGATGAGTATAGTACAAGGGGAGGATTCGAATGATGTAATCGCGATGCGTCCGTGTTTCTGACCGGTGACTTTCGCACGTTCTGATATAATGGAGGAAAAGGACGAGGTTGAGGAGGAAGTGTGTATGAGGTTTCGACGTCCATCGGTGTGTGTGTGTGTGTGTGTTTGTGTGCGCGCTTGTTTGCTTGTTCGTTATCTCGCTTACACATGCCAGTGCAGTTGTGTGTGGATCGTTCACTCGTTATAGCGGATTTGTGTGTATTACTGGCAGGTGACTTGTGTATTTTGTGTATGGTTTTCTGATATGATGTGATATGATATGATATTTATTCTTCTATCTCCTGTTTTTGCAATTAGGAATATTGTGAATGGAGAATGTATATTGTTCAATGATGTGGTTGGTGTTGGGCATAGGTTTTCGACCCACTCTCGGTGTGTACGTGTCGGTTTGATGAATGTTGTGTGTTGTGTGTTGTGTGTTGTAGAAGCAGTTGGCGAACGTGTCGGTGTGTGTTGCGCATCGGTGGGAGTGAGTGTCAGTGGGAGCGGCAGTGTTAGTGGTTAGGTGAGAAACGTTTTTTGTATGTTTGTGTGATATCGTGTTTATTGTTGTATAGTGTTGTTTTCAGTTTTGATTGATTCGTGGTGTCCTGACTTTGACAACTTGCGTTCGATTTCTGTTCGGCAAGCTGTAATGGTTAGGTATATTGATCGATTTCGGAACTGAAGCATCGTGTGTGTATGTTGGTATTGATTTTCCAAATGTGAGCACGATGTCCGAATTCCGTGTATAGATGATTCTGGACGATGTTTTTTTTAATTTTTTAATTTAATGTTTGTTGTCCGTATGGGGACGTATTATTTGGCCGTTTTTACTGGGCAAGATTGAGATAGATATTTGTTTGTCTTGATCTAATCTGAGCGGCCTAAATTACAAATGTTGGCTGTTGTTAATCCAGTTCCGATGTTCTACAGAATCGGTCCTTTTCATGAGCAGCCGAGAGTGGTATTTGAAACAGGGTGAATGTGGGATGATGTTGATGGTGATTGAGTTATTGTTGGTATTGGTGTTTGTCACTTTGGCCTGGTAGTTAGTGAGCGTTTGTTTGTTTGTTTTTTCAATTACTTATTTATATATTTGGTAATCTAACCGATGTGTGTGTGTGTGTGTGTGTGGTTGGTTGGTTGGTTACTGGGTTAAAAGAATGGGGCGTTGTTAGTCCTTGTGGTTCTCTTGTTCTCTTCTTTTTTTTTTCTCTCTCTCTCTCTCTATTTGTCTGTCTGTGTGTCTTTGTGCTTATCCGTATTATTTGTGTGTGGTATGTTTGTGTTCGTGTATGTGCGAAAGAGCAAAAGAGAGTCGAATGCTGTGTTGAATGTCATGCGAGCTATTTGTCGAATCACAGTGGGAAGGTTGAGGCAAGTATGGTTGTTTATGTGAGCCTAATTTGGTTGACGCACGTCATTGACGATGGTGATCCGGCTGAGCGTGTTTATGCATTGTGTTGTGTTGTGTTGTGTATGGTTGACGCGGATGGGCGATGAGCACAAAGTGGATTTTTCTCGCACACTGTTCTCGATGCGCTAGTTTCGTTTAGTTCGTCGAAGTAGAAGTGCGCATAGTGGACACGGTTCGCGGTGTTTGCTAGAGCGGTAAGAGTTGGCATTTCCCTCTCTCTTACCGAGTAGAAAAACACCGGAGATTGATATGGATACCGATTTGTGCATTTTGATGCTGTGATTTTGTGTGTTGTTGGTTTTCGGTTGTGAACGTGTGTGCACGTGATGTTATGTGGTGTATTTGGTTAGTGAATTTGAATTTGTGTGTTGGTTTGTCACCGTGCTTCAGTTGATTTGATATTGTGTATTGGTTTACGTGTAATTATTCGAATGGTGAGAATCCTTTAGTGAGTATTGTTTGTTGGGTGATGATGATAGTATTGGACTGGATCGCCATGACAGTTTGATTAGTCTTTCTGATGATTGGATTTTTGATTGGACGTATTTTGATGATGATTGATATTAATATATTTTTCTTCGTTCTATTCTGGTTTCCATCCGTTTCCGGTTTGTCCGTGGTTGACATTTTGTCTCCGTTTCTGGTGCTGTGCGTTTGTGCGGCAGTTTATGATTGTGGTGTAGAAGAGATGTGGATCGCTTGCTAGTAGAATACGACGGGATAGGACAGTATATGCGGTACGGTGGAGTAGACGACAGTGCGTTGCGCGGCGTGGCATAACGGTGCAGTGGAATGAGAGGGCGCCGAACGCAGTGGGATGAGATGGAATACATGCATTGTGGAAGAGCGCGCGCGGAGTTTTGAAGGTGAGTGTAATCGGTTAATATATTATGGGTTGTGTTTCTTGTTTTGTGATAGTATGTTATTTTGGTATTTGAATTGTTGTTGGTTGTGTTTGAATCATCGTTGTTGTGTGTGTTCCATGCTGGTGGCACAGACGATGAGTATAGTACAAGGGGAGGATTCGAATGATGTAATCGCGATGCGTCCGTGTTTCTGACCGGTGACTTTCGCACGTTCTGATATAATGGAGGAAAAGGACGAGGTTGAGGAGGAAGTGTGTATGAGGTTTCGACGTCCATCGGTGTGTGTGTGTGTGTGTGTTTGTGTGCGCGCTTGTTTGCTTGTTCGTTATCTCGCTTACACATGCCAGTGCAGTTGTGTGTGGATCGTTCACTCGTTATAGCGGATTTGTGTGTATTACTGGCAGGTGACTTGTGTATTTTGTGTATGGTTTTCTGATATGATGTGATATGATATGATATTTATTCTTCTATCTCCTGTTTTTGCAATTAGGAATATTGTGAATGGAGAATGTATATTGTTCAATGATGTGGTTGGTGTTGGGCATAGGTTTTCGACCCACTCTCGGTGTGTACGTGTCGGTTTGATGAATGTTGTGTGTTGTGTGTTGTGTGTTGTAGAAGCAGTTGGCGAACGTGTCGGTGTGTGTTGCGCATCGGTGGGAGTGAGTGTCAGTGGGAGCGGCAGTGTTAGTGGTTAGGTGAGAAACGTTTTTTGTATGTTTGTGTGATATCGTGTTTATTGTTGTATAGTGTTGTTTTCAGTTTTGATTGATTCGTGGTGTCCTGACTTTGACAACTTGCGTTCGATTTCTGTTCGGCAAGCTGTAATGGTTAGGTATATTGATCGATTTCGGAACTGAAGCATCGTGTGTGTATGTTGGTATTGATTTTCCAAATGTGAGCACGATGTCCGAATTCCGTGTATAGATGATTCTGGACGATGTTTTTTTTAATTTTTTAATTTAATGTTTGTTGTCCGTATGGGGACGTATTATTTGGCCGTTTTTACTGGGCAAGATTGAGATAGATATTTGTTTGTCTTGATCTAATCTGAGCGGCCTAAATTACAAATGTTGGCTGTTGTTAATCCAGTTCCGATGTTCTACAGAATCGGTCCTTTTCATGAGCAGCCGAGAGTGGTATTTGAAACAGGGTGAATGTGGGATGATGTTGATGGTGATTGAGTTATTGTTGGTATTGGTGTTTGTCACTTTGGCCTGGTAGTTAGTGAGCGTTTGTTTGTTTGTTTTTTCAATTACTTATTTATATATTTGGTAATCTAACCGATGTGTGTGTGTGTGTGTGTGTGGTTGGTTGGTTGGTTACTGGGTTAAAAGAATGGGGCGTTGTTAGTCCTTGTGGTTCTCTTGTTCTCTTCTTTTTTTTCTCTCTCTCTCTCTCTATTTGTCTGTCTGTGTGTCTTTGTGCTTATCCGTATTATTTGTGTGTGGTATGTTTGTGTTCGTGTATGTGCGAAAGAGCAAAAGAGAGTCGAATGCTGTGTTGAATGTCATGCGAGCTATTTGTCGAATCACAGTGGGAAGGTTGAGGCAAGTATGGTTGTTTATGTGAGCCTAATTTGGTTGACGCACGTCATTGACGATGGTGATCCGGCTGAGCGTGTTTATGCATTGTGTTGTGTTGTGTTGTGTATGGTTGACGCGGATGGGCGATGAGCACAAAGTGGATTTTTCTCGCACACTGTTCTCGATGCGCTAGTTTCGTTTAGTTCGTCGAAGTAGAAGTGCGCATAGTGGACACGGTTCGCGGTGTTTGCTAGAGCGGTAAGAGTTGGCATTTCCCTCTCTCTTACCGAGTAGAAAAACACCGGAGATTGATATGGATACCGATTTGTGCATTTTGATGCTGTGATTTTGTGTGTTGTTGGTTTTCGGTTGTGAACGTGTGTGCACGTGATGTTATGTGGTGTATTTGGTTAGTGAATTTGAATTTGTGTGTTGGTTTGTCACCGTGCTTCAGTTGATTTGATATTGTGTATTGGTTTACGTGTAATTATTCGAATGGTGAGAATCCTTTAGTGAGTATTGTTTGTTGGGTGATGATGATAGTATTGGACTGGATCGCCATGACAGTTTGATTAGTCTTTCTGATGATTGGATTTTTGATTGGACGTATTTTGATGATGATTGATATTAATATATTTTTCTTCGTTCTATTCTGGTTTCCATCCGTTTCCGGTTTGTCCGTGGTTGACATTTTGTCTCCGTTTCTGGTGCTGTGCGTTTGTGCGGCAGTTTATGATTGTGGTGTAGAAGAGATGTGGATCGCTTGCTAGTAGAATACGACGGGATAGGACAGTATATGCGGTACGGTGGAGTAGACGACAGTGCGTTGCGCGGCGTGGCATAACGGTGCAGTGGAATGAGAGGGCGCCGAACGCAGTGGGATGAGATGGAATACATGCATTGTGGAAGAGCGCGCGCGGAGTTTTGAAGGTGAGTGTAATCGGTTAATATATTATGGGTTGTGTTTCTTGTTTTGTGATAGTATGTTATTTTGGTATTTGAATTGTTGTTGGTTGTGTTTGAATCATCGTTGTTGTGTGTGTTCCATGCTGGTGGCACAGACGATGAGTATAGTACAAGGGGAGGATTCGAATGATGTAATCGCGATGCGTCCGTGTTTCTGACCGGTGACTTTCGCACGTTCTGATATAATGGAGGAAAAGGACGAGGTTGAGGAGGAAGTGTGTATGAGGTTTCGACGTCCATCGGTGTGTGTGTGTGTGTGTGTTTGTGTGCGCGCTTGTTTGCTTGTTCGTTATCTCGCTTACACATGCCAGTGCAGTTGTGTGTGGATCGTTCACTCGTTATAGCGGATTTGTGTGTATTACTGGCAGGTGACTTGTGTATTTTGTGTATGGTTTTCTGATATGATGTGATATGATATGATATTTATTCTTCTATCTCCTGTTTTTGCAATTAGGAATATTGTGAATGGAGAATGTATATTGTTCAATGATGTGGTTGGTGTTGGGCATAGGTTTTCGACCCACTCTCGGTGTGTACGTGTCGGTTTGATGAATGTTGTGTGTTGTGTGTTGTGTGTTGTAGAAGCAGTTGGCGAACGTGTCGGTGTGTGTTGCGCATCGGTGGGAGTGAGTGTCAGTGGGAGCGGCAGTGTTAGTGGTTAGGTGAGAAACGTTTTTTGTATGTTTGTGTGATATCGTGTTTATTGTTGTATAGTGTTGTTTTCAGTTTTGATTGATTCGTGGTGTCCTGACTTTGACAACTTGCGTTCGATTTCTGTTCGGCAAGCTGTAATGGTTAGGTATATTGATCGATTTCGGAACTGAAGCATCGTGTGTGTATGTTGGTATTGATTTTCCAAATGTGAGCACGATGTCCGAATTCCGTGTATAGATGATTCTGGACGATGTTTTTTTTAATTTTTTAATTTAATGTTTGTTGTCCGTATGGGGACGTATTATTTGGCCGTTTTTACTGGGCAAGATTGAGATAGATATTTGTTTGTCTTGATCTAATCTGAGCGGCCTAAATTACAAATGTTGGCTGTTGTTAATCCAGTTCCGATGTTCTACAGAATCGGTCCTTTTCATGAGCAGCCGAGAGTGGTATTTGAAACAGGGTGAATGTGGGATGATGTTGATGGTGATTGAGTTATTGTTGGTATTGGTGTTTGTCACTTTGGCCTGGTAGTTAGTGAGCGTTTGTTTGTTTGTTTTTTCAATTACTTATTTATATATTTGGTAATCTAACCGATGTGTGTGTGTGTGTGTGTGTGTGTGTGGTTGGTTGGTTGGTTACTGGGTTAAAAGAATGGGGCGTTGTTAGTCCTTGTGGTTCTCTTGTTCTCTTCTTTTTTTTCTCTCTCTCTCTCTCTATTTGTCTGTCTGTGTGTCTTTGTGCTTATCCGTATTATTTGTGTGTGGTATGTTTGTGTTCGTGTATGTGCGAAAGAGCAAAAGAGAGTCGAATGCTGTGTTGAATGTCATGCGAGCTATTTGTCGAATCACAGTGGGAAGGTTGAGGCAAGTATGGTTGTTTATGTGAGCCTAATTTGGTTGACGCACGTCATTGACGATGGTGATCCGGCTGAGCGTGTTTATGCATTGTGTTGTGTTGTGTTGTGTATGGTTGACGCGGATGGGCGATGAGCACAAAGTGGATTTTTCTCGCACACTGTTCTCGATGCGCTAGTTTCGTTTAGTTCGTCGAAGTAGAAGTGCGCATAGTGGACACGGTTCGCGGTGTTTGCTAGAGCGGTAAGAGTTGGCATTTCCCTCTCTCTTACCGAGTAGAAAAACACCGGAGATTGATATGGATACCGATTTGTGCATTTTGATGCTGTGATTTTGTGTGTTGTTGGTTTTCGGTTGTGAACGTGTGTGCACGTGATGTTATGTGGTGTATTTGGTTAGTGAATTTGAATTTGTGTGTTGGTTTGTCACCGTGCTTCAGTTGATTTGATATTGTGTATTGGTTTACGTGTAATTATTCGAATGGTGAGAATCCTTTAGTGAGTATTGTTTGTTGGGTGATGATGATAGTATTGGACTGGATCGCCATGACAGTTTGATTAGTCTTTCTGATGATTGGATTTTTGATTGGACGTATTTTGATGATGATTGATATTAATATATTTTTCTTCGTTCTATTCTGGTTTCCATCCGTTTCCGGTTTGTCCGTGGTTGACATTTTGTCTCCGTTTCTGGTGCTGTGCGTTTGTGCGGCAGTTTATGATTGTGGTGTAGAAGAGATGTGGATCGCTTGCTAGTAGAATACGACGGGATAGGACAGTATATGCGGTACGGTGGAGTAGACGACAGTGCGTTGCGCGGCGTGGCATAACGGTGCAGTGGAATGAGAGGGCGCCGAACGCAGTGGGATGAGATGGAATACATGCATTGTGGAAGAGCGCGCGCGGAGTTTTGAAGGTGAGTGTAATCGGTTAATATATTATGGGTTGTGTTTCTTGTTTTGTGATAGTATGTTATTTTGGTATTTGAATTGTTGTTGGTTGTGTTTGAATCATCGTTGTTGTGTGTGTTCCATGCTGGTGGCACAGACGATGAGTATAGTACAAGGGGAGGATTCGAATGATGTAATCGCGATGCGTCCGTGTTTCTGACCGGTGACTTTCGCACGTTCTGATATAATGGAGGAAAAGGACGAGGTTGAGGAGGAAGTGTGTATGAGGTTTCGACGTCCATCGGTGTGTGTGTGTGTGTGTGTGTTTGTGTGCGCGCTTGTTTGCTTGTTCGTTTGCTCGCTTACACATGCCAGTGCAGTGGTGTGTGGGTCGTTCACTTGTTATAGCGGATTTGTGTGTATTACTGGCAGGTGACTTGTGTATTTTGTGTATGGTTTTCTGATATGATGTGATATGATATGATATTTATTCTTCTATCTCCTGTTTTTGCAATTAGGAATATTGTGAATGGAGAATGTATATTGTTCAATGATGTGGTTGGTGTTGGGCATAGGTTTTCGACCCACTCTCGGTGTGTACGTGTCGGTTTGATGAATGTTGTGTGTTGTGTGTTGTGTGTTGTAGAAGCAGTTGGCGAACTTGTCGGTGTGTGTTGCGCATCGGTGGGAGTGAGTGTCAGTGGGAGCGGCAGCGTTAGTGGTTAGGTGAGAAACGTTTTTTGTATGTTTGTGTGATATCGTGTTTATTGTTGTATAGTGTTGTTTTCAGTTTTGATTGATTCGTGGTGTCCTGACTTTGACAACTTGCGTTCGATTTCTGTTCGGCAAGCTGTAATGGTTAGGTATATTGATCGATTTCGGAACTGAAGCATCGTGTGTGTATGTTGGTATTGATTTTCCAAATGTGAGCACGATGTCCGAATTCCGTGTATAGATGATTCTGGACGATGTTTTTTTTAATTTTTTAATTTAATGTTTGTTGTCCGTATGGGGACGTATTATTTGGCCGTTTTTACTGGGCAAGATTGAGATAGATATTTGTTTGTCTTGATCTAATCTGAGCGGCCTAAATTACAAATGTTGGCTGTTGTTAATCCAGTTCCGATGTTCTACAGAATCGGTCCTTTTCATGAGCAGCCGAGAGTGGTATTTGAAACAGGGTGAATGTGGGATGATGTTGATGGTGATTGAGTTATTGTTGGTATTGGTGTTTGTCACTTTGGCCCGGTAGTTAGTGAGCGTTTGTTTGTTTGTTTTTTCAATTACTTATTTATATATTTGGTAATCTAACCGATGTGTGTGTGTGTGTGTGGTTGGTTGGTTGGTTACTGGGTTAAAAGAATGGGGCGTTGTTAGTCCTTGTGGTTCTCTTGTTCTCTTCTTTTTTTTCTCTCTCTCTCTCTCTATTTGTCTGTCTGTGTGTCTTTGTGCTTATCCGTATTATTTGTGTGTGGTATGTTTGTGTTCGTGTATGTGCGAAAGAGCAAAAGAGAGTCGAATGCTGTGTTGAATGTCATGCGAGCTATTTGTCGAATCACAGTGGGAAGGTTGAGGCAAGTATGGTTGTTTATGTGAGCCTAATTTGGTTGACGCACGTCATTGACGATGGTGATCCGGCTGAGCGTGTTTATGCATTGTGTTGTGTTGTGTTGTGTATGGTTGACGCGGATGGGCGATGAGCACAAAGTGGATTTTTCTCGCACACTGTTCTCGATGCGCTAGTTTCGTTTAGTTCGTCGAAGTAGAAGTGCGCATAGTGGACACGGTTCGCGGTGTTTGCTAGAGCGGTAAGAGTTGGCATTTCCCTCTCTCTTACCGAGTAGAAAAACACCGGAGATTGATATGGATACCGATTTGTGCATTTTGATGCTGTGATTTTGTGTGTTGTTGGTTTTCGGTTGTGAACGTGTGTGCACGTGATGTTATGTGGTGTATTTGGTTAGTGAATTTGAATTTGTGTGTTGGTTTGTCACCGTGCTTCAGTTGATTTGATATTGTGTATTGGTTTACGTGTAATTATTCGAATGGTGAGAATCCTTTAGTGAGTATTGTTTGTTGGGTGATGATGATAGTATTGGACTGGATCGCCATGACAGTTTGATTAGTCTTTCTGATGATTGGATTTTTGATTGGACGTATTTTGATGATGATTGATATTAATATATTTTTCTTCGTTCTATTCTGGTTTCCATCCGTTTCCGGTTTGTCCGTGGTTGACATTTTGTCTCCGTTTCTGGTGCTGTGCGTTTGTGCGGCAGTTTATGATTGTGGTGTAGAAGAGATGTGGATCGCTTGCTAGTAGAATACGACGGGATAGGACAGTATATGCGGTACGGTGGAGTAGACGACAGTGCGTTGCGCGGCGTGGCATAACGGTGCAGTGGAATGAAAGGGCGCCGAACGCAGTGGGATGAGATGGAATACATGCATTGTGGAAGAGCGCGCGCGGAGTTTTGAAGGTGAGTGTAATCGGTTAATATATTATGGGTTGTGTTTCTTGTTTTGTGATAGTATGTTATTTTGGTATTTGAATTGTTGTTGGTTGTGTTTGAATCATCGTTGTTGTGTGTGTTCCATGCTGGTGGCACAGACGATGAGTATAGTACAAGGGGAGGATTCGAATGATGTAATCGCGATGCGTCCGTGTTTCTGACCGGTGACTTTCGCACGTTCTGATATAATGGAGGAAAAGGACGAGGTTGAGGAGGAAGTGTGTATGAGGTTTCGACGTCCATCGGTGTGTGTGTGTGTGTGTGTGTTTGTGTGCGCGCTTGTTTGCTTGTTCGTTTGCTCGCTTACACATGCCAGTGCAGTGGTGTGTGGGTCGTTCACTTGTTATAGCGGATTTGTGTGTATTACTGGCAGGTGACTTGTGTATTTTGTGTATGGTTTTCTGATATGATGTGATATGATATGATATTTATTCTTCTATCTCCTGTTTTTGCAATTAGGAATATTGTGAATGGAGAATGTATATTGTTCAATGATGTGGTTGGTGTTGGGCATAGGTTTTCGACCCACTCTCGGTGTGTACGTGTCGGTTTGATGAATGTTGTGTGTTGTGTGTTGTGTGTTGTAGAAGCAGTTGGCGAACTTGTCGGTGTGTGTTGCGCATCGGTGGGAGTGAGTGTCAGTGGGAGCGGCAGCGTTAGTGGTTAGGTGAGAAACGTTTTTTGTATGTTTGTGTGATATCGTGTTTATTGTTGTATAGTGTTGTTTTCAGTTTTGATTGATTCGTGGTGTCCTGACTTTGACAACTTGCGTTCGATTTCTGTTCGGCAAGCTGTAATGGTTAGGTATATTGATCGATTTCGGAACTGAAGCATCGTGTGTGTATGTTGGTATTGATTTTCCAAATGTGAGCACGATGTCCGAATTCCGTGTATAGATGATTCTGGACGATGTTTTTTTTAATTTTTTAATTTAATGTTTGTTGTCCGTATGGGGACGTATTATTTGGCCGTTTTTACTGGGCAAGATTGAGATAGATATTTGTTTGTCTTGATCTAATCTGAGCGGCCTAAATTACAAATGTTGGCTGTTGTTAATCCAGTTCCGATGTTCTACAGAATCGGTCCTTTTCATGAGCAGCCGAGAGTGGTATTTGAAACAGGGTGAATGTGGGATGATGTTGATGGTGATTGAGTTATTGTTGGTATTGGTGTTTGTCACTTTGGCCCGGTAGTTAGTGAGCGTTTGTTTGTTTGTTTTTTCAATTACTTATTTATATATTTGGTAATCTAACCGATGTGTGTGTGTGTGTGTGGTTGGTTGGTTGGTTACTGGGTTAAAAGAATGGGGCGTTGTTAGTCCTTGTGGTTCTCTTGTTCTCTTCTTTTTTTTCTCTCTCTCTCTCTCTATTTGTCTGTCTGTGTGTCTTTGTGCTTATCCGTATTATTTGTGTGTGGTATGTTTGTGTTCGTGTATGTGCGAAAGAGCAAAAGAGAGTCGAATGCTGTGTTGAATGTCATGCGAGCTATTTGTCGAATCACAGTGGGAAGGTTGAGGCAAGTATGGTTGTTTATGTGAGCCTAATTTGGTTGACGCACGTCATTGACGATGGTGATCCGGCTGAGCGTGTTTATGCATTGTGTTGTGTTGTGTTGTGTATGGTTGACGCGGATGGGCGATGAGCACAAAGTGGATTTTTCTCGCACACTGTTCTCGATGCGCTAGTTTCGTTTAGTTCGTCGAAGTAGAAGTGCGCATAGTGGACACGGTTCGCGGTGTTTGCTAGAGCGGTAAGAGTTGGCATTTCCCTCTCTCTTACCGAGTAGAAAAACACCGGAGATTGATATGGATACCGATTTGTGCATTTTGATGCTGTGATTTTGTGTGTTGTTGGTTTTCGGTTGTGAACGTGTGTGCACGTGATGTTATGTGGTGTATTTGGTTAGTGAATTTGAATTTGTGTGTTGGTTTGTCACCGTGCTTCAGTTGATTTGATATTGTGTATTGGTTTACGTGTAATTATTCGAATGGTGAGAATCCTTTAGTGAGTATTGTTTGTTGGGTGATGATGATAGTATTGGACTGGATCGCCATGACAGTTTGATTAGTCTTTCTGATGATTGGATTTTTGATTGGACGTATTTTGATGATGATTGATATTAATATATTTTTCTTCGTTCTATTCTGGTTTCCATCCGTTTCCGGTTTGTCCGTGGTTGACATTTTGTCTCCGTTTCTGGTGCTGTGCGTTTGTGCGGCAGTTTATGATTGTGGTGTAGAAGAGATGTGGATCGCTTGCTAGTAGAATACGACGGGATAGGACAGTATATGCGGTACGGTGGAGTAGACGACAGTGCGTTGCGCGGCGTGGCATAACGGTGCAGTGGAATGAAAGGGCGCCGAACGCAGTGGGATGAGATGGAATACATGCATTGTGGAAGAGCGCGCGCGGAGTTTTGAAGGTGAGTGTAATCGGTTAATATATTATGGGTTGTGTTTCTTGTTTTGTGATAGTATGTTATTTTGGTATTTGAATTGTTGTTGGTTGTGTTTGAATCATCGTTGTTGTGTGTGTTCCATGCTGGTGGCACAGACGATGAGTATAGTACAAGGGGAGGATTCGAATGATGTAATCGCGATGCGTCCGTGTTTCTGACCGGTGACTTTCGCACGTTCTGATATAATGGAGGAAAAGGACGAGGTTGAGGAGGAAGTGTGTATGAGGTTTCGACGTCCATCGGTGTGTGTGTGTGTGTGTGTGTTTGTGTGCGCGCTTGTTTGCTTGTTCGTTTGCTCGCTTACACATGCCAGTGCAGTGGTGTGTGGGTCGTTCACTTGTTATAGCGGATTTGTGTGTATTACTGGCAGGTGACTTGTGTATTTTGTGTATGGTTTTCTGATATGATGTGATATGATATGATATTTATTCTTCTATCTCCTGTTTTTGCAATTAGGAATATTGTGAATGGAGAATGTATATTGTTCAATGATGTGGTTGGTGTTGGGCATAGGTTTTCGACCCACTCTCGGTGTGTACGTGTCGGTTTGATGAATGTTGTGTGTTGTGTGTTGTGTGTTGTAGAAGCAGTTGGCGAACTTGTCGGTGTGTGTTGCGCATCGGTGGGAGTGAGTGTCAGTGGGAGCGGCAGCGTTAGTGGTTAGGTGAGAAACGTTTTTTGTATGTTTGTGTGATATCGTGTTTATTGTTGTATAGTGTTGTTTTCAGTTTTGATTGATTCGTGGTGTCCTGACTTTGACAACTTGCGTTCGATTTCTGTTCGGCAAGCTGTAATGGTTAGGTATATTGATCGATTTCGGAACTGAAGCATCGTGTGTGTATGTTGGTATTGATTTTCCAAATGTGAGCACGATGTCCGAATTCCGTGTATAGATGATTCTGGACTATGTTTTTTTTTAATTTTTTAATTTAATGTTTGTTGTCCGTATGGGGACGTATTATTTGGCCGTTTTTACTGGGCAAGATTGAGATAGATATTTGTTTGTCTTGATCTAATCTGAGCGGCCTAAATTACAAATGTTGGCTGTTGTTAATCCAGTTCCGATGTTCTACAGAATCGGTCCTTTTCATGAGCAGCCGAGAGTGGTATTTGAAACAGGGTGAATGTGGGATGATGTTGATGGTGATTGAGTTATTGTTGGTATTGGTGTTTGTCACTTTGGCCCGGTAGTTAGTGAGCGTTTGTTTGTTTGTTTTTTCAATTACTTATTTATATATTTGGTAATCTAACCGATGTGTGTGTGTGTGTGTGTGTGTGTGTGGTTGGTTGGTTGGTTACTGGGTTAAAAGAATGGGGCGTTGTTAGTCCTTGTGGTTCTCTTGTTCTCTTCTTTTTTTTCTCTCTCTCTCTCTCTATTTGTCTGTCTGTGTGTCTTTGTGCTTATCCGTATTATTTGTGTGTGGTATGTTTGTGTTCGTGTATGTGCGAAAGAGCAAAAGAGAGTCGAATGCTGTGTTGAATGTCATGCGAGCTATTTGTCGAATCACAGTGGGAAGGTTGAGGCAAGTATGGTTGTTTATGTGAGCCTAATTTGGTTGACGCACGTCATTGACGATGGTGATCCGGCTGAGCGTGTTTATGCATTGTGTTGTGTTGTGTTGTGTATGGTTGACGCGGATGGGCGATGAGCACAAAGTGGATTTTTCTCGCACACTGTTCTCGATGCGCTAGTTTCGTTTAGTTCGTCGAAGTAGAAGTGCGCATAGTGGACACGGTTCGCGGTGTTTGCTAGAGCGGTAAGAGTTGGCATTTCCCTCTCTCTTACCGAGTAGAAAAACACCGGAGATTGATATGGATACCGATTTGTGCATTTTGATGCTGTGATTTTGTGTGTTGTTGGTTTTCGGTTGTGAACGTGTGTGCACGTGATGTTATGTGGTGTATTTGGTTAGTGAATTTGAATTTGTGTGTTGGTTTGTCACCGTGCTTCAGTTGATTTGATATTGTGTATTGGTTTACGTGTAATTATTCGAATGGTGAGAATCCTTTAGTGAGTATTGTTTGTTGGGTGATGATGATAGTATTGGACTGGATCGCCATGACAGTTTGATTAGTCTTTCTGATGATTGGATTTTTGATTGGACGTATTTTGATGATGATTGATATTAATATATTTTTCTTCGTTCTATTCTGGTTTCCATCCGTTTCCGGTTTGTCCGTGGTTGACATTTTGTCTCCGTTTCTGGTGCTGTGCGTTTGTGCGGCAGTTTATGATTGTGGTGTAGAAGAGATGTGGATCGCTTGCTAGTAGAATACGACGGGATAGGACAGTATATGCGGTACGGTGGAGTAGACGACAGTGCGTTGCGCGGCGTGGCATAACGGTGCAGTGGAATGAGAGGGCGCCGAACGCAGTGGGATGAGATGGAATACATGCATTGTGGAAGAGCGCGCGCGGAGTTTTGAAGGTGAGTGTAATCGGTTAATATATTATGGGTTGTGTTTCTTGTTTTGTGATAGTATGTTATTTTGGTATTTGAATTGTTGTTGGTTGTGTTTGAATCATCGTTGTTGTGTGTGTTCCATGCTGGTGGCACAGACGATGAGTATAGTACAAGGGGAGGATTCGAATGATGTAATCGCGATGCGTCCGTGTTTCTGACCGGTGACTTTCGCACGTTCTGATATAATGGAGGAAAAGGACGAGGTTGAGGAGGAAGTGTGTATGAGGTTTCGACGTCCATCGGTGTGTGTGTGTGTGTTTGTGTGCGCGCTTGTTTGCTTGTTCGTTTGCTCGCTTACACATGCCAGTGCAGTGGTGTGTGGGTCGTTCACTTGTTATAGCGGATTTGTGTGTATTACTGGCAGGTGACTTGTGTATTTTGTGTATGGTTTTCTGATATGATGTGATATGATATGATATTTATTCTTCTATCTCCTGTTTTTGCAATTAGGAATATTGTGAATGGAGAATGTATATTGTTCAATGATGTGGTTGGTGTTGGGCATAGGTTTTCGACCCACTCTCGGTGTGTACGTGTCGGTTTGATGAATGTTGTGTGTTGTGTGTTGTGTGTTGTGTGTTGTAGAAGCAGTTGGCGAACTTGTCGGTGTGTGTTGCGCATCGGTGGGAGTGAGTGTCAGTGGGAGCGGCAGCGTTAGTGGTTAGGTGAGAAACGTTTTTTGTATGTTTGTGTGATATCGTGTTTATTGTTGTATAGTGTTGTTTTCAGTTTTGATTGATTCGTGGTGTCCTGACTTTGACAACTTGCGTTCGATTTCTGTTCGGCAAGCTGTAATGGTTAGGTATATTGATCGATTTCGGAACTGAAGCATCGTGTGTGTATGTTGGTATTGATTTTCCAAATGTGAGCACGATGTCCGAATTCCGTGTATAGATGATTCTGGACGATGTTTTTTTTAATTTTTTAATTTAATGTTTGTTGTCCGTATGGGGACGTATTATTTGGCCGTTTTTACTGGGCAAGATTGAGATAGATATTTGTTTGTCTTGATCTAATCTGAGCGGCCTAAATTACAAATGTTGGCTGTTGTTAATCCAGTTCCGATGTTCTACAGAATCGGTCCTTTTCATGAGCAGCCGAGAGTGGTATTTGAAACAGGGTGAATGTGGGATGATGTTGATGGTGATTGAGTTATTGTTGGTATTGGTGTTTGTCACTTTGGCCCGGTAGTTAGTGAGCGTTTGTTTGTTTGTTTTTTCAATTACTTATTTATATATTTGGTAATCTAACCGATGTGTGTGTGTGTGTGTGTGTGTGTGTGGTTGGTTGGTTGGTTACTGGGTTAAAAGAATGGGGCGTTGTTAGTCCTTGTGGTTCTCTTGTTCTCTTCTTTTTTTTCTCTCTCTCTCTCTCTATTTGTCTGTCTGTGTGTCTTTGTGCTTATCCGTATTATTTGTGTGTGGTATGTTTGTGTTCGTGTATGTGCGAAAGAGCAAAAGAGAGTCGAATGCTGTGTTGAATGTCATGCGAGCTATTTGTCGAATCACAGTGGGAAGGTTGAGGCAAGTATGGTTGTTTATGTGAGCCTAATTTGGTTGACGCACGTCATTGACGATGGTGATCCGGCTGAGCGTGTTTATGCATTGTGTTGTGTTGTGTTGTGTATGGTTGACGCGGATGGGCGATGAGCACAAAGTGGATTTTTCTCGCACACTGTTCTCGATGCGCTAGTTTCGTTTAGTTCGTCGAAGTAGAAGTGCGCATAGTGGACACGGTTCGCGGTGTTTGCTAGAGCGGTAAGAGTTGGCATTTCCCTCTCTCTTACCGAGTAGAAAAACACCGGAGATTGATATGGATACCGATTTGTGCATTTTGATGCTGTGATTTTGTGTGTTGTTGGTTTTCGGTTGTGAACGTGTGTGCACGTGATGTTATGTGGTGTATTTGGTTAGTGAATTTGAATTTGTGTGTTGGTTTGTCACCGTGCTTCAGTTGATTTGATATTGTGTATTGGTTTACGTGTAATTATTCGAATGGTGAGAATCCTTTAGTGAGTATTGTTTGTTGGGTGATGATGATAGTATTGGACTGGATCGCCATGACAGTTTGATTAGTCTTTCTGATGATTGGATTTTTGATTGGACGTATTTTGATGATGATTGATATTAATATATTTTTCTTCGTTCTATTCTGGTTTCCATCCGTTTCCGGTTTGTCCGTGGTTGACATTTTGTCTCCGTTTCTGGTGCTGTGCGTTTGTGCGGCAGTTTATGATTGTGGTGTAGAAGAGATGTGGATCGCTTGCTAGTAGAATACGACGGGATAGGACAGTATATGCGGTACGGTGGAGTAGACGACAGTGCGTTGCGCGGCGTGGCATAACGGTGCAGTGGAATGAGAGGGCGCCGAACGCAGTGGGATGAGATGGAATACATGCATTGTGGAAGAGCGCGCGCGGAGTTTTGAAGGTGAGTGTAATCGGTTAATATATTATGGGTTGTGTTTCTTGTTTTGTGATAGTATGTTATTTTGGTATTTGAATTGTTGTTGGTTGTGTTTGAATCATCGTTGTTGTGTGTGTTCCATGCTGGTGGCACAGACGATGAGTATAGTACAAGGGGAGGATTCGAATGATGTAATCGCGATGCGTCCGTGTTTCTGACCGGTGACTTTCGCACGTTCTGATATAATGGAGGAAAAGGACGAGGTTGAGGAGGAAGTGTGTATGAGGTTTCGACGTCCATCGGTGTGTGTGTGTGTGTGTGTTTGTGTGCGCGCTTGTTTGCTTGTTCGTTATCTCGCTTACACATGCCAGTGCAGTTGTGTGTGGATCGTTCACTCGTTATAGCGGATTTGTGTGTATTACTGGCAGGTGACTTGTGTATTTTGTGTATGGTTTTCTGATATGATGTGATATGATATGATATTTATTCTTCTATCTCCTGTTTTTGCAATTAGGAATATTGTGAATGGAGAATGTATATTGTTCAATGATGTGGTTGGTGTTGGGCATAGGTTTTCGACCCACTCTCGGTGTGTACGTGTCGGTTTGATGAATGTTGTGTGTTGTGTGTTGTGTGTTGTAGAAGCAGTTGGCGAACGTGTCGGTGTGTGTTGCGCATCGGTGGGAGTGAGTGTCAGTGGGAGCGGCAGTGTTAGTGGTTAGGTGAGAAACGTTTTTTGTATGTTTGTGTGAAATCGTGTTTATTGTTGTATAGTGTTGTTTTCAGTTTTGATTGATTCGTGGTGTCCTGACTTTGACAACTTGCGTTCGATTTCTGTTCGGCAAGCTGTAATGGTTAGGTATATTGATCGATTTCGGAACTGAAGCATCGTGTGTGTATGTTGGTATTGATTTTCCAAATGTGAGCACGATGTCCGAATTCCGTGTATAGATGATTCTGGACGATGTTTTTTTTAATTTTTTAATTTAATGTTTGTTGTCCGTATGGGGACGTATTATTTGGCCGTTTTTACTGGGCAAGATTGAGATAGATATTTGTTTGTCTTGATCTAATCTGAGCGGCCTAAATTACAAATGTTGGCTGTTGTTAATCCAGTTCCGATGTTCTACAGAATCGGTCCTTTTCATGAGCAGCCGAGAGTGGTATTTGAAACAGGGTGAATGTGGGATGATGTTGATGGTGATTGAGTTATTGTTGGTATTGATGTTTGTCACTTTGGCCTGGTAGTTAGTGAGCGTTTGTTTGTTTGTTTTTTCAATTACTTATTTATATATTTGGTAATCTAACCGATGTGTGTGTGTGTGTGTGTGTGTGGTTGGTTGGTTGGTTACTGGGTTAAAAGAATGGGGCGTTGTTAGTCCTTGTGGTTCTCTTGTTCTCTTCTTTTTTTTCTCTCTCTCTCTCTCTATTTGTCTGTCTGTGTGTCTTTGTGCTTATCCGTATTATTTGTGTGTGGTATGTTTGTGTTCGTGTATGTGCGAAAGAGCAAAAGAGAGTCGAATGCTGTGTTGAATGTCATGCGAGCTATTTGTCGAATCACAGTGGGAAGGTTGAGGCAAGTATGGTTGTTTATGTGAGCCTAATTTGGTTGACGCACGTCATTGACGATGGTGATCCGGCTGAGCGTGTTTATGCATTGTGTTGTGTTGTGTTGTGTATGGTTGACGCGGATGGGCGATGAGCACAAAGTGGATTTTTCTCGCACACTGTTCTCGATGCGCTAGTTTCGTTTAGTTCGTCGAAGTAGAAGTGCGCATAGTGGACACGGTTCGCGGTGTTTGCTAGAGCGGTAAGAGTTGGCATTTCCCTCTCTCTTACCGAGTAGAAAAACACCGGAGATTGATATGGATACCGATTTGTGCATTTTGATGCTGTGATTTTGTGTGTTGTTGGTTTTCGGTTGTGAACGTGTGTGCACGTGATGTTATGTGGTGTATTTGGTTAGTGAATTTGAATTTGTGTGTTGGTTTGTCACCGTGCTTCAGTTGATTTGATATTGTGTATTGGTTTACGTGTAATTATTCGAATGGTGAGAATCCTTTAGTGAGTATTGTTTGTTGGGTGATGATGATAGTATTGGACTGGATCGCCATGACAGTTTGATTAGTCTTTCTGATGATTGGATTTTTGATTGGACGTATTTTGATGATGATTGATATTAATATATTTTTCTTCGTTCTATTCTGGTTTCCATCCGTTTCCGGTTTGTCCGTGGTTGACATTTTGTCTCCGTTTCTGGTGCTGTGCGTTTGTGCGGCAGTTTATGATTGTGGTGTAGAAGAGATGTGGATCGCTTGCTAGTAGAATACGACGGGATAGGACAGTATATGCGGTACGGTGGAGTAGACGACAGTGCGTTGCGCGGCGTGGCATAACGGTGCAGTGGAATGAGAGGGCGCCGAACGCAGTGGGATGAGATGGAATACATGCATTGTGGAAGAGCGCGCGCGGAGTTTTGAAGGTGAGTGTAATCGGTTAATATATTATGGGTTGTGTTTCTTGTTTTGTGATAGTATGTTATTTTGGTATTTGAATTGTTGTTGGTTGTGTTTGAATCATCGTTGTTGTGTGTGTTCCATGCTGGTGGCACAGACGATGAGTATAGTACAAGGGGAGGATTCGAATGATGTAATCGCGATGCGTCCGTGTTTCTGACCGGTGACTTTCGCACGTTCTGATATAATGGAGGAAAAGGACGAGGTTGAGGAGGAAGTGTGTATGAGGTTTCGACGTCCATCGGTGTGTGTGTGTGTGTTTGTGTGCGCGCTTGTTTGCTTGTTCGTTATCTCGCTTACACATGCCAGTGCAGTTGTGTGTGGATCGTTCACTCGTTATAGCGGATTTGTGTGTATTACTGGCAGGTGACTTGTGTATTTTGTGTATGGTTTTCTGATATGATGTGATATGATATGATATTTATTCTTCTATCTCCTGTTTTTGCAATTAGGAATATTGTGAATGGAGAATGTATATTGTTCAATGATGTGGTTGGTGTTGGGCATAGGTTTTCGACCCACTCTCGGTGTGTACGTGTCGGTTTGATGAATGTTGTGTGTTGTGTGTTGTGTGTTGTAGAAGCAGTTGGCGAACGTGTCGGTGTGTGTTGCGCATCGGTGGGAGTGAGTGTCAGTGGGAGCGGCAGTGTTAGTGGTTAGGTGAGAAACGTTTTTTGTATGTTTGTGTGATATCGTGTTTATTGTTGTATAGTGTTGTTTTCAGTTTTGGTTGATTCGTGGTGTCCTGACTTTGACAACTTGCGTTCGATTTCTGTTCGGCAAGCTGTAATGGTTAGGTATATTGATCGATTTCGGAACTGAAGCATCGTGTGTGTATGTTGGTATTGATTTTCCAAATGTGAGCACGATGTCCGAATTCCGTGTATAGATGATTCTGGACGATGTTTTTTTTAATTTTTTAATTTAATGTTTGTTGTCCGTATGGGGACGTATTATTTGGCCGTTTTTACTGGGCAAGATTGAGATAGATATTTGTTTGTCTTGATCTAATCTGAGCGGCCTAAATTACAAATGTTGGCTGTTGTTAATCCAGTTCCGATGTTCTACAGAATCGGTCCTTTTCATGAGCAGCCGAGAGTGGTATTTGAAACAGGGTGAATGTGGGATGATGTTGATGGTGATTGAGTTATTGTTGGTATTGGTGTTTGTCACTTTGGCCTGGTAGTTAGTGAGCGTTTGTTTGTTTGTTTTTTCAATTACTTATTTATATATTTGGTAATCTAACCGATGTGTGTGTGTGTGTGTGTGTGTGTGTGTGGTTGGTTGGTTGGTTACTGGGTTAAAAGAATGGGGCGTTGTTAGTCCTTGTGGTTCTCTTGTTCTCTTTTTTTTCTCTCTCTCTCTCTCTATTTGTCTGTCTGTGTGTCTTTGTGCTTATCCGTATTATTTGTGTGTGGTATGTTTGTGTTCGTGTATGTGCGAAAGAGCAAAAGAGAGTCGAATGCTGTGTTGAATGTCATGCGAGCTATTTGTCGAATCACAGTGGGAAGGTTGAGGCAAGTATGGTTGTTTATGTGAGCCTAATTTGGTTGACGCACGTCATTGACGATGGTGATCCGGCTGAGCGTGTTTATGCATTGTGTTGTGTTGTGTTGTGTATGGTTGACGCGGATGGGCGATGAGCACAAAGTGGATTTTTCTCGCAAACTGTTCTCGATGCGCTAGTTTCGTTTAGTTCGTCGAAGTAGAAGTGCGCATAGTGGACACGGTTCGCGGTGTTTGCTAGAGCGGTAAGAGTTGGCATTTCCCTCTCTCTTACCGAGTAGAAAAACACCGGAGATTGATATGGATACCGATTTGTGCATTTTGATGCTGGGATTTTGTGTGTTGTTGGTTTTCGGTTGTGAACGTGTGTGCACGTGATGTTATGTGGTGTATTTGGTTAGTGA
The DNA here is from genome assembly GCA_948099385.1 of Fasciola hepatica. Classification (NCBI taxonomy): domain Eukaryota; kingdom Metazoa; phylum Platyhelminthes; class Trematoda; order Plagiorchiida; family Fasciolidae; genus Fasciola; species Fasciola hepatica. The sequence goes on from CANUEZ040000182.1 coordinate 18,253,966, forward strand.
ATTTGAATTTGTGTGTTGGTTTGTCACCGTGCTTCAGTTGATTTGATATTGTGTATTGGTTTACGTGTAATTATTCGAATGGTGAGAATCCTTTAGTGAGTATTGTTTGTTGGGTGATGATGATAGTATTGGACTGGATCGCCATGACAGTTTGATTAGTCTTTCTGATGATTGGATTTTTGATTGGACGTATTTTGATGATGATTGATATTAATATATTTTTCTTCGTTCTATTCTGGTTTCCATCCGTTTCCGGTTTGTCCGTGGTTGACATTTTGTCTCCGTTTCTGGTGCTGTGCGTTTGTGCGGCAGTTTATGATTGTGGTGTAGAAGAGATGCGGATCGCTTGCTAGTAGAATACGACGGGATAGGACAGTATATGCGGTACGGTGGAGTAGACGACAGTGCGTTGCGCGGCGTGGCATAACGGTGCAGTGGAATGAAAGGGCGCCGAACGCAGTGGGATGAGATGGAATACATGCATTGTGGAAGAGCGCGCGCGGAGTTTTGAAGGTGAGTGTAATCGGTTAATATATTATGGGTTGTGTTTCTTGTTTTGTGATAGTATGTTATTTTGGTATTTGAATTGTTGTTGGTTGTGTTTGAATCATCGTTGTTGTGTGTGTTCCATGCTGGTGGCACAGACGATGAGTATAGTACAAGGGGAGGATTCGAATGATGTAATCGCGATGCGTCCGTGTTTCTGACCGGTGACTTTCGCACGTTCTGATATAATGGAGGAAAAGGACGAGGTTGAGGAGGAAGTGTGTATGAGGTTTCGACGTCCATCGGTGTGTGTGTGTGTGTGTGTTTGTGTGCGCGCTTGTTTGCTTGTTCGTTTGCTCGCTTACACATGCCAGTGCAGTGGTGTGTGGGTCGTTCACTTGTTATAGCGGATTTGTGTGTATTACTGGCAGGTGACTTGTGTATTTTGTGTATGGTTTTCTGATATGATGTGATATGATATGATATTTATTCTTCTATCTCCTGTTTTTGCAATTAGGAATATTGTGAATGGAGAATGTATATTGTTCAATGATGTGGTTGGTGTTGGGCATAGGTTTTCGACCCACTCTCGGTGTGTACGTGTCGGTTTGATGAATGTTGTGTGTTGTGTGTTGTGTGTTGTAGAAGCAGTTGGCGAACGTGTCGGTGTGTGTTGCGCATCGGTGGGAGTGAGTGTCAGTGGGAGCGGCAGTGTTAGTGGTTAGGTGAGAAACGTTTTTTGTATGTTTGTGTGATATCGTGTTTATTGTTGTATAGTGTTGTTTTCAGTTTTGATTGATTCGTGGTGTCCTGACTTTGACAACTTGCGTTCGATTTCTGTTCGGCAAGCTGTAATGGTTAGGTATATTGATCGATTTCGGAACTGAAGCATCGTGTGTGTATGTTGGTATTGATTTTCCAAATGTGAGCACGATGTCCGAATTCCGTGTATAGATGATTCTGGACGATGTTTTTTTTAATTTTTTAATTTAATGTTTGTTGTCCGTATGGGGACGTATTATTTGGCCGTTTTTACTGGGCAAGATTGAGATAGATATTTGTTTGTCTTGATCTAATCTGAGCGGCCTAAATTACAAATGTTGGCTGTTGTTAATCCAGTTCCGATGTTCTACAGAATCGGTCCTTTTCATGAGCAGCCGAGAGTGGTATTTGAAACAGGGTGAATGTGGGATGATGTTGATGGTGATTGAGTTATTGTTGGTATTGGTGTTTGTCACTTTGGCCTGGTAGTTAGTGAGCGTTTGTTTGTTTGTTTTTTCAATTACTTATTTATATATTTGGTAATCTAACCGATGTGTGTGTGTGTGTGGTTGGTTGGTTGGTTACTGGGTTAAAAGAATGGGGCGTTGTTAGTCCTTGTGGTTCTCTTGTTCTCTTCTTTTCTCTCTCTCTCTCTCTCACTGTCTCTATTTGTCTGTCTGTGTGCCTTTGTGCTTATCCGTATTATTTGTGTGTGGTATGTTTGTGTTCGTGTATGTGCGAAAGAGCAAAAGAGAGTCGAATGCTGTGTTGAATGTCATGCGAGCTATTTGTCGAATCACAGTGGGAAGGTTGAGGCAAGTATGGTTGTTTATGTGAGCCTAATTTGGTTGACGCACGTCATTGACGATGGTGATCCGGCTGAGCGTGTTTATGCATTGTGTTGTGTTGTGTTGTGTATGGTTGACGCGGATGGGCGATGAGCACAAAGTGGATTTTTCTCGCAAACTGTTCTCGATGCGCTAGTTTCGTTTAGTTCGTCGAAGTAGAAGTGCGCATAGTGGACACGGTTCGCGGTGTTTGCTAGAGCGGTAAGAGTTGGCATTTCCCTCTCTCTTACCGAGTAGAAAAACACCGGAGATTGATATGGATACCGATTTGTGCATTTTGATGCTGGGATTTTGTGTGTTGTTGGTTTTCGGTTGTGAACGTGTGTGCACGTGATGTTATGTGGTGTACTTGGTTAGTTGATTATTTGACTGGTTGGTTTCATGAATGGATGGGTGGATGAATGAATGAATAATGTGAATTTGAATTTGTGTGTTGATTTGTTACCGTGCTTCAGTTGATTTGATATTGTGTATTGGTTTACGTGTAATTATTCGAATGGTGAGAATCCTTTAGTGAGTATTGTTTGTTGGGTGATGATGATAGTATTGGACTGGATCGCCATGACAGTTTGATTAGTCTTTCTGATGATTGGATTTTTGATTGGACGTATTTTGATGATGATTGATATTAATATATTTTTCTTCGTTCTATTCTGGTTTCCATCCGTTTCCGGTTTGTCCGTGGTTGACATTTTGTCTCCGTTTCTGGTGCTGTGCGTTTGTGCGGCAGTTTATGATTGTGGTGTAGAAGAGATGTGGATCGCTTGCTAGTAGAATACGACGGGATAGGACAGTATATGCGGTACGGTGGAGTAGACGACAGTGCGTTGCGCGGCGTGGCATAACGGTGCAGTGGAATGAAAGGGCGCCGAACGCAGTGGGATGAGATGGAATACATGCATTGTGGAAGAGCGCGCGCGGAGTTTTGAAGGTGAGTGTAATCGGTTAATATATTATGGGTTGTGTTTCTTGTTTTGTGATAGTATGTTATTTTGGTATTTGAATTGTTGTTGGTTGTGTTTGAATCATCGTTGTTGTGTGTGTTCCATGCTGGTGGCACAGACGATGAGTATAGTACAAGGGGAGGATTCGAATGATGTAATCGCGATGCGTCCGTGTTTCTGACCGGTGACTTTCGCACGTTCTGATATAATGGAGGAAAAGGACGAGGTTGAGGAGGAAGTGTGTATGAGGTTTCGACGTCCATCGGTGTGTGTGTGTGTGTGTGTTTGTGTGCGCGCTTGTTTGCTTGTTCGTTTGCTCGCTTACACATGCCAGTGCAGTGGTGTGTGGGTCGTTCACTTGTTATAGCGGATTTGTGTGTATTACTGGCAGGTGACTTGTGTATTTTGTGTATGGTTTTCTGATATGATGTGATATGATATGATATTTATTCTTCTATCTCCTGTTTTTGCAATTAGGAATATTGTGAATGGAGAATGTATATTGTTCAATGATGTGGTTGGTGTTGGGCATAGGTTTTCGACCCACTCTCGGTGTGTACGTGTCGGTTTGATGAATGTTGTGTGTTGTGTGTTGTGTGTTGTGTGTTGTAGAAGCAGTTGGCGAACGTGTCGGTGTGTGTTGCGCATCGGTGGGAGTGAGTGTCAGTGGGAGCGGCAGCGTTAGTGGTTAGGTGAGAAACGTTTTTTGTATGTTTGTGTGATATTGTGTTTATTGTTGTATAGTGTTGTTTTCAGTTTTGATTGATTCGTGGTGTCCTGACTTTGACAACTTGCGTTCGATTTCTGTTCGGCAAGCTGTAATGGTTAGGTATATTGATCGATTTCGGAACTGAAGCATCGTGTGTGTATGTTGGTATTGATTTTCCAAATGTGAGCACGATGTCCGAATTCCGTGTATAGATGATTCTGGACGATGTTTTTTTTAATTTTTTAATTTAATGTTTGTTGTCCGTATGGGGACGTATTATTTGGCCGTTTTTACTGGGCAAGATTGAGATAGATATTTGTTTGTCTTGATCTAATCTGAGCGGCCTAAATTACAAATGTTGGCTGTTGTTAATCCAGTTCCGATGTTCTACAGAATCGGTCCTTTTCATGAGCAGCCGAGAGTGGTATTTGAAACAGGGTGAATGTGGGATGATGTTGATGGTGATTGAGTTATTGTTGGTATTGGTGTTTGTCACTTTGGCCTGGTAGTTAGTGAGCGTTTGTTTGTTTGTTTTTTCAATTACTTATTTATATATTTGGTAATCTAACCGATGTGTGTGTGTGTGTGTGTGGTTGGTTGGTTGGTTACTGGGTTAAAAGAATGGGGCGTTGTTAGTCCTTGTGGTTCTCTTGTTCTCTTCTTTTCTCTCTCTCTCTCTCTCTCACTGTCTCTATTTGTCTGTCTGTGTGCCTTTGTGCTTATCCGTATTATTTGTGTGTGGTATGTTTGTGTTCGTGTATGTGCGAAAGAGCAAAAGAGAGTCGAATGCTGTGTTGAATGTCATGCGAGCTATTTGTCGAATCACAGTTGGAAGGTTGAGGCAAGTATGGTTGTTTATGTGAGCCTAATTTGGTTGACGCACGTCATTGACGATGGTGATCCGGCTGAGCGTGTTTATGCATTGTGTTGTGTTGTGTTGTGTATGGTTGACGCGGATGGGCGATGAGCACAAAGTGGATTTTTCTCGCAAACTGTTCTCGATGCGCTAGTTTCGTTTAGTTCGTCGAAGTAGAAGTGCGCATAGTGGACACGGTTCGCGGTGTTTGCTAGAGCGGTAAGAGTTGGCATTTCCCTCTCTCTTACCGAGTAGAAAAACACCGGAGATTGATATGGATACCGATTTGTGCATTTTGATGCTGGGATTTTGTGTGTTGTTGGTTTTCGGTTGTGAACGTGTGTGCACGTGATGTTATGTGGTGTATTTGGTTAGTGAATTTGAATTTGTGTGTTGGTTTGTCACCGTGCTTCAGTTGATTTGATATTGTGTATTGGTTTACGTGTAATTATTCGAATGGTGAGAATCCTTTAGTGAGTATTGTTTGTTGGGTGATGATGATAGTATTGGACTGGATCGCCATGACAGTTTGATTAGTCTTTCTGATGATTGGATTTTTGATTGGACGTATTTTGATGATGATTGATATTAATATATTTTTCTTCGTTCTATTCTGGTTTCCATCCGTTTCCGGTTTGTCCGTGGTTGACATTTTGTCTCCGTTTCTGGTGCTGTGCGTTTGTGCGGCAGTTTATGATTGTGGTGTAGAAGAGATGCGGATCGCTTGCTAGTAGAATACGACGGGATAGGACAGTATATGCGGTACGGTGGAGTAGACGACAGTGCGTTGCGCGGCGTGGCATAACGGTGCAGTGGAATGAAAGGGCGCCGAACGCAGTGGGATGAGATGGAATACATGCATTGTGGAAGAGCGCGCGCGGAGTTTTGAAGGTGAGTGTAATCGGTTAATATATTATGGGTTGTGTTTCTTGTTTTGTGATAGTATGTTATTTTGGTATTTGAATTGTTGTTGGTTGTGTTTGAATCATCGTTGTTGTGTGTGTTCCATGCTGGTGGCACAGACGATGAGTATAGTACAAGGGGAGGATTCGAATGATGTAATCGCGATGCGTCCGTGTTTCTGACCGGTGACTTTCGCACGTTCTGATATAATGGAGGAAAAGGACGAGGTTGAGGAGGAAGTGTGTATGAGGTTTCGACGTCCATCGGTGTGTGTGTGTGTGTGTGTTTGTGTGCGCGCTTGTTTGCTTGTTTGTTTGCTCGCTTACACATGCTAGTGCAGTGGTGTGTGGGTCGTTCACTTGTTATAGCGGATTTGTGTGTATTACTGGCAGGTGACTTGTGTATTTTGTGTATGGTTTTCTGATATGATGTGATATGATATGATATTTATTCTTCTATCTCCTGTTTTTGCAATTAGGAATATTGTGAATGGAGAATGTATATTGTTCAATGATGTGGTTGGTGTTGGGCATAGGTTTTCGACCCACTCTCGGTGTGTACGTGTCGGTTTGATGAATGTTGTGTGTTGTGTGTTGTGTGTTGTAGAAGCAGTTGGCGAACGTGTCGGTGTGTGTTGCGCATCGGTGGGAGTGAGTGTCAGTGGGAGCGGCAGTGTTAGTGGTTAGGTGAGAAACGTTTTTTGTATGTTTGTGTGATATCGTGTTTATTGTTGTATAGTGTTGTTTTCAGTTTTGATTGATTCGTGGTGTCCTGACTTTGACAACTTGCGTTCGATTTCTGTTCGGCAAGCTGTAATGGTTAGGTATATTGATCGATTTCGGAACTGAAGCATCGTGTGTGTATGTTGGTATTGATTTTCCAAATGTGAGCACGATGTCCGAATTCCGTGTATAGATGATTCTGGACGATGTTTTTTTTAATTTTTTAATTTAATGTTTGTTGTCCGTATGGGGACGTATTATTTGGCCGTTTTTACTGGGCAAGATTGAGATAGATATTTGTTTGTCTTGATCTAATCTGAGCGGCCTAAATTACAAATGTTGGCTGTTGTTAATCCAGTTCCGATGTTCTACAGAATCGGTCCTTTTCATGAGCAGCCGAGAGTGGTATTTGAAACAGGGTGAATGTGGGATGATGTTGATGGTGATTGAGTTATTGTTGGTATTGGTGTTTGTCACTTTGGCCTGGTAGTTAGTGAGCGTTTGTTTGTTTGTTTTTTCAATTACTTATTTATATATTTGGTAATCTAACCGATGTGTGTGTGTGTGTGGTTGGTTGGTTGGTTACTGGGTTAAAAGAATGGGGCGTTGTTAGTCCTTGTGGTTCTCTTGTTCTCTTCTTTTCTCTCTCTCTCTCTCTCACTGTCTCTATTTGTCTGTCTGTGTGCCTTTGTGCTTATCCGTATTATTTGTGTGTGGTATGTTTGTGTTCGTGTATGTGCGAAAGAGCAAAAGAGAGTCGAATGCTGTGTTGAATGTCATGCGAGCTATTTGTCGAATCACAGTGGGAAGGTTGAGGCAAGTATGGTTGTTTATGTGAGCCTAATTTGGTTGACGCACGTCATTGACGATGGTGATCCGGCTGAGCGTGTTTATGCATTGTGTTGTGTTGTGTTGTGTATGGTTGACGCGGATGGGCGATGAGCACAAAGTGGATTTTTCTCGCAAACTGTTCTCGATGCGCTAGTTTCGTTTAGTTCGTCGAAGTAGAAGTGCGCATAGTGGACACGGTTCGCGGTGTTTGCTAGAGCGGTAAGAGTTGGCATTTCCCTCTCTCTTACCGAGTAGAAAAACACCGGAGATTGATATGGATACCGATTTGTGCATTTTGATGCTGGGATTTTGTGTGTTGTTGGTTTTCGGTTGTGAACGTGTGTGCACGTGATGTTATGTGGTGTACTTGGTTAGTTGATTATTTGACTGGTTGGTTTCATGAATGGATGGGTGGATGAATGAATGAATAATGTGAATTTGAATTTGTGTGTTGATTTGTTACCGTGCTTCAGTTGATTTGATATTGTGTATTGGTTTACGTGTAATTATTCGAATGGTGAGAATCCTTTAGTGAGTATTGTTTGTTGGGTGATGATGATAGTATTGGACTGGATCGCCATGACAGTTTGATTAGTCTTTCTGATGATTGGATTTTTGATTGGACGTATTTTGATGATGATTGATATTAATATATTTTTCTTCGTTCTATTCTGGTTTCCATCCGTTTCCGGTTTGTCCGTGGTTGACATTTTGTCTCCGTTTCTGGTGCTGTGCGTTTGTGCGGCAGTTTATGATTGTGGTGTAGAAGAGATGTGGATCGCTTGCTAGTAGAATACGACGGGATAGGACAGTATATGCGGTACGGTGGAGTAGACGACAGTGCGTTGCGCGGCGTGGCATAACGGTGCAGTGGAATGAAAGGGCGCCGAACGCAGTGGGATGAGATGGAATACATGCATTGTGGAAGAGCGCGCGCGGAGTTTTGAAGGTGAGTGTAATCGGTTAATATATTATGGGTTGTGTTTCTTGTTTTGTGATAGTATGTTATTTTGGTATTTGAATTGTTGTTGGTTGTGTTTGAATCATCGTTGTTGTGTGTGTTCCATGCTGGTGGCACAGACGATGAGTATAGTACAAGGGGAGGATTCGAATGATGTAATCGCGATGCGTCCATGTTTCTGACCGGTGACTTTCGCACGTTCTGATATAATGGAGGAAAAGGACGAGGTTGAGGAGGAAGTGTGTATGAGGTTTCGACGTCCATCGGTGTGTGTGTGTGTGTGTGTGTTTGTGTGCGCGCTTGTTTGCTTGTTCGTTATCTCGCTTACACATGCCAGTGCAGTGGTGTGTGGGTCGTTCACTTGTTATAGCGGATTTGTGTGTATTACTGGCAGGTGACTTGTGTATTTTGTGTATGGTTTTCTGATATGATGTGATATGATATGATATTTATTCTTCTATCTCCTGTTTTTGCAATTAGGAATATTGTGAATGGAGAATGTATATTGTTCAATGATGTGGTTGGTGTTGGGCATAGGTTTTCGACCCACTCTCGGTGTGTACGTGTCGGTTTGATGAATGTTGTGTGTTGTGTGTTGTGTGTTGTGTGTTGTAGAAGCAGTTGGCGAACGTGTCGGTGTGTGTTGCGCATCGGTGGGAGTGAGTGTCAGTGGGAGCGGCAGCGTTAGTGGTTAGGTGAGAAACGTTTTTTGTATGTTTGTGTGATATTGTGTTTATTGTTGTATAGTGTTGTTTTCAGTTTTGATTGATTCGTGGTGTCCTGACTTTGACAACTTGCGTTCGATTTCTGTTCGGCAAGCTGTAATGGTTAGGTATATTGATCGATTTCGGAACTGAAGCATCGTGTGTGTATGTTGGTATTGATTTTCCAAATGTGAGCACGATGTCCGAATTCCGTGTATAGATGATTCTGGACTATGTTTTTTTTTAATTTTTTAATTTAATGTTTGTTGTCCGTATGGGGACGTATTATTTGGCCGTTTTTACTGGGCAAGATTGAGATAGATATTTGTTTGTCTTGATCTAATCTGAGCGGCCTAAATTACAAATGTTGGCTGTTGTTAATCCAGTTCCGATGTTCTACAGAATCGGTCCTTTTCATGAGCAGCCGAGAGTGGTATTTGAAACAGGGTGAATGTGGGATGATGTTGATGGTGATTGAGTTATTGTTGGTATTGGTGTTTGTCACTTTGGCCTGGTAGTTAGTGAGCGTTTGTTTGTTTGTTTTTTCAATTACTTATTTATATATTTGGTAATCTAACCGATGTGTGTGTGTGTGTGTGTGGTTGGTTGGTTGGTTACTGGGTTAAAAGAATGGGGCGTTGTTAGTCCTTGTGGTTCTCTTGTTCTCTTCTTTTCTCTCTCTCTCTCTCTCTCTCACTGTCTCTATTTGTCTGTCTGTGTGCCTTTGTGCTTATCCGTATTATTTGTGTGTGGTATGTTTGTGTTCGTGTATGTGCGAAAGAGCAAAAGAGAGTCGAATGCTGTGTTGAATGTCATGCGAGCTATTTGTCGAATCACAGTTGGAAGGTTGAGGCAAGTATGGTTGTTTATGTGAGCCTAATTTGGTTGACGCACGTCATTGACGATGGTGATCCGGCTGAGCGTGTTTATGCATTGTGTTGTGTTGTGTTGTGTATGGTTGACGCGGATGGGCGATGAGCACAAAGTGGATTTTTCTCGCAAACTGTTCTCGATGCGCTAGTTTCGTTTAGTTCGTCGAAGTAGAAGTGCGCATAGTGGACACGGTTCGCGGTGTTTGCTAGAGCGGTAAGAGTTGGCATTTCCCTCTCTCTTACCGAGTAGAAAAACACCGGAGATTGATATGGATACCGATTTGTGCATTTTGATGCTGGGATTTTGTGTGTTGTTGGTTTTCGGTTGTGAACGTGTGTGCACGTGATGTTATGTGGTGTATTTGGTTAGTGAATTTGAATTTGTGTGTTGGTTTGTCACCGTGCTTCAGTTGATTTGATATTGTGTATTGGTTTACGTGTAATTATTCGAATGGTGAGAATCCTTTAGTGAGTATTGTTTGTTGGGTGATGATGATAGTATTGGACTGGATCGCCATGACAGTTTGATTAGTCTTTCTGATGATTGGATTTTTGATTGGACGTATTTTGATGATGATTGATATTAATATATTTTTCTTCGTTCTATTCTGGTTTCCATCCGTTTCCGGTTTGTCCGTGGTTGACATTTTGTCTCCGTTTCTGGTGCTGTGCGTTTGTGCGGCAGTTTATGATTGTGGTGTAGAAGAGATGTGGATCGCTTGCTAGTAGAATACGACGGGATAGGACAGTATATGCGGTACGGTGGAGTAGACGACAGTGCGTTGCGCGGCGTGGCATAACGGTGCAGTGGAATGAGAGGGCGCCGAACGCAGTGGGATGAGATGGAATACATGCATTGTGGAAGAGCGCGCGCGGAGTTTTGAAGGTGAGTGTAATCGGTTAATATATTATGGGTTGTGTTTCTTGTTTTGTGATAGTATGTTATTTTGGTATTTGAATTGTTGTTGGTTGTGTTTGAATCATCGTTGTTGTGTGTGTTCCATGCTGGTGGCACAGACGATGAGTATAGTACAAGGGGAGGATTCGAATGATGTAATCGCGATGCGTCCATGTTTCTGACCGGTGACTTTCGCACGTTCTGATATAATGGAGCAAAAGGACGAGGTTGAGGAGGAAGTGTGTATGAGGTTTCGACGTCCATCGGTTTGTGTGTGTGCGCGCGTGTGTGTGTGTGTTTGTGTGCGCGCTTGTTCGCTTGTTTGTTTGCTCGCTTACACATGCTAGTGCAGTGGTGTGTGGGTCGTTCACTTGTTATAGCGGATTTGTGTGTATTACTGGTAGGTGACTTGTGTATTTTGTGTATGGTTTTCTGATATGATGTGATATGATATGATATTTATTCTTCTATCTCCTGTTTTTGCAATTAGGAATATTGTGAATGGAGAATGTATATTGTTCAATGATGTGGTTGGTGTTGGGCATAGGTTTTCGACCCACTCTCGGTGTGTACGTGTCGGTTTGATGAATGTTGTGTGTTGTGTGTTGTGTGTTGTGTGTTGTAGAAGCAGTTGGCGAACGTGTCGGTGTGTGTTGCGCATCGGTGGGAGTGAGTGTCAGTGGGAGCGGCAGCGTTAGTGGTTAGGTGAGAAACGTTTTTTGTATGTTTGTGTGATATTGTGTTTATTGTTGTATAGTGTTGTTTTCAGTTTTGATTGATTCGTGGTGTCCTGACTTTGACAACTTGCGTTCGATTTCTGTTCGGCAAGCTGTAATGGTTAGGTATATTGATCGATTTCGGAACTGAAGCATCGTGTGTGTATGTTGGTATTGATTTTCCAAATGTGAGCACGATGTCCGAATTCCGTGTATAGATGATTCTGGACTATGTTTTTTTTTAATTTTTTAATTTAATGTTTGTTGTCCGTATGGGGACGTATTATTTGGCCGTTTTTACTGGGCAAGATTGAGATAGATATTTGTTTGTCTTGATCTAATCTGAGCGGCCTAAATTACAAATGTTGGCTGTTGTTAATCCAGTTCCGATGTTCTACAGAATCGGTCCTTTTCATGAGCAGCCGAGAGTGGTATTTGAAACAGGGTGAATGTGGGATGATGTTGATGGTGATTGAGTTATTGTTGGTATTGGTGTTTGTCACTTTGGCCTGGTTGTTAGTGAGCGTTTGTTTGTTTGTTTTTTCAATTACTTATTTATATATTTGGTAATCTAACCGATGTGTGTGTGTGTGTGTGTGTGTGTGGTTGGTTGGTTGGTTACTGGGTTAAAAGAATGGGGCGTTGTTAGTCCTTGTGGTTCTCTTGTTCTCTTTTTTTTCTCTCTCTCTCTCTCTATTTGTCTGTCTGTGTGTCTTTGTGCTTATCCGTATTATTTGTGTGTGGTATGTTTGTGTTCGTGTATGTGCGAAAGAGCAAAAGAGAGTCGAATGCTGTGTTGAATGTCATGCGAGCTATTTGTCGAATCACAGTTGGAAGGTTGAGGCAAGTATGGTTGTTTATCTGAGCCTAATTTGGTTGACGCACGTCATTGACGATGGTGATCCGGCTGAGCGTGTTTATGCACTGTGTTGTGTTGTGTTGTGTTGTGTTGTGTTGTGTTGTGTTGTGTTGTGTTGTGTTGTGTTGTGTATGGTTGACGCGGATGGGCGATGAGCACAAAGTGGATTTTTCTCGCACACTGTTCTGGATGCGCTAGTTTCGTTTAGCTCGTCGAAGTAGAAGTGCGCATAGTGGACACGGTTCGCGGTGTTTGCTAGAGCGGTTAGAGTTGACATTTCCCTCTCTCTTACCGAGTAGAAAAACACCGGAGATTGATATGGATACCGATTTGTGCATTTTGATGCTGGGATTTTGTGTGTTGTTGGTTTCCGGTTGTGAACGTGTGTGCACGTGATGTTATGTGGTGTACTTGGTTAGTTGATTATTTGACTGGTTGGTTTGATGAATGGATGGGTGGATGAATGAATGAATAATGTGAATTTGAATTTGTGTGTTGATTTGTTACCGTGCTTCAGTTGATTTGATATTGTGTATTGGTTTACGTGTAATTATTCGAATGGTGAGAATCCTTTAGTGAGTATTGTTTGTTGGGTGATGATGATAGTATTGGACTGGATCGCCATGACAGTTTGATTAGTCTTTCTGATGATTGGATTTTTGATTGGACGTATTTTGATGATGATTGATATTAATATATTTTTCTTCGTTCTATTCTGGTTTCCATCCGTTTCCGGTTTGTCCGTGGTTGACATTTTGTCTCCGTTTCTGGTGCTGTGCGTTTGTGCGGCAGTTTATGATTGTGGTGTAGAAGAGATGTGGATCGCTTGCTAGTAGAATACGACGGGATAGGACAGTATATGCGGTACGGTGGAGTAGACGACAGTGCGTTGCGCGGCGTGGCATAACGGTGCAGTGGAATGAGAGGGCGCCGAACGCAGTGGGATGAGATGGAATACATGCATTGTGGAAGAGCGCGCGCGGAGTTTTGAAGGTGAGTGTAATCGGTTAATATATTATGGGTTGTGTTTCTTGTTTTGTGATAGTATGTTATTTTGGTATTTGAATTGTTGTTGGTTGTGTTTGAATCATCGTTGTTGTGTGTGTTCCATGCTGGTGGCACAGACGATGAGTATAGTACAAGGGGAGGATTCGAATGATGTAATCGCGATGCGTCCATGTTTCTGACCGGTGACTTTCGCACGTTCTGATATAATGGAGGAAAAGGACGAGGTTGAGGAGGAAGTGTGTATGAGGTTTCGACGTCCATCGGTTTGTGTGTGTGCGCGCGCGTGTGTGTGTGTTTGTGTGCGCGCTTGTTCGCTTGTTTGTTTGCTCGCTTACACATGCTAGTGCAGTGGTGTGTGGGTCGTTCACTTGTTATAGCGGATTTGTGTGTATTACTGGCAGGTGACTTGTGTATTTTGTGTATGGTTTTCTGATATGATGTGATATGATATGATATTTATTCTTCTATCTCCTGTTTTTGCAATTAGGAATATTGTGAATGGAGAATGTATATTGTTCAATGATGTGGTTGGTGTTGGGCATAGGTTTTCGACCCACTCTCGGTGTGTACGTGTCGGTTTGATGAATGTTGTGTGTTGTGTGTTGTGTGTTGTGTGTTGTAGAAGCAGTTGGCGAACGTGTCGGTGTGTGTTGCGCATCGGTGGGAGTGAGTGTCAGTGGGAGCGGCAGCGTTAGTGGTTAGGTGAGAAACGGTTTTTTGTATGTTTGTGTGATATTGTGTTTATTGTTGTATAGTGTTGTTTTCAGTTTTGATTGATTCGTGGTGTCCTGACTTTGACAACTTGCGTTCGATTTCTGTTCGGCAAGCTGTAATGGTTAGGTATATTGATCGATTTCGGAACTGAAGCATCGTGTGTGTATGTTGGTATTGATTTTCCAAATGTGAGCACGATGTCCGAATTCCGTGTATAGATGATTCTGGACTATGTTTTTTTTTAATTTTTTAATTTAATGTTTGTTGTCCGTATGGGGACGTATTATTTGGCCGTTTTTACTGGGCAAGATTGAGATAGATATTTGTTTGTCTTGATCTAATCTGAGCGGCCTAAATTACAAATGTTGGCTGTTGTTAATCCAGTTCCGATGTTCTACAGAATCGGTCCTTTTCATGAGCAGCCGAGAGTGGTATTTGAAACAGGGTGAATGTGGGATGATGTTGATGGTGATTGAGTTATTGTTGGTATTGGTGTTTGTCACTTTGGCCTGGTTGTTAGTGAGCGTTTGTTTGTTTGTTTTTTCAATTACTTATTTATATATTTGGTAATCTAACCGATGTGTGTGTGTGTGTGTGTGTGTGTGGTTGGTTGGTTGGTTACTGGGTTAAAAGAATGGGGCGTTGTTAGTCCTTGTGGTTCTCTTGTTCTCTTCTTTTTTTTCTCTCTCTCTCTCTCTATTTGTCTGTCTGTGTGTCTTTGTGCTTATCCGTATTATTTGTGTGTGGTATGTTTGTGTTCGTGTATGTGCGAAAGAGCAAAAGAGAGTCGAATGCTGTGTTGAATGTCATGCGAGCTATTTGTCGAATCACAGTTGGAAGGTTGAGGCAAGTATGGTTGTTTATGTGAGCCTAATTTGGTTGACGCACGTCATTGACGATGGTGATCCGGCTGAGCGTGTTTATGCATTGTGTTGTGTTGTGTTGTGTTGTGTTGTGTTGTGTTGTGTTGTGTTGTGTTGTGTTGTGTTGTGTTGTGTTGTGTTGTGTTGTGTTGTGTTGTGTATGGTTGACGCGGATGGGCGATGAGCACAAAGTGGATTTTTCTCGCACACTGTTCTGGATGCGCTAGTTTCGTTTAGCTCGTCGAAGTAGAAGTGCGCATAGTGGACACGGTTCGCGGTGTTTGCTAGAGCGGTTAGAGTTGACATTTCCCTCTCTCTTACCGAGTAGAAAAACACCGGAGATTGATATGGATACCGGTTTGTGCATTTTGATGCTGGGATTTTGTGTGTTGTTGGTTTCCGGTTGTGAACGTGTGTGCACGTGATGTTATGTGGTGTACTTGGTTAGTTGATTATTTGACTGGTTGGTTTGATGAATGGATGGGTGGATGAATGAATGAATAATGTGAATTTGAATTTGTGTGTTGATTTGTTACCGTGCTTCAGTTGATTTGATATTGTGTATTGGTTTACGTGTAATTATTCGAATGGTGAGAATCCTTTAGTGAGTATTGTTTGTTGGGTGATGATGATAGTATTGGACTGGATCGCCATGACAGTTTGATTAGTCTTTCTGATGATTGGATTTTTGATTGGACGTATTTTGATGATGATTGATATTAATATATTTTTCTTCGTTCTATTCTGGTTTCCATCCGTTTCCGGTTTGTCCGTGGTTGACATTTTGTCTCCGTTTCTGGTGCTGTGCGTTTGTGCGGCAGTTTATGATTGTGGTGTAGAAGAGATGTGGATCGCTTGCTAGTAGAATACGACGGGATAGGACAGTATATGCGGTACGGTGGAGTAGACGACAGTGCGTTGCGCGGCGTGGCATAACGGTGCAGTGGAATGAAAGGGCGCCGAACGCAGTGGGATGAGATGGAATACATGCATTGTGGAAGAGCGCGCGCGGAGTTTTGAAGGTGAGTGTAATCGGTTAATATATTATGGGTTGTGTTTCTTGTTTTGTGATAGTATGTTATTTTGGTATTTGAATTGTTGTTGGTTGTGTTTGAATCATCGTTGTTGTGTGTGTTCCATGCTGGTGGCACAGACGATGAGTATAGTACAAGGGGAGGATTCGAATGAGGTAATCGCGATGCGTCCATGTTTCTGACCGGTGACTTTCGCACGTTCTGATATAATGGAGGAAAAGGACGAGGTTGAGGAGGAAGTGTGTATGAGGTTTCGACGTCCATCGGTGTGTGCGCGTGTGTGTGTGTGTGTGTGTGTGTGTTTGTGTGCGCGCTTGTTCGCTTGTTCGTTTGCTCGCTTACACATGCTAGTGCAGTGGTGTGTGGGTCGTTCACTTGTTATAGCGGATTTGTGTGTATTACTGGCAGGTGACTTGTGTATTTTGTGTATGGTTTTCTGATATGATGTGATATGATATGATATTTATTCTTCTATCTCCTGTTTTTGCAATTAGGAATATTGTGAATGGAGAATGTATATTGTTCAATGATGTGGTTGGTGTTGGGCATAGGTTTTCGACCCACTCTCGGTGTGTACGTGTCGGTTTGATGAATGTTGTGTGTTGTGTGTTGTGTGTTGTGTGTTGTAGAAGCAGTTGGCGAACGTGTCGGTGTGTGTTGCGCATCGGTGGGAGTGAGTGTCAGTGGGAGCGGCAGCGTTAGTGGTTAGGTGAGAAACGTTTTTTGTATGTTTGTGTGATATTGTGTTTATTGTTGTATAGTGTTGTTTTCAGTTTTGATTGATTCGTGGTGTCCTGACTTTGACAACTTGCGTTCGATTTCTGTTCGGCAAGCTGTAATGGTTAGGTATATTGATCGATTTCGGAACTGAAGCATCGTGTGTGTATGTTGGTATTGATTTTCCAAATGTGAGCACGATGTCCGAATTCCGTGTATAGATGATTCTGGACGATGTTTTTTTTAATTTTTTAATTTAATGTTTGTTGTCCGTATGGGGACGTATTATTTGGCCGTTTTTACTGGGCAAGATTGAGATAGATATTTGTTTGTCTTGATCTAATCTGAGCGGCCTAAATTACAAATGTTGGCTGTTGTTAATCCAGTTCCGATGTTCTACAGAATCGGTCCTTTTCATGAGCAGCCGAGAGTGGTATTTGAAACAGGGTGAATGTGGGATGATGTTGATGGTGATTGAGTTATTGTTGGTATTGGTGTTTGTCACTTTGGCCTGGTAGTTAGTGAGCGTTTGTTTGTTTGTTTTTTCAATTACTTATTTATATATTTGGTAATCTAACCGATGTGTGTGTGTGTGTGTGTGTGTGTGGTTGGTTGGTTGGTTACTGGGTTAAAAGAATGGGGCGTTGTTAGTCCTTGTGGTTCTCTTGTTCTCTTTTTTTTCTCTCTCTCTCTCTCTATTTGTCTGTCTGTGTGTCTTTGTGCTTATCCGTATTATTTGTGTGTGGTATGTTTGTGTTCGTGTATGTGCGAAAGAGCAAAAGAGAGTCGAATGCTGTGTTGAATGTCATGCGAGCTATTTGTCGAATCACAGTGGGAAGGTTGAGGCAAGTATGGTTGTTTATCTGAGCCTAATTTGGTTGACGCACGTCATTGACGATGGTGATCCGGCTGAGCGTGTTTATGCATTGTGTTGTGTTGTGTTGTGTATGGTTGACGCGGATGGGCGATGAGCACAAAGTGGATTTTTCTCGCACACTGTTCTCGATGCGCTAGTTTCGTTTAGTTCGTCGAAGTAGAAGTGCGCATAGTGGACACGGTTCGCGGTGTTTGCTAGAGCGGTTAGAGTTGACATTTCCCTCTCTCTTACCGAGTAGAAAAACACCGGAGATTGATATGGATACCGGTTTGTGCATTTTGATGCTGGGATTTTGTGTGTTGTTGGTTTCCGGTTGTGAACGTGTGTGCACGTGATGTTATGTGGTGTACTTGGTTAGTTGATTATTTGACTGGTTGGTTTGATGAATGGATGGGTGGATGAATGAATGAATAATGTGAATTTGAATTTGTGTGTTGATTTGTTACCGTGCTTCAGTTGATTTGATATTGTGTATTGGTTTACGTGTAATTATTCGAATGGTGAGAATCCTTTAGTGAGTATTGTTTGTTGGGTGATGATGATAGTATTGGACTGGATCGCCATGACAGTTTGATTAGTCTTTCTGATGATTGGATTTTTGATTGGACGTATTTTGATGATGATTGATATTAATATATTTTTCTTCGTTCTATTCTGGTTTCCATCCGTTTCCGGTTTGTCCGTGGTTGACATTTTGTCTCCGTTTCTGGTGCTGTGCGTTTGTGCGGCAGTTTATGATTGTGGTGTAGAAGAGATGCGGATCGCTTGCTAGTAGAATACGACGGGATAGGACAGTATATGCGGTACGGTGGAGTAGACGACAGCGCGTTGCGCGGCGTGGCATAACGGTGCAGTGGAATGAAAGGGCGCCGAACGCAGTGGGATGAGGTGGAATACATGCATTGTGGAAGAGCGCGCGCGGAGTTTTGAAGGTGAGTGTAATCGGTTAATATATTATGGGTTGTGTTTCTTATTTTGTGATAGTATGTTATTTTGGTATTTGAATTGTTGTTGGTTGTGTTTGAATCATCGTTGTTGTGTGTGTTCCATGCTGGTGGCACAGACGATGAGTATAGTACAAGGGGAGGATTCGAATGAGGTAATCGCGATGCGTCCATGTTTCTGACCGGTGACTTTCGCACGTTCTGATATAATGGAGGAAAAGGACGAGGTTGAGGAGGAAGTGTGTATGAGGTTTCGACG
Organism: Fasciola hepatica; assembly: GCA_948099385.1. Classification (NCBI taxonomy): domain Eukaryota; kingdom Metazoa; phylum Platyhelminthes; class Trematoda; order Plagiorchiida; family Fasciolidae; genus Fasciola; species Fasciola hepatica. Next base: position 18,272,453 of record CANUEZ040000182.1, read on the forward strand.
TCCATCGGTGTGTGTGTGTGTGTGTGTGCGCGTGTGTGTGTGTGTGTGTGTGTGTTTGTGTGCGCGCTTGTTCGCTTGTTCGTTTGCTCGCTTACACATGCTAGTGCAATGGTGTGTGGGTCGTTCACTTGTTATAGCGGATTTGTGTGTATTACTGGTAGGTGACTTGTGTATTTTGTGTATGGTTTTCTGATATGATGTGATATGATATGATATTTATTCTTCTATCTCCTGTTTTTGCAATTAGGAATATTGTGAATGGAGAATGTATATTGTTCAATGATGTGGTTGGTGTTGGGCATAGGTTTTCGACCCACTCTCGGTGTGTACGTGTCGGTTTGATGAATGTTGTGTGTTGTGTGTTGTGTGTTGTGTGTTGTAGAAGCAGTTGGCGAACGTGTCGGTGTGTGTTGCGCATCGGTGGGAGTGAGTGTCAGTGGGAGCGGCAGCGTTAGTGGTTAGGTGAGAAACGTTTTTTGTATGTTTGTGTGATATTGTGTTTATTGTTGTATAGTGTTGTTTTCAGTTTTGATTGATTCGTGGTGTCCTGACTTTGACAACTTGCGTTCGATTTCTGTTCGGCAAGCTGTAATGGTTAGGTATATTGATCGATTTCGGAACTGAAGCATCGTGTGTGTATGTTGGTATTGATTTTCCAAATGTGAGCACGATGTCCGAATTCCGTGTATAGATGATTCTGGACGATGTTTTTTTTAATTTTTTAATTTAATGTTTGTTGTCCGTATGGGGACGTATTATTTGGCCGTTTTTACTGGGCAAGATTGAGATAGATATTTGTTTGTCTTGATCTAATCTGAGCGGCCTAAATTACAAATGTTGGCTGTTGTTAATCCAGTTCCGATGTTCTACAGAATCGGTCCTTTTCATGAGCAGCCGAGAGTGGTATTTGAAACAGGGTGAATGTGGGATGATGTTGATGGTGATTGAGTTATTGTTGGTATTGGTGTTTGTCACTTTGGCCTGGTAGTTAGTGAGCGTTTGTTTGTTTGTTTTTTCAATTACTTATTTATATATTTGGTAATCTAACCGATGTGTGTGTGTGTGTGTGGTTGGTTGGTTGGTTACTGGGTTAAAAGAATGGGGCGTTGTTAGTCCTTGTGGTTCTCTTGTTCTCTTTTTTTCTCTCTCTCTCTCTCTATTTGTCTGTCTGTGTGTCTTTGTGCTTATCCGTATTATTTGTGTGTGGTATGTTTGTGTTCGTGTATGTGCGAAAGAGCAAAAGAGAGTCGAATGCTGTGTTGAATGTCATGCGAGCTATTTGTCGAATCACAGTTGGAAGGTTGAGGCAAGTATGGTTGTTTATCTGAGCCTAATTTGGTTGACGCACGTCATTGACGATGGTGATCCGGCTGAGCGTGTTTATGCATTGTGTTGTGTTGTGTTGTGTTGTGTTGTGTTGTGTTGTGTTGTGTATGGTTGACGCGGATGGGCGATGAGCACAAAGTGGATTTTTCTCGCACACTGTTCTGGATGCGCTAGTTTCGTTTAGCTCGTCGAAGTAGAAGTGCGCATAGTGGACACGGTTCGCGGTGTTTGCTAGAGCGGTTAGAGTTGACATTTCCCTCTCTCTTACCGAGTAGAAAAACACCGGAGATTGATATGGATACCGGTTTGTGCATTTTGATGCTGGGATTTTGTGTGTTGTTGGTTTCCGGTTGTGAACGTGTGTGCACGTGATGTTATGTGGTGTACTTGGTTAGTTGATTATTTGACTGGTTGGTTTGATGAATGGATGGGTGGATGAATGAATGAATAATGTGAATTTGAATTTGTGTGTTGATTTGTTACCGTGCTTCAGTTGATTTGATATTGTGTATTGGTTTACGTGTAATTATTCGAATGGTGAGAATCCTTTAGTGAGTATTGTTTGTTGGGTGATGATGATAGTATTGGACTGGATCGCCATGACAGTTTGATTAGTCTTTCTGATGATTGGATTTTTGATTGGACGTATTTTGATGATGATTGATATTAATATATTTTTCTTCGTTCTATTCTGGTTTCCATCCGTTTCCGGTTTGTCCGTGGTTGACATTTTGTCTCCGTTTCTGGTGCTGTGCGTTTGTGCGGCAGTTTATGATTGTGGTGTAGCAGAGATGCGGATCGCTTGCTAGTAGAATACGACGGGATAGGACAGTATATGCGGTACGGTGGAGTAGACGACAGTGCGTTGCGCGGCGTGGCATAACGGTGCAGTGGAATGAAAGGGCGCCGAACGCAGTGGGATGAGGTGGAATACATGCATTGTGGAAGAGCGCGCGCGGAGTTTTGAAGGTGAGTGTAATCGGTTAATATATTATGGGTTGTGTTTCTTGTTTTGTGATAGTGTTATTTTGGTATTTGAATTGTTGTTGGTTGTGTTTGAATCATCGTTGTTGTGTGTGTTCCATGCTGGTGGCACAGACGATGAGTATAGTACAAGGGGAGGATTCGAATGAGGTAATCGCGATGCGTCCATGTTTCTGACCGGTGACTTTCGCACGTTCTGATATAATGGAGGAAAAGGACGAGGTTGAGGAGGAAGTGTGTATGAGGTTTCGACGTCCATCGGTGTGTGTGTGTGTGCGTGTGTGTGTGTGTGTGTGTGTTTGTGTGCGCGCTTGTTCGCTTGTTCGTTTGCTCGCTTACACATGCTAGTGCAATGGTGTGTGGGTCGTTCACTTGTTATAGCGGATTTGTGTGTATTACTGGTAGGTGACTTGTGTATTTTGTGTATGGTTTTCTGATATGATGTGATATGATATGATATTTATTCTTCTATCTCCTGTTTTTGCAATTAGGAATATTGTGAATGGAGAATGTATATTGTTCAATGATGTGGTTGGTGTTGGGCATAGGTTTTCGACCCACTCTCGGTGTGTACGTGTCGGTTTGATGAATGTTGTGTGTTGTGTGTTGTGTGTTGTGTGTTGTAGAAGCAGTTGGCGAACGTGTCGGTGTGTGTTGCGCATCGGTGGGAGTGAGTGTCAGTGGGAGCGGCAGCGTTAGTGGTTAGGTGAGAAACGTTTTTTGTATGTTTGTGTGATATTGTGTTTATTGTTGTATAGTGTTGTTTTCAGTTTTGATTGATTCGTGGTGTCCTGACTTTGACAACTTGCGTTCGATTTCTGTTCGGCAAGCTGTAATGGTTAGGTATATTGATCGATTTCGGAACTGAAGCATCGTGTGTGTATGTTGGTATTGATTTTCCAAATGTGAGCACGATGTCCGAATTCCGTGTATAGATGATTCTGGACGATGTTTTTTTTTAATTTTTTAATTTAATGTTTGTTGTCCGTATGGGGACGTATTATTTGGCCGTTTTTACTGGGCAAGATTGAGATAGATATTTGTTTGTCTTGATCTAATCTGAGCGGCCTAAATTACAAATGTTGGCTGTTGTTAATCCAGTTCCGATGTTCTACAGAATCGGTCCTTTTCATGAGCAGCCGAGAGTGGTATTTGAAACAGGGTGAATGTGGGATGATGTTGATGGTGATTGAGTTATTGTTGGTATTGGTGTTTGTCACTTTGGCCTGGTTGTTAGTGAGCGTTTGTTTGTTTGTTTTTTCAATTACTTATTTATATATTTGGTAATCTAACCGATGTGTGTGTGTGTGTGTGTGTGTGTGGTTGGTTGGTTGGTTACTGGGTTAAAAGAATGGGGCGTTGTTAGTCCTTGTGGTTCTCTTGTTCTCTTTTTTTTCTCTCTCTCTCTCTATTTGTCTGTCTGTGTGTCTTTGTGCTTATCCGTATTATTTGTGTGTGGTATGTTTGTGTTCGTGTATGTGCGAAAGAGCAAAAGAGAGTCGAATGCAGTGTTGAATGTCATGCGAGCTATTTGTCGAATCACAGTGGGAAGGTTGAGGCAAGTATGGTTGTTTATGTGAGCCTAATTTGGTTGACGCACGTCATTGACGATGGTGATCCGGCTGAGCGTGTTTATGCATTGTGTTGTGTTGTGTTGTGTTGTGTTGTGTTGTGTTGTGTTGTGTTGTGTATGGTTGACGCGGATGGGCGATGAGCACAGAGTGGATTTTTCTCGCACACTGTTCTCGATGCGCTAGTTTCGTTTAGCTCGTCGAAGTAGAAGTGCGCATAGTGGACACGGTTCGCGGTGTTTGCTAGAGCGGTTAGAGTTGACATTTCCCTCTCTCTTACCGAGTAGAAAAACACCGGAGATTGATATGGATACCGGTTTGTGCATTTTGATGCTGGGATTTTGTGTGTTGTTGGTTTCCGGTTGTGAACGTGTGTGCACGTGATGTTATGTGGTGTACTTGGTTAGTTGATTATTTGACTGGTTGGTTTGATGAATGGATGGGTGGATGAATGAATGAATAATGTGAATTTGAATTTGTGTGTTGATTTGTTACCGTGCTTCAGTTGATTTGATATTGTGTATTGGTTTACGTGTAATTATTCGAATGGTGAGAATCCTTTAGTGAGTATTGTTTGTTGGGTGATGATGATAGTATTGGACTGGATCGCCATGACAGTTTGATTAGTCTTTCTGATGATTGGATTTTTGATTGGACGTATTTTGATGATGATTGATATTAATATATTTTTCTTCGTTCTATTCTGGTTTCCATCCGTTTCCGGTTTGTCCGTGGTTGACATTTTGTCTCCGTTTCTGGTGCTGTGCGTTTGTGCGGCAGTTTATGATTGTGGTGTAGAAGAGATGTGGATCGCTTGCTAGTAGAATACGACGGGATAGGACAGTATATGCGGTACGGTGGAGTAGACGACAGTGCGTTGCGCGGCGTGGCATGACGGTGCAGTGGAATGAGAGGGCGCCGAACGCAGTGGGATGAGATGGAATACATGCATTGTGGAAGAGCGCGCGCGGAGTTTTGAAGGTGAGTGTAATCGGTTAATATATTATGGGTTGTGTTTCTTGTTTTGTGATAGTATGTTATTTTGGTATTTGAATTGTTGTTGGTTGTGTTTGAATCATCGTTGTTGTGTGTGTTCCATGCTGGTGGCACAGACGATGAGTATAGTACAAGGGGAGGATTCGAATGAGGTAATCGCGATGCGTCCATGTTTCTGACCGGTGACTTTCGCACGTTCTGATATAATGGAGGAAAAGGACGAGGTTGAGGAGGAAGTGTGTATGAGGTTTCGACGTCCATCGGTGTGTGTGTGTGTGTGCGCGCGTGTGTGTGTGTGTGTGTGTGTGTGTTTGTGTGCGCGCTTGTTCGCTTGTTTGTTTGCTCGCTTACACATGCTAGTGCAGTGGTGTGTGGGTCGTTCACTTGTTATAGCGGATTTGTGTGTATTACTGGCAGGTGACTTGTGTATTTTGTGTATGGTTTTCTGATATGATGTGATATGATATGATATTTATTCTTCTATCTCCTGTTTTTGCAATTAGGAATATTGTGAATGGAGAATGTATATTGTTCAATGATGTGGTTGGTGTTGGGCATAGGTTTTCGACCCACTCTCGGTGTGTACGTGTCGGTTTGATGAATGTTGTGTGTTGTGTGTTGTGTGTTGTAGAAGCAGTTGGCGAACGTGTCGGTGTGTGTTGCGCATCGGTGGGAGTGAGTGTCAGTGGGAGCGGCAGCGTTAGTGGTTAGGTGAGAAACGTTTTTTGTATGTTTGTGTGATATTGTGTTTATTGTTGTATAGTGTTGTTTTCAGTTTTGATTGATTCGTGGTGTCCTGACTTTGACAACTTGCGTTCGATTTCTGTTCGGCAAGCTGTAATGGTTAGGTATATTGATCGATTTCGGAACTGAAGCATCGTGTGTGTATGTTGGTATTGATTTTCCAAATGTGAGCACGATGTCCGAATTCCGTGTATAGATGATTCTGGACTATGTTTTTTTTTAATTTTTTAATTTAATGTTTGTTGTCCGTATGGGGACGTATTATTTGGCCGTTTTTACTGGGCAAGATTGAGATAGATATTTGTTTGTCTTGATCTAATCTGAGCGGCCTAAATTACAAATGTTGGCTGTTGTTAATCCAGTTCCGATGTTCTACAGAATCGGTCCTTTTCATGAGCAGCCGAGAGTGGTATTTGAAACAGGGTGAATGTGGGATGATGTTGATGGTGATTGAGTTATTGTTGGTATTGGTGTTTGTCACTTTGGCCTGGTAGTTAGTGAGCGTTTGTTTGTTTGTTTTTTCAATTACTTATTTATATATTTGGTAATCTAACCGATGTGTGTGTGTGTGTGTGTGTGGTTGGTTGGTTGGTTACTGGGTTAAAAGAATGGGGCGTTGTTAGTCCTTGTGGTTCTCTTGTTCTCTTTTTTTTCTCTCTCTCTCTCTCTATTTGTCTGTCTGTGTGTCTTTGTGCTTATCCGTATTATTTGTGTGTGGTATGTTTGTGTTCGTGTATGTGCGAAAGAGCAAAAGAGAGTCGAATGCAGTGTTGAATGTCATGCGAGCTATTTGTCGAATCACAGTGGGAAGGTTGAGGCAAGTATGGTTGTTTATGTGAGCCTAATTTGGTTGACGCACGTCATTGACGATGGTGATCCGGCTGAGCGTGTTTATGCATTGTGTTGTGTTGTGTTGTGTTGTGTTGTGTTGTGTTGTGTTGTGTATGGTTGACGCGGATGGGCGATGAGCACAGAGTGGATTTTTCTCGCACACTGTTCTCGATGCGCTAGTTTCGTTTAGCTCGTCGAAGTAGAAGTGCGCATAGTGGACACGGTTCGCGGTGTTTGCTAGAGCGGTTAGAGTTGACATTTCCCTCTCTCTTACCGAGTAGAAAAACACCGGAGATTGATATGGATACCGGTTTGTGCATTTTGATGCTGGGATTTTGTGTGTTGTTGGTTTCCGGTTGTGAACGTGTGTGCACGTGATGTTATGTGGTGTACTTGGTTAGTTGATTATTTGACTGGTTGGTTTGATGAATGGATGGGTGGATGAATGAATGAATAATGTGAATTTGAATTTGTGTGTTGATTTGTTACCGTGCTTCAGTTGATTTGATATTGTGTATTGGTTTACGTGTAATTATTCGAATGGTGAGAATCCTTTAGTGAGTATTGTTTGTTGGGTGATGATGATAGTATTGGACTGGATCGCCATGACAGTTTGATTAGTCTTTCTGATGATTGGATTTTTGATTGGACGTATTTTGATGATGATTGATATTAATATATTTTTCTTCGTTCTATTCTGGTTTCCATCCGTTTCCGGTTTGTCCGTGGTTGACATTTTGTCTCCGTTTCTGGTGCTGTGCGTTTGTGCGGCAGTTTATGATTGTGGTGTAGAAGAGATGCGGATCGCTTGCTAGTAGAATACGACGGGATAGGACAGTATATGCGGTACGGTGGAGTAGACGACAGTGCGTTGCGCGGCGTGGCATAACGGTGCAGTGGAATGAAAGGGCGCCGAACGCAGTGGGATGAGGTGGAATACATGCATTGTGGAAGAGCGCGCGCGGAGTTTTGAAGGTGAGTGTAATCGGTTAATATATTATGGGTTGTGTTTCTTGTTTTGTGATAGTATGTTATTTTGGTATTTGAATTGTTGTTGGTTGTGTTTGAATCATCGTTGTTGTGTGTGTTCCATGCTGGTGGCACAGACGATGAGTATAGTACAAGGGGAGGATTCGAATGAGGTAATCGCGATGCGTCCATGTTTCTGACCGGTGACTTTCGCACGTTCTGATATAATGGAGGAAAAGGACGAGGTTGAGGAGGAAGTGTGTATGAGGTTTCGACGTCCATCGGTGTGTGTGTGTGTGTGTTTGTGTGCGCGCTTGTTCGCTTGTTCGTTTGCTCGCTTACACATGCTAGTGCAGTGGTGTGTGGGTCGTTCACTTGTTATAGCGGATTTGTGTGTATTACTGGTAGGTGACCTGTGTATTTTGTGTATGGTTTTCTGATATGATGTGATATGATATGATATTTATTCTTCTATCTCCTGTTTTTGCAATTAGGAATATTGTGAATGGAGAATGTATATTGTTCAATGATGTGGTTGGTGTTGGGCATAGGTTTTCGACCCACTCTCGGTGTGTACGTGTCGGTTTGATGAATGTTGTGTGTTGTGTGTTGTGTGTTGTGTGTTGTAGAAGCAGTTGGCGAACGTGTCGGTGTGTGTTGCGCATCGGTGGGAGTGAGTGTCAGTGGGAGCGGCAGCGTTAGTGGTTAGGTGAGAAACGGTTTTTTGTATGTTTGTGTGATATTGTGTTTATTGTTGTATAGTGTTGTTTTCAGTTTTGATTGATTCGTGGTGTCCTGACTTTGACAACTTGCGTTCGATTTCTGTTCGGCAAGCTGTAATGGTTAGGTATATTGATCGATTTCGGAACTGAAGCATCGTGTGTGTATGTTGGTATTGATTTTCCAAATGTGAGCACGATGTCCGAATTCCGTGTATAGATGATTCTGGACGATGTTTTTTTTTAATTTTTTAATTTAATGTTTGTTGTCCGTATGGGGACGTATTATTTGGCCGTTTTTACTGGGCAAGATTGAGATAGATATTTGTTTGTCTTGATCTAATCTGAGCGGCCTAAATTACAAATGTTGGCTGTTGTTAATCCAGTTCCGATGTTCTACAGAATCGGTCCTTTTCATGAGCAGCCGAGAGTGGTATTTGAAACAGGGTGAATGCGGGATGATGTTGATGGTGATTGAGTTATTGTTGGTATTGGTGTTTGTCACTTTGGCCTGGTTGTTAGTGAGCGTTTGTTTGTTTGTTTTTTCAATTACTTATTTATATATTTGGTAATCTAACCGATGTGTGTGTGTGTGTGTGTGTGTGTGGTTGGTTGGTTGGTTACTGGGTTAAAAGAATGGGGCGTTGTTAGTCCTTGTGGTTCTCTTGTTCTCTTTTTTTTTCTCTCTCTCTCTCTCTATTTGTCTGTCTGTGTGTCTTTGTGCTTATCCGTATTATTTGTGTGTGGTATGTTTGTGTTCGTGTATGTGCGAAAGAGCAAAAGAGAGTCGAATGCTGTGTTGAATGTCATGCGAGCTATTTGTCGAATCACAGTGGGAAGGTTGAGGCAAGTATGGTTGTTTATGTGAGCCTAATTTGGTTGACGCACGTCATTGACGATGGTGATCCGGCTGAGCGTGTTTATGCATTGTGTTGTGTTGTGTTGTGTATGGTTGACGCGGATGGGCGATGAGCACAGAGTGGATTTTTCTCGCACACTGTTCTCGATGCGCTAGTTTCGTTTAGCTCGTCGAAGTAGAAGTGCGCATAGTGGACACGGTTCGCGGTGTTTGCTAGAGCGGTTAGAGTTGACATTTCCCTCTCTCTTACCGAGTAGAAAAACACCGGAGATTGATATGGATACCGGTTTGTGCATTTTGATGCTGGGATTTTGTGTGTTGTTGGTTTCCGGTTGTGAACGTGTGTGCACGTGATGTTATGTGGTGTACTTGGTTAGTTGATTATTTGACTGGTTGGTTTGATGAATGGATGGGTGGATGAATGAATGAATAATGTGAATTTGAATTTGTGTGTTGATTTGTTACCGTGCTTCAGTTGATTTGATATTGTGTATTGGTTTACGTGTAATTATTCGAATGGTGAGAATCCTTTAGTGAGTATTGTTTGTTGGGTGATGATGATAGTATTGGACTGGATCGCCATGACAGTTTGATTAGTCTTTCTGATGATTGGATTTTTGATTGGACGTATTTTGATGATGATTGATATTAATATATTTTTCTTCGTTCTATTCTGGTTTCCATCCGTTTCCGGTTTGTCCGTGGTTGACATTTTGTCTCCGTTTCTGGTGCTGTGCGTTTGTGCGGCAGTTTATGATTGTGGTGTAGAAGAGATGTGGATCGCTTGCTAGTAGAATACGACGGGATAGGACAGTATATGCGGTACGGTGGAGTAGACGACAGTGCGTTGCGCGGCGTGGCATGACGGTGCAGTGGAATGAGAGGGCGCCGAACGCAGTGGGATGAGATGGAATACATGCATTGTGGAAGAGCGCGCGCGGAGTTTTGAAGGTGAGTGTAATCGGTTAATATATTATGGGTTGTGTTTCTTGTTTTGTGATAGTATGTTATTTTGGTATTTGAATTGTTGTTGGTTGTGTTTGAATCATCGTTGTTGTGTGTGTTCCATGCTGGTGGCACAGACGATGAGTATAGTACAAGGGGAGGATTCGAATGAGGTAATCGCGATGCGTCCATGTTTCTGACCGGTGACTTTCGCACGTTCTGATATAATGGAGGAAAAGGACGAGGTTGAGGAGGAAGTGTGTATGAGGTTTCGACGTCCATCGGTGTGTGTGTGTGTGTGTGTGCGCGTGTGTGTGTGTGTGTGTGTGTGTTTGTGTGCGCGCTTGTTCGCTTGTTCGTTTGCTCGCTTACACATGCTAGTGCAGTGGTGTGTGGGTCGTTCACTTGTTATAGCGGATTTGTGTGTATTACTGGTAGGTGACTTGTGTATTTTGTGTATGGTTTTCTGATATGATGTGATATGATATGATATTTATTCTTCTATCTCCTGTTTTTGCAATTAGGAATATTGTGAATGGAGAATGTATATTGTTCAATGATGTGGTTGGTGTTGGGCATAGGTTTTCGACCCACTCTCGGTGTGTACGTGTCGGTTTGATGAATGTTGTGTGTTGTGTGTTGTGTGTTGTGTGTTGTAGAAGCAGTTGGCGAACGTGTCGGTGTGTGTTGCGCATCGGTGGGAGTGAGTGTCAGTGGGAGCGGCAGCGTTAGTGGTTAGGTGAGAAACGTTTTTTGTATGTTTGTGTGATATTGTGTTTATTGTTGTATAGTGTTGTTTTCAGTTTTGATTGATTCGTGGTGTCCTGACTTTGACAACTTGCGTTCGATTTCTGTTCGGCAAGCTGTAATGGTTAGGTATATTGATCGATTTCGGAACTGAAGCATCGTGTGTGTATGTTGGTATTGATTTTCCAAATGTGAGCACGATGTCCGAATTCCGTGTATAGATGATTCTGGACGATGTTTTTTTTTAATTTTTTAATTTAATGTTTGTTGTCCGTATGGGGACGTATTATTTGGCCGTTTTTACTGGGCAAGATTGAGATAGATATTTGTTTGTCTTGATCTAATCTGAGCGGCCTAAATTACAAATGTTGGCTGTTGTTAATCCAGTTCCGATGTTCTACAGAATCGGTCCTTTTCATGAGCAGCCGAGAGTGGTATTTGAAACAGGGTGAATGTGGGATGATGTTGATGGTGATTGAGTTATTGTTGGTATTGGTGTTTGTCACTTTGGCCTGGTAGTTAGTGAGCGTTTGTTTGTTTGTTTTTTCAATTACTTATTTATATATTTGGTAATCTAACCGATGTGTGTGTGTGTGTGTGTGTGTGGTTGGTTGGTTGGTTACTGGGTTAAAAGAATGGGGCGTTGTTAGTCCTTGTGGTTCTCTTGTTCTCTTTTTTTTCTCTCTCTCTCTCTCTATTTGTCTGTCTGTGTGTCTTTGTGCTTATCCGTATTATTTGTGTGTGGTATGTTTGTGTTCGTGTATGTGCGAAAGAGCAAAAGAGAGTCGAATGCTGTGTTGAATGTCATGCGAGCTATTTGTCGAATCACAGTGGGAAGGTTGAGGCAAGTATGGTTGTTTATGTGAGCCTAATTTGGTTGACGCACGTCATTGACGATGGTGATCCGGCTGAGCGTGTTTATGCATTGTGTTGTGTTGTGTTGTGTATGGTTGACGCGGATGGGCGATGAGCACAGAGTGGATTTTTCTCGCACACTGTTCTCGATGCGCTAGTTTCGTTTAGCTCGTCGAAGTAGAAGTGCGCATAGTGGACACGGTTCGCGGTGTTTGCTAGAGCGGTTAGAGTTGACATTTCCCTCTCTCTTACCGAGTAGAAAAACACCGGAGATTGATATGGATACCGGTTTGTGCATTTTGATGCTGGGATTTTGTGTGTTGTTGGTTTCCGGTTGTGAACGTGTGTGCACGTGATGTTATGTGGTGTACTTGGTTAGTTGATTATTTGACTGGTTGGTTTGATGAATGGATGGGTGGATGAATGAATGAATAATGTGAATTTGAATTTGTGTGTTGATTTGTTACCGTGCTTCAGTTGATTTGATATTGTGTATTGGTTTACGTGTAATTATTCGAATGGTGAGAATCCTTTAGTGAGTATTGTTTGTTGGGTGATGATGATAGTATTGGACTGGATCGCCATGACAGTTTGATTAGTCTTTCTGATGATTGGATTTTTGATTGGACGTATTTTGATGATGATTGATATTAATATATTTTTCTTCGTTCTATTCTGGTTTCCATCCGTTTCCGGTTTGTCCGTGGTTGACATTTTGTCTCCGTTTCTGGTGCTGTGCGTTTGTGCGGCAGTTTATGATTGTGGTGTAGAAGAGATGTGGATCGCTTGCTAGTAGAATACGACGGGATAGGACAGTATATGCGGTACGGTGGAGTAGACGACAGTGCGTTGCGCGGCGTGGCATGACGGTGCAGTGGAATGAGAGGGCGCCGAACGCAGTGGGATGAGATGGAATACATGCATTGTGGAAGAGCGCGCGCGGAGTTTTGAAGGTGAGTGTAATCGGTTAATATATTATGGGCTGTGTTTCTTGTTTTGTGATAGTATGTTATTTTGGTATTTGAATTGTTGTTGGTTGTGTTTGAATCATCGTTGTTGTGTGTGTTCCATGCTGGTGGCACAGACGATGAGTATAGTACAAGGGGAGGATTCGAATGAGGTAATCGCGATGCGTCCATGTTTCTGACCGGTGACTTTCGCACGTTCTGATATAATGGAGGAAAAGGACGAGGTTGAGGAGGAAGTGTGTATGAGGTTTCGACGTCCATCGGTGTGTGTGTGTGTGTGCGCGTGTGTGTGTGTGTGTGTGTGTGTGTGTTTGTGTGCGCGCTTGTTCGCTTGTTCGTTTGCTCGCTTACACATGCTAGTGCAGTGGTGTGTGGGTCGTTCACTTGTTATAGCGGATTGGTGTGTATTACTGGTAGGTGACTTGTGTATTTTGTGTATGGTTTTCTGATATGATGTGATATGATATGATATTTATTCTTCTATCTCCTGTTTTTGCAATTAGGAATATTGTGAATGGAGAATGTATATTGTTCAATGATGTGGTTGGTGTTGGGCATAGGTTTTCGACCCACTCTCGGTGTGTACGTGTCGGTTTGATGAATGTTGTGTGTTGTGTGTTGTGTGTTGTGTGTTGTAGAAGCAGTTGGCGAACGTGTCGGTGTGTGTTGCGCATCGGTGGGAGTGAGTGTCAGTGGGAGCGGCAGCGTTAGTGGTTAGGTGAGAAACGTTTTTTGTATGTTTGTGTGATATTGTGTTTATTGTTGTATAGTGTTGTTTTCAGTTTTGATTGATTCGTGGTGTCCTGACTTTGACAACTTGCGTTCGATTTCTGTTCGGCAAGCTGTAATGGTTAGGTATATTGATCGATTTCGGAACTGAAGCATCGTGTGTGTATGTTGGTATTGATTTTCCAAATGTGAGCACGATGTCCGAATTCCGTGTATAGATGATTCTGGACGATGTTTTTTTTTAATTTTTTAATTTAATGTTTGTTGTCCGTATGGGGACGTATTATTTGGCCGTTTTTACTGGGCAAGATTGAGATAGATATTTGTTTGTCTTGATCTAATCTGAGCGGCCTAAATTACAAATGTTGGCTGTTGTTAATCCAGTTCCGATGTTCTACAGAATCGGTCCTTTTCATGAGCAGCCGAGAGTGGTATTTGAAACAGGGTGAATGTGGGATGATGTTGATGGTGATTGAGTTATTGTTGGTATTGGTGTTTGTCACTTTGGCCTGGTTGTTAGTGAGCGTTTGTTTGTTTGTTTTTTCAATTACTTATTTATATATTTGGTAATCTAACCGATGTGTGTGTGTGTGTGTGTGGTTGGTTGGTTGGTTACTGGGTTAAAAGAATGGGGCGTTGTTAGTCCTTGTGGTTCTCTTGTTCTCTTTTTTTTTCTCTCTCTCTCTCTCTATTTGTCTGTCTGTGTGTCTTTGTGCTTATCCGTATTATTTGTGTGTGGTATGTTTGTGTTCGTGTATGTGCGAAAGAGCAAAAGAGAGTCGAATGCTGTGTTGAATGTCATGCGAGCTATTTGTCGAATCACAGTGGGAAGGTTGAGGCAAGTATGGTTGTTTATGTGAGCCTAATTTGGTTGACGCACGTCATTGACGATGGTGATCCGGCTGAGCGTGTTTATGCATTGTGTTGTGTTGTGTTGTGTATGGTTGACGCGGATGGGCGATGAGCACAAAGTGGATTTTTCTCGCACACTGTTCTCGATGCGCTAGTTTCGTTTAGCTCGTCGAAGTAGAAGTGCGCATAGTGGACACGGTTCGCGGTGTTTGCTAGAGCGGTTAGAGTTGACATTTCCCTCTCTCTTACCGAGTAGAAAAACACCGGAGATTGATATGGATACCGGTTTGTGCATTTTGATGCTGGGATTTTGTGTGTTGTTGGTTTCCGGTTGTGAACGTGTGTGCACGTGATGTTATGTGGTGTACTTGGTTAGTTGATTATTTGACTGGTTGGTTTGATGAATGGATGGGTGGATGAATGAATGAATAATGTGAATTTGAATTTGTGTGTTGATTTGTTACCGTGCTTCAGTTGATTTGATATTGTGTATTGGTTTACGTGTAATTATTCGAATGGTGAGAATCCTTTAGTGAGTATTGTTTGTTGGGTGATGATGATAGTATTGGACTGGATCGCCATGACAGTTTGATTAGTCTTTCTGATGATTGGATTTTTGATTGGACGTATTTTGATGATGATTGATATTAATATATTTTTCTTCGTTCTATTCTGGTTTCCATCCGTTTCCGGTTTGTCCGTGGTTGACATTTTGTCTCCGTTTCTGGTGCTGTGCGTTTGTGCGGTAGTTTATGATTGTGGTGTAGAAGAGATGCGGATCGCTTGCTAGTAGAATACGACGGGATAGGACAGTATATGCGGTACGGTGGAGTAGACGACAGTGCGTTGCGCGGCGTGGCATAACGGTGCAGTGGAATGAGAGGGCGCCGAACGCAATGGGATGAGATGGAATACATGCATTGTGGAAGAGCGCGCGCGGAGTTTTGAAGGTGAGTGTAATCGGTTAATATATTATGGGTTGTGTTTCTTGTTTTGTGATAGTATGTTATTTTGGTATTTGAATTGTTGTTGGTTGTGTTTGAATCATCGTTGTTGTGTGTGTTCCATGCTGGTGGCACAGACGATGAGTATAGTACAAGGGGAGGATTCGAATGAGGTAATCGCGATGCGTCCATGTTTCTGACCGGTGACTTTCGCACGTTCTGATATAATGGAGGAAAAGGACGAGGTTGAGGAGGAAGTGTGTATGAGGTTTCGACGTCCATCGGTGTGTGTGTGTGTGTGTGCGCGTGTGTGTGTGTGTGTGTGTGTGTTTGTGTGCGCGCTTGTTCGCTTGTTCGTTTGCTCGCTTACACATGCTAGTGCAGTGGTGTGTGGGTCGTTCACTTGTTATAGCGGATTTGTGTGTATTACTGGTAGGTGACTTGTGTATTTTGTGTATGGTTTTCTGATATGATGTGATATGATATGATATTTATTCTTCTATCTCCTGTTTTTGCAATTAGGAATATTGTGAATGGAGAATGTATATTGTTCAATGATGTGGTTGGTGTTGGGCATAGGTTTTCGACCCACTCTCGGTGTGTACGTGTCGGTTTGATGAATGTTGTGTGTTGTGTGTTGTGTGTTGTGTGTTGTAGAAGCAGTTGGCGAACGTGTCGGTGTGTGTTGCGCATCGGTGGGAGTGAGTGTCAGTGGGAGCGGCAGCGTTAGTGGTTAGGTGAGAAACGTTTTTTGTATGTTTGTGTGATATTGTGTTTATTGTTGTATAGTGTTGTTTTCAGTTTTGATTGATTCGTGGTGTCCTGACTTTGACAACTTGCGTTCGATTTCTGTTCGGCAAGCTGTAATGGTTAGGTATATTGATCGATTTCGGAACTGAAGCATCGTGTGTGTATGTTGGTATTGATTTTCCAAATGTGAGCACGATGTCCGAATTCCGTGTATAGATGATTCTGGACTATGTTTTTTTTTAATTTTTTAATTTAATGTTTGTTGTCCGTATGGGGACGTATTATTTGGCCGTTTTTACTGGGCAAGATTGAGATAGATATTTGTTTGTCTTGATCTAATCTGAGCGGCCTAAATTACAAATGTTGGCTGTTGTTAATCCAGTTCCGATGTTCTACAGAATCGGTCCTTTTCATGAGCAGCCGAGAGTGGTATTTGAAACAGGGTGAATGTGGGATGATGTTGATGGTGATTGAGTTATTGTTGGTATTGGTGTTTGTCACTTTGGCCTGGTAGTTAGTGAGCGTTTGTTTGTTTGTTTTTTCAATTACTTATTTATATATTTGGTAATCTAACCGATGTGTGTGTGTGTGTGTGTGTGTGTGTGTGTGTGTGGTTGGTTGGTTGGTTACTGGGTTAAAAGAATGGGACGTTGTTATTCCTTGTGGTTCTCTTGTTCTCTTTTTTTTCTCTCTCTCTCTCTCTATTTGTCTGTCTGTGTGTCTTTGTGCTTATCCGTATTATTTGTGTGTGGTATGTTTGTGTTCGTGTATGTGCGAAAGAGCAAAAGAGAGTCGAATGCTGTGTTGAATGTCATGCGAGCTATTTGTCGAATCACAGTGGGAAGGTTGAGGCAAGTATGGTTGTTTATGTGAGCCTAATTTGGTTGACGCACGTCATTGACGATGGTGATCCGGCTGAGCGTGTTTATGCATTGTGTTGTGTTGTGTTGTGTTGTGTTGTGTTGTGTTGTGTTGTGTTGTGTTGTGTTGTGTTGTGTTGTGTTGTGTTGTGTTGTGTTGTGTTGTGTTGTGTATGGTTGACGCGGATGGGCGATGAGCACAGAGTGGATTTTTCTCGCACACTGTTCTCGATGCGCTAGTTTCGTTTAGCTCGTCGAAGTAGAAGTGCGCATAGTGGACACGGTTCGCGGTGTTTGCTAGAGCGGTTAGAGTTGACATTTCCCTCTCTCTTACCGAGTAGAAAAACACCGGAGATTGATATGGATACCGGTTTGTGCATTTTGATGCTGGGATTTTGTGTGTTGTTGGTTTCCGGTTGTGAACGTGTGTGCACGTGATGTTATGTGGTGTACTTGGTTAGTTGATTATTTGACTGGTTGGTTTGATGAATGGATGGGTGGATGAATGAATGAATAATGTGAATTTGAATTTGTGTGTTGATTTGTTACCGTGCTTCAGTTGATTTGATATTGTGTATTGGTTTACGTGTAATTATTCGAATGGTGAGAATCCTTTAGTGAGTATTGTTTGTTGGGTGATGATGATAGTATTGGACTGGATCGCCATGACAGTTTGATTAGTCTTTCTGATGATTGGATTTTTGATTGGACGTATTTTGATGATGATTGATATTAATATATTTTTCTTCGTTCTATTCTGGTTTCCATCCGTTTCCGGTTTGTCCGTGGTTGACATTTTGTCTCCGTTTCTGGTGCTGTGCGTTTGTGCGGCAGTTTATGATTGTGGTGTAGAAGAGATGTGGATCGCTTGCTAGTAGAATACGACGGGATAGGACAGTATATGCGGTACGGTGGAGTAGACGACAGTGCGTTGCGCGGCGTGGCATAACGGTGCAGTGGAATGAAAGGGCGCCGAACGCAGTGGGATGAGATGGAATACATGCATTGTGGAAGAGCGCGCGCGGAGTTTTGAAGGTGAGTGTAATCGGTTAATATATTATGGGTTGTGTTTCTTGTTTTGTGATAGTATGTTATTTTGGTATTTGAATTGTTGTTGGTTGTGTTTGAATCATCGTTGTTGTGTGTGTTCCATGCTGGTGGCACAGACGATGAGTATAGTACAAGGGGAGGATTCGAATGATGTAATCGCGATGCGTCCATGTTTCTGACCGGTGACTTTCGCACGTTCTGATATAATGGAGGAAAAGGACGAGGTTGAGGAGGAAGTGTGTATGAGGTTTCGACGTCCATCGGTGTGTGTGTGTGTGTGTGTTTGTGTGCGCGCTTGTTCGCTTGTTCGTTTGCTCGCTTACACATGCTAGTGCAGTGGTGTGTGGGTCGTTCACTTGTTATAGCGGATTTGTGTGTATTACTGGTAGGTGACTTGTGTATTTTGTGTATGGTTTTCTGATATGATGTGATATGATATGATATTTATTCTTCTATCTCCTGTTTTTGCAATTAGGAATATTGTGAATGGAGAATGTATATTGTTCAATGATGTGGTTGGTGTTGGGCATAGGTTTTCGACCCACTCTCGGTGTGTACGTGTCGGTTTGATGAATGTTGTGTGTTGTGTGTTGTGTGTTGTGTGTTGTAGAAGCAGTTGGCGAACGTGTCGGTGTGTGTTGCGCATCGGTGGGAGTGAGTGTCAGTGGGAGCGGCAGCGTTAGTGGTTAGGTGAGAAACGTTTTTTGTATGTTTGTGTGATATTGTGTTTATTGTTGTATAGTGTTGTTTTCAGTTTTGATTGATTCGTGGTGTCCTGACTTTGACAACTTGCGTTCGATTTCTGTTCGGCAAGCTGTAATGGTTAGGTATATTGATCGATTTCGGAACTGAAGCATCGTGTGTGTATGTTGGTATTGATTTTCCAAATGTGAGCACGATGTCCGAATTCCGTGTATAGATGATTCTGGACGATGTTTTTTTTAATTTTTTAATTTAATGTTTGTTGTCCGTATGGGGACGTATTATTTGGCCGTTTTTACTGGGCAAGATTGAGATAGATATTTGTTTGTCTTGATCTAATCTGAGCGGCCTAAATTACAAATGTTGGCTGTTGTTAATCCAGTTCCGATGTTCTACAGAATCGGTCCTTTTCATGAGCAGCCGAGAGTGGTATTTGAAACAGGGTGAATGTGGGATGATGTTGATGGTGATTGAGTTATTGTTGGTATTGGTGTTTGTCACTTTGGCCTGGTTGTTAGTGATCGTTTGTTTGTTTGTTTTTTCAATTACTTATTTATATATTTGGTAATCTAACCGATGTGTGTGTGTGTGTGTGTGTGTGTGTGTGTGTGTGGTTGGTTGGTTGGTTACTGGGTTAAAAGAATGGGGCGTTGTTAGTCCTTGTGGTTCTCTTGTTCTCTTTTTTTTTCTCTCTCTCTCTCTCTATTTGTCTGTCTGTGTGTCTTTGTGCTTATCCGTATTATTTGTGTGTGGTATGTTTGTGTTCGTGTATGTGCGAAAGAGCAAAAGAGAGTCGAATGCTGTGTTGAATGTCATGCGAGCTATTTGTCGAATCACAGTTGGAAGGTTGAGGCAAGTATGGTTGTTTATGTGAGCCTAATTTGGTTGACGCACGTCATTGACGATGGTGATCCGGCTGAGCGTGTTTATGCATTGTGTTGTGTTGTGTTGTGTATGGTTGACGCGGATGGGCGATGAGCACAGAGTGGATTTTTCTCGCACACTGTTCTCGATGCGCTAGTTTCGTTTAGCTCGTCGAAGTAGAAGTGCGCATAGTGGACACGGTTCGCGGTGTTTGCTAGAGCGGTTAGAGTTGACATTTCCCTCTCTCTTACCGAGTAGAAAAACACCGGAGATTGATATGGATACCGGTTTGTGCATTTTGATGCTGGGATTTTGTGTGTTGTTGGTTTCCGATTGTGAACGTGTGTGCACGTGATGTTATGTGGTGTACTTGGTTAGTTGATTATTTGACTGGTTGGTTTGATGAATGGATGGGTGGATGAATGAATGAATAATGTGAATTTGAATTTGTGTGTTGATTTGTTACCGTGCTTCAGTTGATTTGATATTGTGTATTGGTTTACGTGTAATTATTCGAATGGTGAGAATCCTTTAGTGAGTATTGTTTGTTGGGTGATGATGATAGTATTGGACTGGATCGCCATGACAGTTTGATTAGTCTTTCTGATGATTGGATTTTTGATTGGACGTATTTTGATGATGATTGATATTAATATATTTTTCTTCGTTCTATTCTGGTTTCCATCCGTTTCCGGTTTGTCCGTGGTTGACATTTTGTCTCCGTTTCTGGTGCTGTGCGTTTGTGCGGCAGTTTATGATTGTGGTGTAGAAGAGATGTGGATCGCTTGCTAGTAGAATACGACGGGATAGGACAGTATATGCGGTACGGTGGAGTAGACGACAGTGCGTTGCGCGGCGTGGCATAACGGTGCAGTGGAATGAAAGGGCGCCGAACGCAGTGGGATGAGATGGAATACATGCATTGTGGAAGAGCGCGCGCGGAGTTTTGAAGGTGAGTGTAATCGGTTAATATATTATGGGTTGTTTCTTGTTTTGTGATAGTATGTTATTTTGGTATTTGAATTGTTGTTGGTTGTGTTTGAATCATCGTTGTTGTGTGTGTTCCATGCTGGTGGCACAGACGATGAGTATAGTACAAGGGGAGGATTCGAATGATGTAATCACGATGCGTCCGTGTTTCTGACCGGTGACTTTCGCACGTTCTGATATAATGGAGGAAAAGGACGAGGTTGAGGAGGAAGTGTGTATGAGGTTTCGACGTCCATCGGTGTGTGTGTGTGTGTTTGTGTGCGCGCTTGTTCGCTTGTTCGTTTGCTCGCTTACACATGCTAGTGCAGTGGTGTGTGGGTCGTTCACTTGTTATAGCGGATTTGTGTGTATTACTGGTAGGTGACTTGTGTATTTTGTGTATGGTTTTCTGATATGATGTGATATGATATGATATTTATTCTTCTATCTCCTGTTTTTGCAATTAGGAATATTGTGAATGGAGAATGTATATTGTTCAATGATGTGGTTGGTGTTGGGCATAGGTTTTCGACCCACTCTCGGTGTGTACGTGTCGGTTTGATGAATGTTGTGTGTTGTGTGTTGTGTGTTGTGTGTTGTAGAAGCAGTTGGCGAACGTGTCGGTGTGTGTTGCGCATCGGTGGGAGTGAGTGTCAGTGGGAGCGGCAGCGTTAGTGGTTAGGTGAGAAACGTTTTTTGTATGTTTGTGTGATATTGTGTTTATTGTTGTATAGTGTTGTTTTCAGTTTTGATTGATTCGTGGTGTCCTGACTTTGACAACTTGCGTTCGATTTCTGTTCGGCAAGCTGTAATGGTTAGGTATATTGATCGATTTCGGAACTGAAGCATCGTGTGTGTATGTTGGTATTGATTTTCCAAATGTGAGCACGATGTCCGAATTCCGTGTATAGATGATTCTGGACGATGTTTTTTTTAATTTTTTAATTTAATGTTTGTTGTCCGTATGGGGACGTATTATTTGGCCGTTTTTACTGGGCAAGATTGAGATAGATATTTGTTTGTCTTGATCTAATCTGAGCGGCCTAAATTACAAATGTTGGCTGTTGTTAATCCAGTTCCGATGTTCTACAGAATCGGTCCTTTTCATGAGCAGCCGAGAGTGGTATTTGAAACAGGGTGAATGTGGGATGATGTTGATGGTGATTGAGTTATTGTTGGTATTGGTGTTTGTCACTTTGGCCTGGTTGTTAGTGAGCGTTTGTTTGTTTGTTTTTTCAATTACTTATTTATATATTTGGTAATCTAACCGATGTGTGTGTGTGTGTGTGTGTGTGGTTGGTTGGTTGGTTACTGGGTTAAAAGAATGGGGCGTTGTTAGTCCTTGTGGTTCTCTTGTTCTCTTTTTTTTTCTCTCTCTCTCTCTATTTGTCTGTCTGTGTGTCTTTGTGCTTATCCGTATTATTTGTGTGTGGTATGTTTGTGTTCGTGTATGTGCGAAAGAGCAAAAGAGAGTCGAATGCTGTGTTGAATGTCATGCGAGCTATTTGTCGAATCACAGTTGGAAGGTTGAGGCAAGTATGGTTGTTTATGTGAGCCTAATTTGGTTGACGCACGTCATTGACGATGGTGATCCGGCTGAGCGTGTTTATGCATTGTGTTGTGTTGTGTTGTGTATGGTTGACGCGGATGGGCGATGAGCACAGAGTGGATTTTTCTCGCACACTGTTCTCGATGCGCTAGTTTCGTTTAGCTCGTCGAAGTAGAAGTGCGCATAGTGGACACGGTTCGCGGTGTTTGCTAGAGCGGTTAGAGTTGACATTTCCCTCTCTCTTACCGAGTAGAAAAACACCGGAGATTGATATGGATACCGGTTTGTGCATTTTGATGCTGGGATTTTGTGTGTTGTTGGTTTCCGGTTGTGAACGTGTGTGCACGTGATGTTATGTGGTGTACTTGGTTAGTTGATTATTTGACTGGTTGGTTTGATGAATGGATGGGTGGATGAATGAATGAATAATGTGAATTTGAATTTGTGTGTTGATTTGTTACCGTGCTTCAGTTGATTTGATATTGTGTATTGGTTTACGTGTAATTATTCGAATGGTGAGAATCCTTTAGTGAGTATTGTTTGTTGGGTGATGATGATAGTATTGGACTGGATCGCCATGACAGTTTGATTAGTCTTTCTGATGATTGGATTTTTGATTGGACGTATTTTGATGATGATTGATATTAATATATTTTTCTTCGTTCTATTCTGGTTTCCATCCGTTTCCGGTTTGTCCGTGGTTGACATTTTGTCTCCGTTTCTGGTGCTGTGCGTTTGTGCGGCAGTTTATGATTGTGGTGTAGAAGAGATGTGGATCGCTTGCTAGTAGAATACGACGGGATAGGACAGTATATGCGGTACGGTGGAGTAGACGACAGTGCGTTGCGCGGCGTGGCATAACGGTGCAGTGGAATGAAAGGGCGCCGAACGCAGTGGGATGAGATGGAATACATGCATTGTGGAAGAGCGCGCGCGGAGTTTTGAAGGTGAGTGTAATCGGTTAATATATTATGGGTTGTGTTTCTTGTTTTGTGATAGTATGTTATTTTGGTATTTGAATTGTTGTTGGTTGTGTTTGAATCATCGTTGTTGTGTGTGTTCCATGCTGGTGGCACAGACGATGAGTATAGTACAAGGGGAGGATTCGAATGATGTAATCGCGATGCGTCCATGTTTCTGACCGGTGACTTTCGCACGTTCTGATATAATGGAGGAAAAGGACGAGGTTGAGGAGGAAGTGTGTATGAGGTTTCGACGTCCATCGGTGTGTGTGTGTGTGCGCGTGTGTGTGTGTGTGTGTTTGTGTGCGCGCTTGTTCGCGCGCTTGTTCGCTTGTTCGTTTGCTCGCTTACACATGCTAGTGCAGTGGTGTGTGGGTCGTTCACTTGTTATAGCGGATTTGTGTGTATTACTGGTAGGTGACTTGTGTATTTTGTGTATGGTTTTCTGATATGATGTGATATGATATGATATTTATTCTTCTATCTCCTGTTTTTGCAATTAGGAATATTGTGAATGGAGAATGTATATTGTTCAATGATGTGGTTGGTGTTGGGCATAGGTTTTCGACCCACTCTCGGTGTGTACGTGTCGGTTTGATGAATGTTGTGTGTTGTGTGTTGTGTGTTGTGTGTTGTAGAAGCAGTTGGCGAACGTGTCGGTGTGTGTTGCGCATCGGTGGGAGTGAGTGTCAGTGGGAGCGGCAGCGTTAGTGGTTAGGTGAGAAACGTTTTTTGTATGTTTGTGGGATATTGTGTTTATTGTTGTATAGTGTTGTTTTCAGTTTTGATTGATTCGTGGTGTCCTGACTTTGACAACTTGCGTTCGATTTCTGTTCGGCAAGCTGTAATGGTTAGGTATATTGATCGATTTCGGAACTGAAGCATCGTGTGTGTATGTTGGTATTGATTTTCCAAATGTGAGCACGATGTCCGAATTCCGTGTATAGATGATTCTGGACTATGTTTTTTTTTAATTTTTTAATTTAATGTTTGTTGTCCGTATGGGGACGTATTATTTGGCCGTTTTTACTGGGCAAGATTGAGATAGATATTTGTTTGTCTTGATCTAATCTGAGCGGCCTAAATTACAAATGTTGGCTGTTGTTAATCCAGTTCCGATGTTCTACAGAATCGGTCCTTTTCATGAGCAGCCGAGAGTGGTATTTGAAACAGGGTGAATGTGGGATGATGTTGATGGTGATTGAGTTATTGTTGGTATTGGTGTTTGTCACTTTGGCCTGGTTGTTAGTGAGCGTTTGTTTGTTTGTTTTTTCAATTACTTATTTATATATTTGGTAATCTAACCGATGTGTGTGTGTGTGTGTGTGTGTGTGGTTGGTTGGTTGGTTACTGGGTTAAAAGAATGGGGCGTTGTTAGTCCTTGTGGTTCTCTTGTTCTCTTTTTTTTTTCTCTCTCTCTCTCTCTATTTGTCTGTCTGTGTGTCTTTGTGCTTATCCGTATTATTTGTGTGTGGTATGTTTGTGTTCGTGTATGTGCGAAAGAGCAAAAGAGAGTCGAATGCTGTGTTGAATGTCATGCGAGCTATTTGTCGAATCACAGTTGGAAGGTTGAGGCAAGTATGGTTGTTTATGTGAGCCTAATTTGGTTGACGCACGTCATTGACGATGGTGATCCGGCTGAGCGTGTTTATGCATTGTGTTGTGTTGTGTTGTGTTGTGTTGTGTTGTGTTGTGTTGTGTTGTGTTGTGTTGTGTTGTGTTGTGTTGTGTTGTGTATGGTTGACGCGGATGGGCGATGAGCACAGAGTGGATTTTTCTCGCACACTGTTCTCGATGCGCTAGTTTCGTTTAGCTCGTCGAAGTAGAAGTGCGCATAGTGGACACGGTTCGCGGTGTTTGCTAGAGCGGTTAGAGTTGACATTTCCCTCTCTCTTACCGAGTAGAAAAACACCGGAGATTGATATGGATACCGGTTTGTGCATTTTGATGCTGGGATTTTGTGTGTTGTTGGTTTCCGATTGTGAACGTGTGCACGTGATGTTATGTGGTGTACTTGGTTAGTTGATTATTTGACTGGTTGGTTTGATGAATGGATGGGTGGATGAATGAATGAATAATGTGAATTTGAATTTGTGTGTTGATTTGTTACCGTGCTTCAGTTGATTTGATATTGTGTATTGGTTTACGTGTAATTATTCGAATGGTGAGAATCCTTTAGTGAGTATTGTTTGTTGGGTGATGATGATAGTATTGGACTGGATCGCCATGACAGTTTGATTAGTCTTTCTGATGATTGGATTTTTGATTGGACGTATTTTGATGATGATTGATATTAATATATTTTTCTTCGTTCTATTCTGGTTTCCATCCGTTTCCGGTTTGTCCGTGGTTGACATTTTGTCTCCGTTTCTGGTGCTGTGCGTTTGTGCGGTAGTTTATGATTGTGGTGTAGAAGAGATGCGGATCGCTTGCTAGTAGAATACGACGGGATAGGACAGTATATGCGGTACGGTGGAGTAGACGACAGTGCGTTGCGCGGCGTGGCATAACGGTGCAGTGGAATGAAAGGGCGCCGAACGCAGTGGGATGAGATGGAATACATGCATTGTGGAAGAGCGCGCGCGGAGTTTTGAAGGTGAGTGTAATCGGTTAATATATTATGGGTTGTGTTTCTTGTTTTGTGATAGTATGTTATTTTGGTATTTGAATTGTTGTTGGTTGTGTTTGAATCATCGTTGTTGTGTGTGTTCCATGCTGGTGGCACAGACGATGAGTATAGTACAAGGGGAGGATTCGAATGATGTAATCGCGATGCGTCCGTGTTTCTGACCGGTGACTTTCGCACGTTCTGATATAATGGAGGAAAAGGACGAGGTTGAGGAGGAAGTGTGTATGAGGTTTCGACGTCCATCGGTGTGTGTGTGTGTGTTTGTGTGCGCGCTTGTTCGCTTGTTCGTTTGCTCGCTTACACATGCTAGTGCAGTGGTGTGTGGGTCGTTCACTTGTTATAACGGATTTGTGTGTATTACTGGTAGGTGACATGTGTATATTGTGTATAGTTTTCTGATATGATATGATATGATATGATATGATATGATATTTATTCTTCTATCTCCTGTTTTTGCAATTAGGAATATTGTGAATGGAGAATGGATATTGTCCAATGATGTGGTTGGTGTTGGGCATAGGTTTTCGACCCACTCTCGGTGTGTACGTGTCGGTTTGATGAATGTTGTGTGTTGTGTGTTGTGTGTTGTGTGTTGTAGAAGCAGTTGGCGAACGTGTCGGTGTGTGTTGCGCATCGGTGGGAGTGAGTGTCAGTGGGAGCGGCAGCGTTAGTGGTTAGGTGAGAAACGTTTTTTGTATGTTTGTGTGATATCGTGTTTATTGTTGTATAGTGTTGTTTTCAGTTTTGATTGATTCGTGGTGTCCTAACTTTGACAACTTGCGTTCGATTTCTGTTCGGCAAGCTGTAATGGTTAGGTATATTGATCGATTTCGGAACTGAAGCATCGTGTGTGTATGTTGGTATTGATTTTCCAAATGTGAGCACGATGTCCGAATTCCGTGTATAGATGATTCTGGACGATGTTTTTTTTAATTTTTTAATTTAATGTTTGTTGTCCGTATGGGGACGTATTATTTGGCCGTTTTTACTGGGCAAGATTGAGATAGATATTTGTTTGTCTTGATCTAATCTGAGCGGCCTAAATTACAAATGTTGGCTGTTGTTAATCCAGTTCCGATGTTCTACAGAATCGGTCCTTTTCATGAGCAGCCGAGAGTGGTATTTGAAACAGGGTGAATGTGGGATGATGTTGATGGTGATTGAGTTATTGTTGGTATTGGTGTTTGTCACTTTGGCCTGGTAGTTAGTGAGCGTTTGTTTGTTTGTTTTTTCAATTACTTATTTATATATTTGGTAATCTAACCGATGTGTGTGTGTGTGTGTGTGTGTGTGGTTGGTTGGTTGGTTACTGGGTTAAAAGAATGGGGCGTTGTTAGTCCTTGTGGTTCTCTTGTTCTCTTTTTTTTTCTCTCTCTCTCTCTCTATTTGTCTGTCTGTGTGTCTTTGTGCTTATCCGTATTATTTGTGTGTGGTATGTTTGTGTTCGTGTATGTGCGAAAGAGCAAAAGAGAGTCGAATGCTGTGTTGAATGTCATGCGAGCTATTTGTCGAATCACAGTGGGAAGGTTGAGGCAAGTATGGTTGTTTATGTGAGCCTAATTTGGTTGACGCACGTCATTGACGATGGTGATCCGGCTGAGCGTGTTTATGCATTGTGTTGTGTTGTGTTGTGTTATGTTGTGTTGTGTTGTGTTGTGTTGTGTTGTGTTGTGTATGGTTGACGCGGATGGGCGATGAGCACAGAGTGGATTTTTCTCGCACACTGTTCTCGATGCGCTAGTTTCGTTTAGCTCGTCGAAGTAGAAGTGCGCATAGTGGACACGGTTCGCGGTGTTTGCTAGAGCGGTTAGAGTTGACATTTCCCTCTCTCTTACCGAGTAGAAAAACACCGGAGATTGATATGGATACCGGTTTGTGCATTTTGATGCTGGGATTTTGTGTGTTGTTGGTTTCCGATTGTGAACGTGTGCACGTGATGTTATGTGGTGTACTTGGTTAGTTGATTATTTGACTGGTTGGTTTGATGAATGGATGGGTGGATGAATGAATGAATAATGTGAATTTGAATTTGTGTGTTGATTTGTTACCGTGCTTCAGTTGATTTGATATTGTGTATTGGTTTACGTGTAATTATTCGAATGGTGAGAATCCTTTAGTGAGTATTGTTTGTTGGGTGATGATGATAGTATTGGACTGGATCGCCATGACAGTTTGATTAGTCTTTCTGATGATTGGATTTTTGATTGGACGTATTTTGATGATGATTGATATTAATATATTTTTCTTCGTTCTATTCTGGTTTCCATCCGTTTCCGGTTTGTCCGTGGTTGACATTTTGTCTCCGTTTCTGGTGCTGTGCGTTTGTGCGGTAGTTTATGATTGTGGTGTAGAAGAGATGCGGATCGCTTGCTAGTAGAATACGACGGGATAGGACAGTATATGCGGTACGGTGGAGTAGACGACAGTGCGTTGCGCGGCGTGGCATAACGGTGCAGTGGAATGAAAGGGCGCCGAACGCAGTGGGATGAGATGGAATACATGCATTGTGGAAGAGCGCGCGCGGAGTTTTGAAGGTGAGTGTAATCGGTTAATATATTATGGGTTGTGTTTCTTGTTTTGTGATAGTATGTTATTTTGGTATTTGAATTGTTGTTGGTTGTGTTTGAATCATCGTTGTTGTGTGTGTTCCATGCTGGTGGCACAGACGATGAGTATAGTACAAGGGGAGGATTCGAATGATGTAATCGCGATGCGTCCGTGTTTCTGACCGGTGACTTTCGCACGTTCTGATATAATGGAGCAAAAGGACGAGGTTGAGGAGGAAGTGTGTATGAGGTTTCGACGTCCATCGGTGTGTGTGTGTGTGTTTGTGTGCGCGCTTGTTCGCTTGTTCGTTTGCTCGCTTACACATGCTAGTGCAGTGGTGTGTGGGTCGTTCACTTGTTATAACGGATTTGTGTGTATTACTGGTAGGTGACATGTGTATATTGTGTATAGTTTTCTGATATGATATGATATGATATGATATGATATGATATTTATTCTTCTATCTCCTGTTTTTGCAATTAGGAATATTGTGAATGGAGAATGGATATTGTCCAATGATGTGGTTGGTGTTGGGCATAGGTTTTCGACCCACTCTCGGTGTGTACGTGTCGGTTTGATGAATGTTGTGTGTTGTGTGTTGTGTGTTGTGTGTTGTAGAAGCAGTTGGCGAACGTGTCGGTGTGTGTTGCGCATCGGTGGGAGTGAGTGTCAGTGGGAGCGGCAGCGTTAGTGGTTAGGTGAGAAACGTTTTTTGTATGTTTGTGTGATATCGTGTTTATTGTTGTATAGTGTTGTTTTCAGTTTTGATTGATTCGTGGTGTCCTAACTTTGACAACTTGCGTTCGATTTCTGTTCGGCAAGCTGTAATGGTTAGGTATATTGATCGATTTCGGAACTGAAGCATCGTGTGTGTATGTTGGTATTGATTTTCCAAATGTGAGCACGATGTCCGAATTCCGTGTATAGATGATTCTGGACGATGTTTTTTTTAATTTTTTAATTTAATGTTTGTTGTCCGTATGGGGACGTATTATTTGGCCGTTTTTACTGGGCAAGATTGAGATAGATATTTGTTTGTCTTGATCTAATCTGAGCGGCCTAAATTACAAATGTTGGCTGTTGTTAATCCAGTTCCGATGTTCTACAGAATCGGTCCTTTTCATGAGCAGCCGAGAGTGGTATTTGAAACAGGGTGAATGTGGGATGATGTTGATGGTGATTGAGTTATTGTTGGTATTGGTGTTTGTCACTTTGGCCTGGTAGTTAGTGAGCGTTTGTTTGTTTGTTTTTTCAATTACTTATTTATATATTTGGTAATCTAACCGATGTGTGTGTGTGTGTGTGTGTGTGGTTGGTTGGTTGGTTACTGGGTTAAAAGAATGGGGCGTTGTTAGTCCTTGTGGTTCTCTTGTTCTCTTTTTTTTTCTCTCTCTCTCTCTCTATTTGTCTGTCTGTGTGTCTTTGTGCTTATCCGTATTATTTGTGTGTGGTATGTTTGTGTTCGTGTATGTGCGAAAGAGCAAAAGAGAGTCGAATGCTGTGTTGAATGTCATGCGAGCTATTTGTCGAATCACAGTTGGAAGGTTGAGGCAAGTATGGTTGTTTATGTGAGCCTAATTTGGTTGACGCACGTCATTGACGATGGTGATCCGGCTGAGCGTGTTTATGCATTGTGTTGTGTTGTGTTGTGTTATGTTGTGTTGTGTTGTGTTGTGTTGTGTTGTGTTGTGTATGGTTGACGCGGATGGGCGATGAGCACAGAGTGGATTTTTCTCGCACACTGTTCTCGATGCGCTAGTTTCGTTTAGCTCGTCGAAGTAGAAGTGCGCATAGTGGACACGGTTCGCGGTGTTTGCTAGAGCGGTTAGAGTTGACATTTCCCTCTCTCTTACCGAGTAGAAAAACACCGGAGATTGATATGGATACCGGTTTGTGCATTTTGATGCTGGGATTTTGTGTGTTGTTGGTTTCCGATTGTGAACGTGTGTGCACGTGATGTTATGTGGTGTACTTGGTTAGTTGATTATTTGACTGGTTGGTTTGATGAATGGATGGGTGGATGAATGAATGAATAATGTGAATTTGAATTTGTGTGTTGATTTGTTACCGTGCTTCAGTTGATTTGATATTGTGTATTGGTTTACGTGTAATTATTCGAATGGTGAGAATCCTTTAGTGAGTATTGTTTGTTGGGTGATGATGATAGTATTGGACTGGATCGCCATGACAGTTTGATTAGTCTTTCTGATGATTGGATTTTTGATTGGACGTATTTTGATGATGATTGATATTAATATATTTTTCTTCGTTCTATTCTGGTTTCCATCCGTTTCCGGTTTGTCCGTGGTTGACATTTTGTCTCCGTTTCTGGTGCTGTGCGTTTGTGCGGTAGTTTATGATTGTGGTGTAGAAGAGATGCGGATCGCTTGCTAGTAGAATACGACGGGATAGGACAGTATATGCGGTACGGTGGAGTAGACGACAGTGCGTTGCGCGGCGTGGCATAACGGTGCAGTGGAATGAAAGGGCGCCGAACGCAGTGGGATGAGATGGAATACATGCATTGTGGAAGAGCGCGCGCGGAGTTTTGAAGGTGAGTGTAATCGGTTAATATATTATGGGTTGTGTTTCTTGTTTTGTGATAGTATGTTATTTTGGTATTTGAATTGTTGTTGGTTGTGTTTGAATCATCGTTGTTGTGTGTGTTCCATGCTGGTGGCACAGACGATGAGTATAGTACAAGGGGAGGATTCGAATGATGTAATCGCGATGCGTCCGTGTTTCTGACCGGTGACTTTCGCACGTTCTGATATAATGGAGGAAAAGGACGAGGTTGAGGAGGAAGTGTGTATGAGGTTTCGACGTCCATCGGTGTGTGTGTGTGTGTTTGTGTGCGCGCTTGTTCGCTTGTTCGTTTGCTCGCTTACACATGCTAGTGCAGTGGTGTGTGGGTCGTTCACTTGTTATAACGGATTTGTGTGTATTACTGGTAGGTGACATGTGTATATTGTGTATAGTTTTCTGATATGATATGATATGATATGATATGATATGATATTTATTCTTCTATCTCCTGTTTTTGCAATTAGGAATATTGTGAATGGAGAATGGATATTGTCCAATGATGTGGTTGGTGTTGGGCATAGGTTTTCGACCCACTCTCGGTGTGTACGTGTCGGTTTGATGAATGTTGTGTGTTGTGTGTTGTGTGTTGTGTGTTGTAGAAGCAGTTGGCGAACGTGTCGGTGTGTGTTGCGCATCGGTGGGAGTGAGTGTCAGTGGGAGCGGCAGCGTTAGTGGTTAGGTGAGAAACGTTTTTTGTATGTTTGTGTGATATCGTGTTTATTGTTGTATAGTGTTGTTTTCAGTTTTGATTGATTCGTGGTGTCCTAACTTTGACAACTTGCGTTCGATTTCTGTTCGGCAAGCTGTAATGGTTAGGTATATTGATCGATTTCGGAACTGAAGCATCGTGTGTGTATGTTGGTATTGATTTTCCAAATGTGAGCACGATGTCCGAATTCCGTGTATAGATGATTCTGGACTATGTTTTTTTTTAATTTTTTAATTTAATGTTTGTTGTCCGTATGGGGACGTATTATTTGGCCGTTTTTACTGGGCAAGATTGAGATAGATATTTGTTTGTCTTGATCTAATCTGAGCGGCCTAAATTACAAATGTTGGCTGTTGTTAATCCAGTTCCGATGTTCTACAGAATCGGTCCTTTTCATGAGCAGCCGAGAGTGGTATTTGAAACAGGGTGAATGTGGGATGATGTTGATGGTGATTGAGTTATTGTTGGTATTGGTGTTTGTCACTTTGGCCTGGTAGTTAGTGAGCGTTTGTTTGTTTGTTTTTTCAATTACTTATTTATATATTTGGTAATCTAACCGATGTGTGTGTGTGTGTGTGTGTGTGGTTGGTTGGTTGGTTACTGGGTTAAAAGAATGGGGCGTTGTTAGTCCTTGTGGTTCTCTTGTTCTCTTTTTTTTTCTCTCTCTCTCTCTATTTGTCTGTCTGTGTGTCTTTGTGCTTATCCGTATTATTTGTGTGTGGTATGTTTGTGTTCGTGTATGTGCGAAAGAGCAAAAGAGAGTCGAATGCTGTGTTGAATGTCATGCGAGCTATTTGTCGAATCACAGTGGGAAGGTTGAGGCAAGTATGGTTGTTTATGTGAGCCTAATTTGGTTGACGCACGTCATTGACGATGGTGATCCGGCTGAGCGTGTTTATGCATTGTGTTGTGTTGTGTTGTGTTGTGTTGTGTTGTGTTGTGTTGTGTTGTGTTGTGTATGGTTGACGCGGATGGGCGATGAGCACAGAGTGGATTTTTCTCGCACACTGTTCTCGATGCGCTAGTTTCGTTTAGCTCGTCGAAGTAGAAGTGCGCATAGTGGACACGGTTCGCGGTGTTTGCTAGAGCGGTTAGAGTTGACATTTCCCTCTCTCTTACCGAGTAGAAAAACACCGGAGATTGATATGGATACCGGTTTGTGCATTTTGATGCTGGGATTTTGTGTGTTGTTGGTTTCCGATTGTGAACGTGTGTGCACGTGATGTTATGTGGTGTACTTGGTTAGTTGATTATTTGACTGGTTGGTTTGATGAATGGATGGGTGGATGAATGAATGAATAATGTGAATTTGAATTTGTGTGTTGATTTGTTACCGTGCTTCAGTTGATTTGATATTGTGTATTGGTTTACGTGTAATTATTCGAATGGTGAGAATCCTTTAGTGAGTATTGTTTGTTGGGTGATGATGATAGTATTGGACTGGATCGCCATGACAGTTTGATTAGTCTTTCTGATGATTGGATTTTTGATTGGACGTATTTTGATGATGATTGATATTAATATATTTTTCTTCGTTCTATTCTGGTTTCCATCCGTTTCCGGTTTGTCCGTGGTTGACATTTTGTCTCCGTTTCTGGTGCTGTGCGTTTGTGCGGTAGTTTATGATTGTGGTGTAGAAGAGATGCGGATCGCTTGCTAGTAGAATACGACGGGATAGGACAGTATATGCGGTACGGTGGAGTAGACGACAGTGCGTTGCGCGGCGTGGCATAACGGTGCAGTGGAATGAAAGGGCGCCGAACGCAGTGGGATGAGATGGAATACATGCATTGTGGAAGAGCGCGCGCGGAGTTTTGAAGGTGAGTGTAATCGGTTAATATATTATGGGTTGTGTTTCTTGTTTTGTGATAGTATGTTATTTTGGTATTTGAATTGTTGTTGGCTGTGTTTGAATCATCGTTGTTGTGTGTGTTCCATGCTGGTGGCACAGACGATGAGTATAGTACAAGGGGAGGATTCGAATGATGTAATCGCGATGCGTCCGTGTTTCTGACCGGTGACTTTCGCACGTTCTGATATAATGGAGGAAAAGGACGAGGTTGAGGAGGAAGTGTGTATGAGGTTTCGACGTCCATCGGTGTGTGTGTGTGTGTTTGTGTGCGCGCTTGTTCGCTTGTTCGTTTGCTCGCTTACACATGCTAGTGCAGTGGTGTGTGGGTCGTTCACTTGTTATAACGGATTTGTGTGTATTACTGGTAGGTGACATGTGTATATTGTGTATAGTTTTCTGATATGATATGATATGATATGATATGATATGATATTTATTCTTCTATCTCCTGTTTTTGCAATTAGGAATATTGTGAATGGAGAATGGATATTGTCCAATGATGTGGTTGGTGTTGGGCATAGGTTTTCGACCCACTCTCGGTGTGTACGTGTCGGTTTGATGAATGTTGTGTGTTGTGTGTTGTGTGTTGTGTGTTGTAGAAGCAGTTGGCGAACGTGTCGGTGTGTGTTGCGCATCGGTGGGAGTGAGTGTCAGTGGGAGCGGCAGCGTTAGTGGTTAGGTGAGAAACGTTTTTTGTATGTTTGTGTGATATCGTGTTTATTGTTGTATAGTGTTGTTTTCAGTTTTGATTGATTCGTGGTGTCCTAACTTTGACAACTTGCGTTCGATTTCTGTTCGGCAAGCTGTAATGGTTAGGTATATTGATCGATTTCGGAACTGAAGCATCGTGTGTGTATGTTGGTATTGATTTTCCAAATGTGAGCACGATGTCCGAATTCCGTGTATAGATGATTCTGGACTATGTTTTTTTTTAATTTTTTAATTTAATGTTTGTTGTCCGTATGGGGACGTATTATTTGGCCGTTTTTACTGGGCAAGATTGAGATAGATATTTGTTTGTCTTGATCTAATCTGAGCGGCCTAAATTACAAATGTTGGCTGTTGTTAATCCAGTTCCGATGTTCTACAGAATCGGTCCTTTTCATGAGCAGCCGAGAGTGGTATTTGAAACAGGGTGAATGTGGGATGATGTTGATGGTGATTGAGTTATTGTTGGTATTGGTGTTTGTCACTTTGGCCTGGTAGTTAGTGAGCGTTTGTTTGTTTGTTTTTTCAATTACTTATTTATATATTTGGTAATCTAACCGATGTGTGTGTGTGTGTGTGTGTGGTTGGTTGGTTGGTTACTGGGTTAAAAGAATGGGGCGTTGTTAGTCCTTGTGGTTCTCTTGTTCTCTTTTTTTTTTCTCTCTCTCTCTCTATTTGTCTGTCTGTGTGTCTTTGTGCTTATCCGTATTATTTGTGTGTGGTATGTTTGTGTTCGTGTATGTGCGAAAGAGCAAAAGAGAGTCGAATGCTGTGTTGAATGTCATGCGAGCTATTTGTCGAATCACAGTGGGAAGGTTGAGGCAAGTATGGTTGTTTATGTGAGCCTAATTTGGTTGACGCACGTCATTGACGATGGTGATCCGGCTGAGCGTGTTTATGCATTGTGTTGTGTTGTGTTGTGTTGTGTTGTGTTGTGTTGTGTTGTGTTGTGTATGGTTGACGCGGATGGGCGATGAGCACAGAGTGGATTTTTCTCGCACACTGTTCTCGATGCGCTAGTTTCGTTTAGCTCGTCGAAGTAGAAGTGCGCATAGTGGACACGGTTCGCGGTGTTTGCTAGAGCGGTAAGAGTTGGCATTTCCCTCTCTCTTACCGAGTAGAAAAACACCGGAGATTGATATGGATACCGGTTTGTGCATTTTGATGCTGGGATTTTGTGTGTTGTTGGTTTCCGATTGTGAACGTGTGTGCACGTGATGTTATGTGGTGTACTTGGTTAGTTGATTATTTGACTGGTTGGTTTGATGAATGGATGGGTGGATGAATGAATGAATAATGTGAATTTGAATTTGTGTGTTGATTTGTTACCGTGCTTCAGTTGATTTGATATTGTGTATTGGTTTACGTGTAATTATTCGAATGGTGAGAATCCTTTAGTGAGTATTGTTTGTTGGGTGATGATGATAGTATTGGACTGGATCGCCATGACAGTTTGATTAGTCTTTCTGATGATTGGATTTTTGATTGGACGTATTTTGATGATGATTGATATTAATATATTTTTCTTCGTTCTATTCTGGTTTCCATCCGTTTCCGGTTTGTCCGTGGTTGACATTTTGTCTCCGTTTCTGGTGCTGTGCGTTTGTGCGGTAGTTTATGATTGTGGTGTAGAAGAGATGCGGATCGCTTGCTAGTAGAATACGACGGGATAGGACAGTATATGCGGTACGGTGGAGTAGACGACAGTGCGTTGCGCGGCGTGGCATAACGGTGCAGTGGAATGAAAGGGCGCCGAACGCAGTGGGATGAGATGGAATACATGCATTGTGGAAGAGCGCGCGCGGAGTTTTGAAGGTGAGTGTAATCGGTTAATATATTATGGGTTGTGTTTCTTGTTTTGTGATAGTATGTTATTTTGGTATTTGAATTGTTGTTGGCTGTGTTTGAATCATCGTTGTTGTGTGTGTTCCATGCTGGTGGCACAGACGATGAGTATAGTACAAGGGGAGGATTCGAATGATGTAATCGCGATGCGTCCGTGTTTCTGACCGGTGACTTTCGCACGTTCTGATATAATGGAGGAAAAGGACGAGGTTGAGGAGGAAGTGTGTATGAGGTTTCGACGTCCATCGGTGTGTGTGTGTGTGTTTGTGTGCGCGCTTGTTCGCTTGTTCGTTTGCTCGCTTACACATGCTAGTGCAGTGGTGTGTGGGTCGTTCACTTGTTATAACGGATTTGTGTGTATTACTGGTAGGTGACATGTGTATATTGTGTATAGTTTTCTGATATGATATGATATGATATGATATGATATGATATTTATTCTTCTATCTCCTGTTTTTGCAATTAGGAATATTGTGAATGGAGAATGGATATTGTCCAATGATGTGGTTGGTGTTGGGCATAGGTTTTCGACCCACTCTCGGTGTGTACGTGTCGGTTTGATGAATGTTGTGTGTTGTGTGTTGTGTGTTGTAGAAGCAGTTGGCGAACGTGTCGGTGTGTGTTGCGCATCGGTGGGAGTGAGTGTCAGTGGGAGCGGCAGCGTTAGTGGTTAGGTGAGAAACGTTTTTTGTATGTTTGTGTGATATCGTGTTTATTGTTGTATAGTGTTGTTTTCAGTTTTGATTGATTCGTGGTGTCCTAACTTTGACAACTTGCGTTCGATTTCTGTTCGGCAAGCTGTAATGGTTAGGTATATTGATCGATTTCGGAACTGAAGCATCGTGTGTGTATGTTGGTATTGATTTTCCAAATGTGAGCACGATGTCCGAATTCCGTGTATAGATGATTCTGGACTATGTTTTTTTTTAATTTTTTAATTTAATGTTTGTTGTCCGTATGGGGACGTATTATTTGGCCGTTTTTACTGGGCAAGATTGAGATAGATATTTGTTTGTCTTGATCTAATCTGAGCGGCCTAAATTACAAATGTTGGCTGTTGTTAATCCAGTTCCGATGTTCTACAGAATCGGTCCTTTTCATGAGCAGCCGAGAGTGGTATTTGAGACAGGGTGAATGTGGGATGTTGTTTGTTCGGATTGGGTTAGTGTTAGTGTTATTGTTGGTTATGGTGTTGGTTACATTTTGTGCGTGTTTTTGTTTTATTCCTTCCTTTTTCGCGTTTGCGTTGGTGATACCTGTTTGATTTTTCTTTTTTCTCGTAGTTAGCGTTTAATTTTGTTTTGCTTGCTTTTAATCTATTTCTACGCTGTTCCCCCCGGTGCTTCTCTCACATTAATTGGGTGGCATTTCGTTTTGGCTTTGTTTTCGTTCCTCTCCTCTCTTCTATATGATCTTTTTTGAGCTTAGGCTTTTTGTGCCCGTAGAAGGATATCATCTGACTTCAAATTGTCAGGTGACACGCCTTTTTTTAAATCCTTTAAACAATCCGATGCAACGTCTGACTAATGCGACGATCGGCGTGATTCTTCTGACGGTTAATGCACGTTTGCGTGTTTACCAAGCCATTGCTCTTTGAGACACTTCTTGTGTTGCTCCAAGGAGATAACGACGAATAATGTTCTGCCCACAGAAGACAAAAGGAGCGTACGTATACGACAGCCTGCCATCTAAAACACCAGGGCGAACTGGGTGAGTTCAGACATTGAAGGGTTCTTTTCGGTAAGCTGCACCGTGATGTCATATAGTAATTTAAGCAGTATAATAGTACTACAATATTTTATTACACATAAATATACATATTGGGTTATTATGCGTTATAATAATATTTTGAAACATCTGAATGTTTTAGATGACTTCATTCCTTTGTGTAACATTTTACATTTTTGTATCCAAAGGAACTTCTAGGTATGGTAAATAGCTAATGATTCATATTTCGTGATTAGCTTTTTAGGATATTATTTTGATTTTTAATTCGATAATTTGAAAGTTGCAATTAACATCTGTTTTGCGTGTTTATTACCGGCAGATCACTGTTCTTGGACTTAGAATATTGATGCTAAAAACAATCACCCTTCCGGAAAGCGATGCCATTTATTTTCTCGGGGTAGATTCATTTTCTAGGTGCTAGGGAATCCATTGCCTTATGTTCCGTCGTTTTACATTCCTCTGTAATATCCTTCCACCGTTGGGCTAACCCAATGATGGGCGTGTTTGTGCTCACGGTAATACACGCATGCGTACTGTATCACGATGACTGTCTGACACAATTCTTGTGTAGCCTTACGGAAATAAGACTGTTCTGTTTGTTGCTACTAAGCCATTATCATTTCTCGTGTAAAAGATCGTGAGGGCTCCCGAGTTACCAAAGAATACCAAGTAGCAGAGATATGTTTTCAAAGTTCTCTCACCGGTGCATTAGTACTGCTGAAATTGAATGCCGTGTGTTTGGTTCCCTTACTAGCTTTCTAAAGCAAATATTATTCACTATTCATTATTCGTTCACTTGGGTGTAGGTGTGATGCAAATACTAAAAACCGCAATCTGGACGGGAGATAATGAAATACAAAATATAAATTCATTATTTTGTTCACGTCGCCAATACAACCGAGCACGGAGCAGAGGCCATCTGACAGTTTTCTACCGTAACCATTACATAGCAGAAGACAATTAAGTATACCTCACTGAATGTGACGTTATCCATTATTGCTAAAGATATTACCAGTTAAAGAGTGTGAATTCTGTGCAGACAAAGGGGAAATGAACGATTTACTCTTGTACCTTCCGGTGTTTGCAAGCAACTGACGATTGAGTCTTCCAAGTACCAACCGAAGGAATGAGAAACACCTACGCTCTTCTCACAGTTCTTCACATATCTTCGTTCGACCCGGTACCTTCACGTTATCATAACGCAAGAGTCGCAAATAGTCGGTAGATCGTTTCCCGTGGCACACGTTCCAGTCAGCGGAATCTACCTACATGGGTTCACCGGGATAGTCAATTGTCCGAGGACGAACCAACACCAGGTGTAAAATCCCGCTCTTACTGCTTTTTTTTAAATTTATCCTGCAGCTACTAGATTCCGCACATAGCCACAGTGGTTACCCGCAATTGGCCGATTTTAAGTCTCAAGCACAGACGAAATGACAGGATTCTGGCTCCGTGCACGTTCTTTCAGCCTTACTGCACGCAGTCGTCTATTGCCGGGTACCAATCCGTCAAAGGAAATTCCAAAAGCACAAACACACCACAAATACCCACAGTACGAGCTGCTTCACTTGGTTAATTCAGAAAATGCATTAGTGATATCCTAGAAGTGGCCGCGCTGATCGTCCCCCTGGTTCGCGTTTCAATTTAGACGGCAAACTTCAAGTGTTGGCAGATCTGTTTCGCTAATTATATATGTAGCTTTTTCGTTTTATCGACAGCAGTCTTATCTGTACCGCTGAATTTATTATTTTAAGCCGCTAGATTTTTGTCGAGCTATTTGACTGCAGACCGAGTCTGAACTCACACGGGGTTTGGCGGATATACAGTGGGGACAATAAATCTGAGGACACCCTGGGAGGTCGAATTTCACAACTTGTTACTCAAAAGCTTGTCAGTAGGCTAGATAAACCAAACACCACGTGGTGTACAGGTAATGTCGATCGTGATGCGCACAAAGAATTACTCCGTATATATTTTGAGTTTTGTGTTTTAACTAAGGTATGTCAGGCCATCTGGTAATAATGATAATTTATTCAAATTTTCTCATTTACGCTGGTTCTTCGCCATGCTGTGGGTAGTTGGATGTGTGTGACGGTTGCCAGGGTAAAACTATCTGAACAAAGTCAAAGTATGATCAATAGGACCACAATAACCAACCTTGGTTATATTTATGTAGATTTACTAACCGAATAATTTGGTACAGACCGTTTTTTGGCCAATATATCTTTGATGGCCGTGCCTATATTGTAAGGTTAAGAGAAGCTATTTCATTATTTGGCAGTTTCACGACGTATGTTGTTTAGAAATGCTTTTTAACGATGACAACCAAGCTTACTAGAGAAGGGGATTCCGGTTGTCGTCAGTGTGGGCGTTGTCTTCAAGGTCGTTTGAACGCACTTATTTAATTGCCTACATTATTATCGCGATAGCGATGAAAAGATCCACTGAAAGGGGATTTTCTTGGCACCTCCTCGAAGAAGATTAACGTTGAATTGCAGAGGTCTATACATTACTTCTGAATCTTTCTTGCCGTGTCTTGCTCGGTGTTTTGACATGAATAAGAGTATCAATTATCGGATAGATCGCAGAAAAACCACTCCAAATACATATTTCAGAGTTAGAAGACCTAACAAATCGAATGAATGCGACAATCTTATACGCATTGCGATCAAAAAGCAGTGCCAGAAATCCCCGTCCTCAGTTCAGCACGAGAATGTCTTCAGGCTGTCTCACTCCCTGTTGGGTATAAGGCAGTGACAATTTTCACTACAGCTAGTATCACGCAATCCGAAAGCTGCACTGCACGCCCAACAAATGAGAGCAGGCATTGGTTTCATCACGAGGCCTGTCATTTTGACGATGGTTTCGTTTATCGTATGAGTGCTTGGTTTATGATGAACCGTAAAAGGCTCAGGAAAATGCCATTTGGTGTGAGAAAATTTATCCCGCCAGAAGTCGACACATCATACCAACCACCGTTATTCATTTGGATTGGGATAAAACACGTTTAGCTTTGTTGGAGGACTTCAATTTGAGACACCCCGAATGTTATGGAAGTCTTCACCGTTATGACTGAAAACGGTCGGGAATTCAATGGCACACATATTCCATTTTTGAGTAACTCCTTCGCATCGACCCCCCCCCCTCCCCTAGTAATTTATCAGTTTTATAAATTACTCACTGGTTCATTTGTCTATTCCACTTTTTATGTATTCATCAATATTCTTTGTCTTTATGTACCAGTAGACCTGATGTTCCGTTAAAGTTTGCTTATTGAGAGCTGCCAGTTATACTGGGGACGCTTATCCTTTCCAATCTGATCAGACCAGAACAGATCACACTGATGCATGCTCCCTCTGGTGAAGATGGACCGGCGCACTTTGAGGCAGTATCTCGCAAACGGTACAAGGCAATGACAAGTCGATGTGCCGGGCTACGCAACGCATTAGCCAAACAGCGTGCGGCGACCGCGCGTAAATTCATGCAGGATCGACGAGCTGGTGACACGAAAAACTTACTAATTGGTCCCGGATGTAAGTCTCGCCGTACTCCGTTATTAGCTATTATTTTATCATTCAACTCGGTAACACACTTTGTGAGCAAAAATAAGTCAGGTGATTTTGCCGGTGGGAACCCGTGGATGACATTTCAGAACACAGACACATCCCTTGTAGGCCAATCGTGTTTGTATTTCTCGATGTCACAGCGATATTCGACTCAATCGACCATACACCCCTCTAGAACCGCCTTTTCTGGAGGGTATACCACAGTAATTCATTTCCACCAGAACATGAATAGCCGAAATTCTCGTTTACGGTGATCTTTTGAAAATGTACAGTGAGCAAACAAAAAATCTCAGTATGTGCCTTTTTTACTAAATACTTCTTATGTTGTTGTACTTCCCCCATTTTTGCGTTTCTTGTTCGGTTAACACCATGCCTATATATATATATATATATATATATATATATATATATATATATATATATATATATATATATATATATATATATATCACGAAAGGTGGCGCACTTCAGGTTTACCCATTTTCGTATTGTCGGATTTACTTCGTAACTGACATGGTCCTGCAGATGGCAATTTCGTCAT
This sequence comes from Fasciola hepatica, assembly GCA_948099385.1. Classification (NCBI taxonomy): domain Eukaryota; kingdom Metazoa; phylum Platyhelminthes; class Trematoda; order Plagiorchiida; family Fasciolidae; genus Fasciola; species Fasciola hepatica. Next base: position 18,313,909 of record CANUEZ040000182.1, read on the forward strand.
GCCCGCACGCCCTACCTAGACAAGCAAGCGGGTTTGGCGTGATAGCACGAAGGCCGAAGGTCACTCGCATAGCACGGGAGAGAAGTTCGACAGGGGATTTCGTGTGAAAACAAAGCGTGCACCGAAGCAAGCCGCGACCATACACAGAACATAGTATGAACGACGTATAGAGAACGACGTCAACACAGAATATGTAGACCGGTTATGCAAATGTAATGTGAATGTATTGGGTCCCTAGAGTGGATAACCAACCCAGACTAAAAGTGTACACATGCACTAGTGGTAGATGGAGATGGCTGGGCAACAGTAAATTCAACGTAAAAAGAGACGGACGGAATGGAGATCGACATGTGGTCGGAAAAGTCAGTAAGACAGGAAGGTTACGCGCGGGAATTTCATAAGGAGTTTGATTCAGCGTAGCCGTTGTATCAAACTTATCTCCGATGGAAATATCTCAGACCTTGGATATGCGGACGACATGGCTCTTCTAAATAAAAAGCCAAGTATCGTGCAAACTTTTCTGGAGATGCTGTGCAATGTGTTGGAAAGTTCGGTATTCGTGCGTGATGCTGTTGAAAGACTGGTTTGGTTCAACACTTAATCTTTCTGTATCTGGAGAGATTGTAGGGCTAGTAATTAGGTTCTCTTATTTAACTGATCGCGTTTCATCCGGAGGTCGATTATCATGTGGAGTTTCTTCATGTACAGAACGCGCGCTTGACATTTTCCAACCCTAGTTGAGTCAGTTCATTCAACCACCAACCTTAGTCGCTTGTGGTGTCGACGTGACATTGGCTTATTCACCCAAGGTCGATTGCATGCTGCAGTAGTTAGACCAGTTCTATACTATCCGGAATCCGGGTCACTGTGGTTGAAAGTTATTCTGTCCTATCCACTTACTCTACTCTCTTTGACCCACCTCACTTCTTAGCGTAAAAAAATGATTATGCAGGGTGTTAGTCCTTGTACTCAAAACGTCTTTGGTACAATTGGTGTGAGAGACCAAGCTTTCTAGTTGGTTGGTGTTGAATCGAATCCCTGCTTGCAGGATTCACCTCTCATTGGCCGGCAGTGGCCAAGCGGTTATCATCGTGGAATTCGGACAGTAACGATCTGGTTTCAGTTCCTATCACTGCGGTCAATTTCCCATTTGGCAGCCTTTCGTTGGCCGCTCCCCCCTTCCTGAATTGTTGCACATTGTTGTAGAGTAATTAAAAAGATGTATAAATACTTTTTTCTTTATCAGTCCACGTCGTCGATGCTTTGTTCTGTCACTTGTGATTCGACTGTCTCGAGTCTTGATCTCGATACTTGACAGACCCTGCTTGCGTATCCCATGACTCACTGTGATGGTGATGGTCTACTGGGAAGGACAGGCTGCATGCTGTGTGCATAGGGGATAAATGAAGTCCTTTGGTATTCAAGCACCGATTTCTTCGCAGCATTACTCGAGTTTCATGAGGACACCATACTCGCAGTGATAAGGTTAAATACACGTAGAACAGATCATTAGATGACGCGCTAATACTCACCAGACTGAGGTGGCTGGGCATGTGTTTGTCATGCCCCATAGTAGAGTTCCTCTGCTTTCAGTGGTCACAGAAGCAGCGGATGGAAGGTTAGTAGGGGTGACCATTCCATGACAGATAAAGGGCATGAAAAGCTTGGTCACTGTACTTTGCTGTGTAGGGCGTGGGACGTTGAACCTGCTATCGCACATGACCTAATGAGATCTTATCTGGTTCTCCACTCTGGTATCGAATTTCATGAAATCACGGTTATCGGTGATCATTGATGTCTCAGTGAACCTTAGGCTCTGAGGTATGCTCCTTCCACTGAAGTGCACTGCATCCGCTAGCGTAGATTGTGAAGATGTTAATCGTCTCAAGTGACACTGCTTTCGACCAGAGTTATGAAGTTCAGTCTTGTTGTACTTGTGGAAATGCTTTAGACGTATGCTCTGGTATTTCGTTGTCAGTATGACTTTGGCTACCTTGCTAAAGTCCTCACGACCTCGTTTTCTCATTTGTCAGCTGACTGACTACCATCGACCTGTGTGATTTGTCCAACAGATTTATCCATAGCGCCAAATTTAGGCTCTAACGCCGTGTTTCAATGCCCTTCATCTTCCTTGGCAAAGTATGTGCCTGTGGACTGTTAACAGTAGTCTCCCAAAGATAGGTCATAGTTATGTTGACCGGATATCAAGGAATTCATCGTTAGCGTTGACTGGCTAGCTGGTTAGTGTTTCATTTCGTTGACACGACCAAGTGCCGAGTCGCTCATTCCCGGCCATATATATTTGTGTTATGATGACCAATAAGAACAATTCTGACAAATGGTCTGGCTGTTTGTCGCATTAGAATACTTTGTTATTTGTTACCCACTACGAAGTGCACGTTTTCTTCTCAATGTTCGATCCATAAATAAAATTCCCTATTTCAACTGTGGCCCGATTTAGGCAATGCCTTTACTCGGTCGTCGGTACACGTGCAAACCGGCCTTTTTCTGGAGGAGCTAACGGAAGAGATCGAGCAAGACAATTTTGGTACTCAAACTGACTACTTCCTGGATCGCCCTCCTACGCCACTGTTTGTGCCCGCAAAAACTGGTGTGGATGTGGCCACTCAGATTTATCAAGACGATGTAAGTACTCCTTGCGGCACGCAAAGTGAAAAAGTTGCTAACATGTTCGTTTTTGAGTATATTTACCTGGTTATATATACATTTTTTCCTCTTGATAGTCATCTACTCTCACTTCTAACACGTATAGCTGTTCGACTTCAATCTGGAAGTCCAACCTATACTGGAAGTTTTAGTGGGGAAAACGATTGAACAGGCACTTTTGGAAGTGTTGGAGGAAGAGGAACTGGCCGATTTACGTTGGCAACAGGAAGTACTGCAAGAAATTCACAATGCGGATCTAGCTGAAGTGGCACGCTTGGAAGATCGGAACAGACGATATGAGTGAGTAGCCCCCATCCTATTATTCGGAGCGACTTACTGCTGAATGTCAATCGCCATTCTCTATCGATTTCTGTTTCACCAGGATTGATGTATCTAATGCTTCATAATCACTGACACTCTCGATCGCAATGTTGTATATTACTTCTTACATCCTATCACTTCTGGCCTTTCCACCCCCTAACAAACATTACAGAGAGGAAAAGAAAAGACGCAAAATTCAATACGAGACAGCCGCACGTTTGGCCAAAGAAACTGCCGATAAAATTGCTGCCAAGGCGTTCACCAAAGCGTACTTGTCACCGCTTATATTGAGCACCTTCCAGCAGTTGCTTGATCGCGGATACTTCTATGATTCCGTAGAACACGGTAACTCAGTAGATTGTGAAATGATTCACTTTTATACTGTCTGGGTTCGTCGTCGTCGGGCACGAGAGAGAGCCAACTGTTCATTAAGACTAACGTTACACGTGCAATGCCCGGTGTACGTTGTCATCAGTTATTCTATTCTGATCTATGGAACCAACTATACTCTTTCTTTTTTCATTGACGGAATTATATCAAATTACCTCTGAGTTGTCAAACGTGTTCAGGAGTTCCGTACTGGTGGACAGCGTATCAACCGAATGCCTCAGACATTGGCAATTAAACGAGCGCTGCAGTGCGCCATACCGACTCAAATGTCGTTGCATGTAAACGAAAATGTGACAGAATTTTCCATGTGAATAATTTACCTCCACGACTTTATTCTGCAGATCATCACACTAACTAAGACTTTTGCTATTTACGGTGCGCTTCCTTTCACGTTCATTCTGTCCAGGGTAAAATAGCCCTGAAATGTTTTCGCTTATAACACCTACCTGCCCTTCCTAGGCCAAGCTATTCTGTTGAATGACACGATTCCCTCTTAGAAAAGCATAACAAGACATTAATGAAGGAAATAATTCTTAATTTAACCTGAACAAATAGTGTTTCCTACTACATAACTATGCTAGATGGCCGTATTACCACCTCTGTTTGATCGATATTTTTTAACCACTCAACTACTAAAACCTTTCTGCATCGTCTTTTCCTGCTTTACTCACTCAGAACGTGAGCTGTTTGAGAGTCCTATTACCGTCAGCTGGTCGCGTGATTATTCAAGTCCCATCAGCAATAGACTGGGGTTCCTAGATGATATCCACGTGCGGTACCGTTTATCCGCCCCTCATGGAGCACGAAATGTCCCCGCTGAACTGTTTTATCTGATGGTCTTTGTTTTTGTGCATTCCCAACCACTTGGCAGGTGTTTTTCCATGACTAAATTTGGCTATCACCACGGGCATCGAATCTCTGTCATAACGACGTCATTTCGGAAATGTCGGTTCCGGTAGCCAGCTTGTCATTTAAATTCCCAAAATGTCCATCTAATTTGTTTTTAAAAATTCATTTTTCCCTCCTAATAAGCAGTTTGTGTAAGTGGTTTAATAGGCGACAGAAGAAACACTGTCATGTGGCAAACTGAGCTCTTATGGAACACTTTCATAATTAGGAATGTTCCTGTTAGACGTTTTGTGGGAGGAGCTATCATTGTTCTGGCCAATGGTGGTCGCATTGTTTAGACCATTCTTTCTGGCCCACTTGTTCTGCAGAATTGAAAGTAGGGACTTAACTTAATTTCTGACGTCACTTAATTCCGTGCTAATTATGTGATCGTATTTGTCCGTCTCGGTTTACAGATCTTGAGCTGAACTTTTTGGAACCGTTGATTGACGGCGTACTGGAGTCCAATGCACATGAGAGGCGCGCTCGACTGATTCTGGACGGTATGCTCCGTCAAGTGAGTTTAACTCACCTCAGTTATACCATCGCTGTTATCAGAATCATAATACAATACATGACAGTAAAGTAAACTCCATAAACTGATACCTTATTCAACACGATTTCTGATTTCGTCTGCTAACTTCACACTTGAGTACGCTGAATTAGGTAACTCTCCTCCCTCTCTCCCTGTCTGTCTGTCTGTGTGTGTGTGTGCACAGTACTTCGCATTCGATGTCAGCTGAATTCGACCTATACAAGGCAACATTTCGATCTGAAGACCAGTCCGTGCATACCAGTGCGATGCGTACATGGCCCATTTCTGCCCAAAACCCACCAAGAGTAAGAAGCAGCTATGCAACGAGGCTGTTAGCATCTTTTTCACCTATTCTGAACAATATCTATCAAAATCTGCGTCTAAATTGTGTCTAAATGTGATGGAACGTTTGCGTCCCCATCACCGAGCTCGGTGAATAACGCAGTACCTATTTTTTTCTAAAAAAAGAAACAATTCGGCTCACCATGGAAAACCCTATAAACTGTTTCGTCTTCCCCGTTAGGAGTCATCAGTGGTAGGGATAAATTAGGCCCAGTCTGGACTCCACCACTGACGGCAATATGATGAGTTACACACGTTGCGTCTAGTCTATCCTGGCTGGCTCTCAACTATTTGTTCCACGTCTGCATTACATGATGGCACTCTTCTGGCACAGTTTTAAATGGGATCAGCCCGTCACACGATCGACTCCCATAACGGACGTCTTCCTCTTTGGATGTTTAGTGAAACAACGATGATATGCCAATATAGCTTGGTTGCTCACTCACTGACAGTAGTAGTGGCTGAAACGGGTACACTGATTCTATGGCGAGTTAAGCGTTGACTTTGTGCATGTTGAGCCACTTTGTGAACAATTAAAATCTACTCCCACCAATCTGAGTGCTTTTAATTGGTATTCTTTCGTTCCTTTCACACGCGTGCTTTCTGTAGGCAGTCACTGAAAGGCATGTGGCATTTCGTGAACTTGGCAGACTTATTTGTGAACGTGAATGTTTGGAAGAAGTTGTCCCTCTATTACGTGGTGAAGTGTCCTCATGGATCATTGAACGTTCAACCCGATTGGCCATATCCCGATTGGAATTGGCCGCTGCTAGCACGAAAGAGATCACGGACGTTATTGGAAGCGAAGTGATCAATGAGGCCATGGATGAAACTGCTTTGGAAGTACAAGCACAGAAGGAGGCTGAGGAGGCCGCTGCTAACGCAGAGAACACTGTAAGAAAAGAGAATTTTTTCAAACCTAACTAATTTTCGTTTATCCCGCTTCCGATTTCGACTATTTTAGATTAATTGCTAATAGAATGCAACTATTGCACTATATATATATATATATATATATATATATATATATATATATATATATATATATATATATATATATATATATATATATATATATATATATATATATATCAAATGACTGATCGATTGACTTATTGATTGATTGACTGGTGGTTAGGTTGACAGGTGTACATTTGTTTTCTCTTCATATCGTCTGATAGTCAGATTTGTTTACTGCATACGTGTTCGATCATTATAGCCCGTGTGTGCGCAACAGTTTTTGTCCTTTTCGTCATCATAGGAGGAAGAAGAGGCGAACTGAATACTCCGAATAATTACGCCACTACTCGACAGAACGGGTAGATGAACAGGCCTGCGCTTGATTATGCTCACACAGGCTAGGACAGTTGGTTTCGCACGTTCACACGAAGAGCCTGAATGGACAGAATTGGGGCCAATGTTTCTGTGTTCCCCTTCTCCCAGTTTGTGTGTTTGTGTGTGTGTGTGTCTGTGTGTGTGTGTCTGTGTGTGTGTGTGTGTGTGTAACTACATACTTCTGATTCCTTCTGTCATTCTGTGTAGTGCAAACAAAATAAAGTTATAATTTCACTGCAGCTTCGTTGGTTTCACTTACCCAATTAATGTGATGATTTCTGCTCTGGTTACTACCGCTATCAGCTTCAGCTACTCGCAAGTAGCTGTCGCCGTTGATCAACTTTTGAAAACTTCGTGGTGATGTCATTGAGTTGGGTGCGTGAAACGTTACGGATTCTATAAACAGGCCAATCTGGTGTATCATATTCTATTCGCTGGCTATGATAAGTGCTCGTATCCCAATACAGGTCGGATTTTCTCCAAGGATATACACGATCTGAGAATTTGGTCTTGGAAATTTAAGTGGTTGTAATCGACTGCATTGTCTCTGTTGTCCTTGCAGACATCGTTTGCAAGCGAATTGCGGTCGTGTTTCTACCGAGACCATCTTTTCATGATATCCACTTAACCGGGTGAAAATATTAAAAACTAATCCAGTGAAAAATCATCCCGCTCTGGTAATTCACAATGGTCATTGATGGATGAAATCGGCACGTATTAAAAGTGTGATGAATGTTTTCGTTGCTAAGGCGATTCTCCACATCGCCTTATGAGTCCTGTTTCCCTCAGGTGAGAATAACCTACCCTAAAAGGCGCTTGCTCGCACGTATGGAATACTTTTCATTCCGGACTATGTATAACATGTGTTCAACAAAACGATCCAGCACCGTAGTCACAACCATTGCGAAGAACCTGGAACCTTTAACTTTAAACTCTGAGCGGCCAACCCCGTAAGAGCCCAAGTATGACATATGTGGCGATAGCAGCCAAGACCACCGCACCTATTGCATGGTTAGTGGTAGTTCGAACTGAAATGACTTTCTCATATGTGGTAAAAAATGAGATGCTTATGAAATGTGTGTTGCCGAGGTGTGTCGAGTCTTGCCTCTTTCGAATATACCATTTCAGCAGTACAGGTCACGTATAGTTGCAGTTTCCTCTGATTGACTTCAGTTCTTTTAGTGATTAACCTCACACTTCCCTACTCCGGTTTTGGCTGTTACCTCGCAGTATCGTCAAGCCGAGAGCAAAATGAGTAGAAGCGTAACTTGATGAAAAGAGCCGAAAACAAAGTCGTAATACCCAGCCCTATCCACTTGGTACAACCAATCACCTGGTAGGCGGGCCTCGTTGACCCCAAGCCGGAAATAATGACACCTCCTTCTTGGCCAAGTTTCTTGGTCAAGGTTTTCATACCTTTTTACCCTTTACCACGAACTGACCACCTCGAGCTACCTTCCAGGTGCTGCTTGTCACAAAGACCAACGATCGCTGAGTAAGTTTATCGGTGAGAAGACGCAACACGTTCTAGCCGTCTTAAACTGTTTACATTCAGTACTTGTTACAGTGATTGTTCTCTGGTTCCTGACACCTTATGTCTAACCTCAAAATTGTAGGTGCGATGTTTCCATCATATTCGTGCAATACCATGGACACTGGTGCTGAAATACCGACGGTCTTCGCCTATCTTCTAACCTTACCGTTCATGTTTCCCAAATGCATGAAAGGACCAATCAGACTGTCGCAGTATACGCTTGACCTTTAACAGGCAATCGGATGTCACGCCGGTTCCACAGTTGGCTGATACTGGCAAAAGCCAAACGCGCCTTCTGTAAATGCGACGACACTTCATCCGATATCCGAACCCTGATATCTGATGGACAGCGCCCCAGAACTGTGCGGTCGGCTGAGACGAATGCCGCTTTCAAACTAAGGAAGGTAGAGATTGTGAATCTGTGGAAAATGTGCCAATGCTCCGACATTTGTAGAAACGTCGAAATAGGGCCGACATAACCCCGACGGGGTCTGAAACCGGGTTAATTTTCGCAAGTACATCTTTCACGAAAGTTGAATGATCGCGAAAGCTTATCCGGGCGGGCAGCTTGGATGTGATACTTATCAAACTAATTACTCTAGCTTTCAAGATAGGACCTTTCATTTTTCCTGCAAACTGGCACAATCACCAGTTCACACCATTCCTTGAGAATCTGGTCACTGTCGAAGATTACTCGGAGTAGTTTTGTTAGTTCCGATATCGATGCTTTACTTTCATCCTTGAAAAAGTTGGAGACGTCCCATAAGGCTCATCAGTTTTGCATCTTGAAACATTGTGTCTCCTTTGTCCAGTTAATAAGAACGGAAAGAAGACATATTGCGAGATGCAAGCATTTCATTCACTCTTGTCGATCGCGTACGTGAAACAAATCAGTTTATATATGACAGGGTACATGGGATACACAGTGGAATGATAAGAACAAATGTTTATCACAAAGAATACAGCAATTCGTTTTTCGTTTGTTGCTGATGCCAGGGTAGAGAGGCTGTTTGCAATGATTGTTTCTGTGCACAAAGAGGGGGTTTTTCTGTCTTGATCAACATAGCTTCGCTGAACGCCAGCAGTTTTGCATTTCGGTTTCATCATCGTACTTTGAATGACCGGATCAGGTCAACTCGACGACCTGTTGAAAGTAGAGGCCTGGCGATAGCCGATGCCGGGTTTCTTGTCGGAATTTGTTTTGTGCAGTCCAAATGAGTAATTGAGTGCAAAATCCATTTTGGAATGTGTTCAGTCACTCTCTGAGTCAATTACCGTTCTGTTCTGCCAATATACGTGTCACCGCAACTGCAAATGAACTGGTAAACAACATGTGAGGCATTAAGAGCAATATGACTGTCAGAGTGGTCTAATTTTAATTCTCTAGTGGTCTGCACTATGCGTAATTGGGTTGCCATATATGTTCGGCCTAGAGCGTAGCTTAAGTTATGGCGTAAATGATTAAAAATGTGACCTATACAGAACCGTCCACACAAACAACTGCTGACTGTTGTCCAGTTTAGTAGTGCACGCTCAGCTCTAGTACTCAAAGCCATTCCAGCGCCAGCCTGATCACGAGCACTAGACACCGGATCATCCGACACGCGAAGAGAAGAGCGAGAAAGTGAGGCTGTATCTGGGGTCCGTAGAGTGATAGCAGAAGTGGGATCTTGTGTGCGCGTTTCGGAGACAGCGTAAATCTATTATGAAAGTTTCTAGAGTTCTGACGAGGTCAACTTGTTGCCTTATCTGACACAGTGTCTTAACAATGAAGACAGCGAAACAGAGTGAACACATGGGCTTAGGGAGTGTGGATTCTTTTTTGTATAATAATGTTTTTCCTTTGCCTCTGTGTTTATACTCAGCACGGAAAAGTTATATCCTCCTGGTCTCAGTGCTGTCCACGGATCTATCTTTAGTTTTGTGTAGACGAACGCTCACCAGGCAGAAAACCTACCACATACAAGGACGCCACCACGCTGATCGTACGCAACCGTTAATTCAGTGGGCTCAGCACCCAACTCATTCGTAAATAACCACCAGATTGTAAATTATCCCCCCCCCCCTCCTTCCCCGGCGATCTGGGGACGTGCCCCGTAGCACACAGCTCATCTCTGCCACCAATGTTCTACTGGTATTAAGAACAATTGGCTGTTCTTACTTCCAAGTATCCCAAAGAACCATAGCTGTCAAAGTGTTGGCGATCTTTTAGTGCTTTCCTTTATCAGTTTTCTCCAAAACAGTAAGATTCTGGAGTCAAAGACCTTGTCTGTTCAAATGATCAACATGACACAGTCGAATTGCATCCTTTATGGGCGCAGGTTTCCGATGATCAAGGGTTATGGGTAAGTGCTTATAGATCGGTAGCGCAGAGTTGTGCGAAAATACATTATTATATATCGGAGGGTAGAATCACGAGAGGAAGGAGGATATGCTCCAATAAAACTAATGGTTAGTAAACGAGAACGACAATTCCGGTGTACAGTACCAGGCGAAAATCGAACTCGTTTTGTGGATGAGATATGAAGCTGTCATATGACGCGTCACTTGGCTCCCATGTTCGAAGCAGTTCGCATCCAATTCACTGAAAGCAACGATCAAAAATAAGCATCATAAGTCACCGTGAAGGAAAACTTACTTGGAGGATAAAGATCGCATTCACAACAGCAAACAAAAGCATTATTGATCCTCCGATTTAGAGTGCTCCCCACGGTGCTTTTCTCCAATCCATAGCGTTTGTCTGAAATTTGACTACTGGAAGTAGTTTCAATTGTGAAAGCTTAACATCGACCGGTTTGAAGTAGAACGGGAATAATGAGCAGACAATATATTGTGTTCAGTAAATCAGTGATTAAGCCGAAATACGAAAATTACTGTTTTAGTGCTTGCTGATAGGCAATTCAGTGTGAAAAATCATGGAGACTAGAGGAATGAACAGGTGAATTGCATTAGTCTGATTCCCGGAATATCCGCACATATCTTGTTAAATAAAACCACTGTAAATCCGGAAAACCTGCTAACTAATTTGGTGGTCTTTCATCACGTTCCATTGTTTGTCGTGCATGTGAGAAAGATCAACGCAGAATTTATCATTACTAATATCTTTGTGCTCGGGAACTTATCTAAACGAAAACGGACTGCTGACACATGGCTATGCACGTTTGGTTTCTTCGAAGCCTACAAGGGGCTCAGAAGAATTAAATGTGAGAAAGCCGGTGGTCCAGATGGCTTGCCACCAATGTGCGCCCACTTTATCCTCACTGTTAACAATTTTATTCAAGAAACTACTAGACTGTGGAAGTATCCATGATCATGAGACATCCACTGTAACAGATTTCACGTGTTTTCGTTGTTTGTGGCTGTTGGCATTAGGCTGTTCCCCGGCATCCTTCATCTTATATCCAGACCTTGTTTGCATATATTCCTTTGAGTGCACTAAATCACCCTTGAATTGTCGTGGTCGATGACAGTGAACCTTTAAAGCTTAAAACACTGAAGTACTTTGTTGCAATGCATATTGTCAGGGTTTGTATACTCCAATCATTTTGATTGTTTTTGGAGAATCCACTTGCATTCTTCACATCGAAAAGTCGGACGCCGCGAGCCGGAACCGAACCGGCGACCCTCCGCATACCGTGTTGAAATGGTTCCGTATTGCCGTTGTCTATTGTCTGTTCGTTGTGTCGGTGGAATATTGACGGAATGGACTTGCTGCGACTGGAAATGCCCAACTTGAATGTGTTTTTGATGGTCTTCCGTAACATCCATCACATTCGTGCGGGCAGGTTTATCCTAATTTGACCCACATGGAGCATCTTAGCTGCTTTGAAGATATCTGAGATACTCTTCGTAAAGAATCTTACGAGATTAGAATTCATGAACTCAGTCTGTCTTCTCTCATGTAGTCATATAGTCATATCTCTCACACGCTGTGTTCTACGTTTCGATTTAATATCCACGACATGTCTGTAGATTATAAACACCCAAACTTCGTATTTCCCATGCATTTCAAGAGGACTATCGAACGGTTTTTTCAATTGGCATAGATGAAAATCAACAGCTGGCTACTATTGGCGCTATCAGTAGTCAAAATAGACACTCAAAAATTCTTTTGCAGGGAAAATGTTGGACAACTTGAATCGAACTCCACGATCGACCAGGTATGACGATCAGCAGCTCCGTTGTCAAACAGTGATAACAGTCAAAACTTGTTGACACTGCTGTTGTTTTATTAATCAGGGCCACGGATTCCGGTGATCGTAGACGAGTTTAGTTAAGTACACATTCAAAGGCTAGAGTGATTGAATAGTCTGAGTGCGTGGCTATAGCAACAGATAAATGTTTCAAAATCAATAGCACACTAGCGGATACAATACTGCTAGGATCTGAATTTTAGATGCATGAGAGATGTTGCTAATGTGGATCGAAGCCTCCTCCAACGTGGCTTTTCTAGTACTATTATTGCAATTCAGAAGACATGCCGGATGTACAGGCTGTTCGTTGCGAGCTGTGCATTTGGAAGACTCTAAAATCAATGAACAATAACATTCCTGCCCCTTTGCATCACAGATATCCCGTCTAAGTGAGGACATCCTTAACTCGGTCGGGGGATGTGATTGTGTGGTCCTTATAACTTGGTTCGTACTGCCTTCCGTCCATGTGACGTAATCATGTTGATTGTCGCTCCACAGTTGTTCACGATTGCTTTTTGGCAATTAACTACTCAGTTATTCAGTGGCTAATATGCGTATTGGCAAGATGAGGTCTGTGTTATGTGGACTGTCTTCAAATCTTCCTCCATTGTGGGGTTCAGTCCTCCAGTACCGGTTCGCTTTGGTGTTGTCAGCAATCCCACGACTACCCCGGTGGTGTGTTTCGTTCAGTCAGTGGCACGCATCGAAACGAGCCTTGTTTCAGAATAGTAATCGTGGAGATCAATTACTACGCATAGAACTGCTTGACTGTTTTCGCACGATACTACAAAATCGGGCTTCATCAGTCCCGTGCCACTGAGTACCTTGGGCTATGCTGTTACACTATCATCCAAAAGACGGTCTCCAACAGTTTTCATCCGGATTGCACATAGTTACGTAAGGGAGTTGAAAATATTCCAGAAAGTACGTCATCAGCGAGGTGGCAATCATCGGTCTTTTAAACCACGGTCAAGTGCTTTGTTAACACTGGCCAATGACTAGCCCGTAAATTCTACACAACAGTGCCGTCGTGATACGTGCCCATGAACCAATCGTTTCATCACACATCAATCTCATGTCGACCAATGACTGATAGTATACTGCCTACCTTTCGCACCAGCCCGGCAACCAACCACCGTCGTCATGTTTTCATCCAGTTTAGCCAATCATATCCGCCTACCACACTGGGAGGTCAATAACAACTTCATGTGTATCCACGTGTTCTCTTTTTCATACTGTATAAGGTGTTGATTCCAAGCAATCATTGGAGATAGTTTCCGTAATAATTCGTGGTTAATTAGTCCTGGGTATTAGCCGATCGGGCAGTCTCTGGTCGGGAATAATTCCAAAAGATTTGCACACTGACACGATAGGTTTGTGACAGGTAAAAAATTTCAATCCACCCTGTCAATTTATGCGTAGCAATCACAGTAAATACTGAAACAACAGCATTCGAAGTTCGAAGCAGCCCAAATAAAAATGATTGCATCGATTATGCGACGAGCCATTTTGCAGTCCCACGATTCAACATCCAACGGCAAACAGTCCACATAGTCGGATGCCATTGCTGCCAGCTTTTGTGAATTCATATATGATCCAGATTTGCAAGTGACTTTCCATTTGTGGTTCAAAAGATGGGAAGATATATCCTGAGTCAATTTTTTCAAAGTTGATGACGCACCGAAGGCTCGAATTTGCTACTCAAATTAGATACGAAAGAAGTCGAGAGATACACTAACACAGTTCTACCACAAAATCCTCGTGATCTCAGTTTCGACGACACAGTCAAATTTACTATTGTTCAATATCCGCTACCAGTGTTTGATATTGGCAGACGATTTTCGCTATTTTATTCATATGTCAGTCGCGAGTGGGAAAATTTCAAGTTGAGTTCAGTGACAAATTCAAATGCCCTACATTTGTCTATAATTACAATCACCTCTTGATGATGAACTCAAAACCCGCGTGTTAAAATAAAGTTGAACAGGACCAGAGATGAATCTCCGGATGTTGACTACCGAGCGCCAAGTTTTTCCTTCAGCGATGATTCAAGCCGTTCAAAAGCCCTTAGTGACCTTATCAGGAAAATCGCCAACTGCAAGCTGGAATTGTGGTGAATGGCATTTTATACGATGCTGTTAGTTTAAGAAACATTCGTCAGAAATGCCATAACCAAGGTCACAAACAGGTTCGTCGTTCAGCCTATCAACTCACCAAGTTCAACGTGAACTATAAGCAAAATGCTCGCTTCAGGCATTTAACATCTAACTCGGTGCCAGTCCATATTCCAGCATGGTCGCTTTCAACAATGGCTTTGAAGCCAGGTGAAAATACATTACGATCAACATCAATGACGCACCGGTACGTCTTCAGATTGATACGGCCTCAGATGTCACAAAACTTTCAGCCACTAGTTCAGCTTGTGACACCTCATCCAGCGTGGGCTAGGCGCGGTCCAAGAGGGAAAGGAGCTCCACAGCATGCACCAGTGGGTCGACAACGACCCCTTATTTGGCAGTGTTGAACCATCGTATCGCAACCTGACGGCCGGCCGGGGTGTCGAATTTTTCGATCGGGGCCCTTCCGCACCGCATCGAACACCGCCTGCGCTCTGCTCTTGCGAAGCATTCAAAGGATCACAAACTTACCCTAGTCTGACTGGATCCCCAACGGCTGCTCCACGTCTTCAGACTATTAGCTACGCTGTCTTTGCTGGATCTGTTTCTCACGACAGGACTGTAGCCGATGCGTCTTGTGGGTGTGATAATAATTCTTACTGAATACAAACTAAAAAAGAAAATTATTGATGGTATGAGAAGCCAGAATGAAGTGGTAGTCTAAAACTCCGCGATAGCTCGTCTGGTAGAGCAACTGCATTGTAAACCGAAGGTTGCCTGTTAGAATCTGGCTCACGGCACGGATTTTCGGATGCGAAAATTCCAGAGGATTGTCCGTTTCCTGAAAATTAAAGTCTCTTCTGACTCCAAATCCTCTCTAATGAGCTGAGTGAAGGAAGGTGCGATCACCCACCATGGTACAAAAACTCAACGTTATCTGAGATTTTCACAAACTGTCCTTTTAGTGTACATACTTCCGAAGCGAAAAATAACTGAGGTATCGACTTCAATTGAAAGTGATCTCAACTTTCCATACGTTTTTCTCCGGTTATTTCTTGTTCGAAATAACTATTTTCCCTAACCAAAGTGAACAGATGTTTCATACTCATGATATATTTGGCGACACACCAGCAGATTTACTGCGGACAAAATGTCAATACAGTTAGTACAAATAAGTACAGTCTGACCAACAATTGCATGAGCACTTCAATGCGGTCGATTTCCAATGTTTACTGATGAAACAACTGTCAGTGGTCAGAATTCAGATAATCACTATGAATTAGAGTAAAAATTCAATGGAACTTACTCGTGATCGCGGGGTGAACGGTGCCCTTTTTTCTAATTTTGCTGCCAAAATGTCTGACGAATTGACAGAAATTTTCTCTTTGAACAACGGTGTCTGCTGTGCTTTTTGGCTACTGGAATTTGTTCCTGTGGTATAAACTGGAATTCGACCCGGCTGATATGTTCCCGTTATTATTGGTCAAATGTACACTACTACGGTGGAGTATATGTATTATTCGTCAAACGGGAAGTTACAGACGATAGTTGGGCAATGAACATAATGACGTGGTGCATACTGAACTCATTCTACTGATACGAGACACGCGAGCAACGTGACGGCATTCTTTGATTTATTAATCACCGGCCTAAGGCGGACTGGATTTCTGTGATGCTAATCAACAGCTTTGGTGTGAGCGAATGATTTAGGTATTATCCAAATGAAAGAACTGTTTACCCGATTCTACTACGGCTCGGAGACGAGCTCTGTTGGTGATGTATTCACCACACTGTGACCTCAGTGAAGAAAGTTCCCATCATAGGGTCCCATTGGTGCCTAACCGCTCGAAGCCAGTAACTGGAAGGTGCTATATCATCTTGTTTTGGCTTGAAAACGGATGGTCTAGTTTCTCCCTTTCATGTTCGTGTGTGTGTGTGTGTGTGAGAGAGAGAGAGAGAGAGAGAGAGAGAGAGAGAGAGAGATCCACAATCGCACGTCTGGGCACGAGCGCCAGTTTAGAATCTGGTTAAAGATAGCCGATAGATAATAACAGGACAACTGAAATATCAACACAAAGCCTAAGTCGTTATCAAGGTTGATATACCACGAATCGATACTATTAGATAGATCGTTTCTTAGTAATGGTAATCTCTTACTGCTCAAGTAGGTTTATTCGTATCCATCTTTGCACCTAAGTAATCAAATACAAAACTGGCTTTTACCACTCTTAAATTACACTAAATCTCAACGAGATTCAGGAAGTAGGAATTCATAATGGTACATAGTTCTAGCCATCCATATGATTAGCTCGGGCGTCGATAGAATAACGTGAAAATAATCATTTTGAGACATACTGACCGTCGGTTTTCCAGGGGCCATCATCTTGAAATTTAGATCTCGACTTTCCCGGTTCAGTTCCCGTCGTCGCCTGTCAGTTCCCCTTTCGAAAAATTTCACTTCACTGTAGCTCTATATTGCACATTGTTGATGATAAATAAAAAGAATTAAAGGATTGTTTGATAATTATTTCCATTCTAATTACGGTTCTCGTTTTCTTCGATAATGCGCAGTTGGGATGACACTCTCATGGACTTGGTTTATAATTGTTTACCCAGTTACCTCAGTTGGATAATTTTTCTCATTAAAATGATCTTGTCTGTTACTTAAAGACTGAACGTAAAACTGGTCGACTTCTATTAAAGTTAAACCATGATAACCTCTGCTCGACTGGTTTCACTCTAACTTCACGGTGAGTTTTTTTGAGTGTCTGTCATTTGGTCTTGTCTACCACACAAGCACACAAGTACACACATACAAGCACACAAATAAAATAAAAAATGAGCACAAGTGACGTGCATAAGTTTCTGCACATCAGAACCAATCACATTCATGCCAACTGCACGCAGGCTCAACCGAGCGGATTGGTTTTAACCCCGAGGTGGACTGATAAACAGGTCTGGGGTCTGAGTTCCTATAAAAATAGTCCAAAAAATTGCTAATGGCAATACCCTTACAGATCCTTGTACTATCTTTCAATCTGTAAGTTGGCCATTTTTTGAGGTTGTAAATTTTTCGTATTCATTCAATAATCCGGACGCCGACAAAATGATGTTGATGACGATAGAATTTGATAAGGACGATATGGATCATCCACAACAATTAATATCTTATTTCACTTGTTACTCCAATTATACAGTGCTCTTTATTTGCAGGAAATAATCATGTCCATCTGGTCAGTATCATGCTGTGCTATTCTGTTCTTAAGCTATCTTCCCAGGGGTCATTGTTTGGAGCTTAGCGCCTCGGATATAACCAAATATACGGATTTTGTAAGTTTTTCAGTAAAGTAAATCAAGTGTTTCGTAGTATTCACTTTTATTTATCCAAACACCGTATTTTATCGTTATTCGTAATCGGGGATATTTTGAGGGGAGTAGAATTTTGCTTTCCAGCAAGTTTATATTCAACCGAGTAACATCCACAGGGGCACAGCTTGGCTAACATACTGGTTTTCTTTGATTCGACCACGTTTATGACGTGTTTATCCCAGTTGTGTGAAACCACTACTTCATGTGCACAGGTTTTTTTTTGTATTTAGTTAGTTAGAAACTCGAATGTTTCAATATTCAAGCAGGCAAAGTTTTGGTGGTCGTGGATAAATTCAGATAGGTTACATGTTGTTTGGCGGGCATACGCTAACTCAGGAAAATGTGAGTGAATGCACAGGGTGCGCAAAAAGAATCAAATGACCGTTCGCCCATTTCCAAAAACACCTTTCTGTCGAGGACAATATAAGTATTTGGGACTCGATTGTATGAAAGTTGTTGCCGGGGTCGACGGGCAATATCTCATGCACAGCCTCTCCCAACTTGCCATTCTTTTCACTGCCATCTCTCCGAGAATATTGAAATTCGTGTCTAACATACCTCTTCGACTAGCCAACCCAGAACACCGCACTTTAGCCGAATAACCTATGTAAAATGTGCTAAACTATTTTACACTACACACGTAATGAACTTGGATTTTCCAATTTTTAAGGCTAATATATTTGAGTAGAATTATTTCGATCATAACACTATCTTCATAATACTCACCTGAATGAAGTTCACTGTGATCAAATTGAGATTCGTTTCCGTTCTGTTCGTCTGCTGCTTTTTCACAATGAGTGTGAAATGTGTCTCAATAGAACCGCTGTCATTCATAGAATGACACATTTCGTCAAGTTGTTGAATACCAACTGTCACTAGCAGCATGCAACAACGTATCTTGTCACTAGTTATTATTATTATTATGGTTATTATTGCTGTTGTTGTTGTTGTCATTGTTGAAGATGATGGGTACGCCTCATTGCCTTAAGTTAATTCTCTTCCAATAGTTGAAAGACTATCTGCCGGGTCGGCTGGAGTACATTAGTCTCGCAGCAATTGAATGCCAACTGAGAGTATATCCTCAATACGTCGAGATTTCGAATGATCTTAACAAAATCAAGGTGAGAACGATTTCGCAAATCCTATTCATTAAAATGCTGTTGTAAGTTCCCCATCAAAATTAGATGTGAAGAGAACTGAAGGCATTTAGGCAAATTTTATCCATTAATTTATGCTTTGATAGATTTCTGTTGACAGTGAAGTGATCTGTCACACAGTATAAACCAACATACGAAGGAAGCGCCACTGTTCAACAGTCACATCCTATGTGCTCGGAATTTTCTGAAGTGCGTGGCCGACAAAAATCCATGAAAAAGAAATCAGCCCGAGGTGTGTCACAGCAACGGAAAATGCGTTGGCACTCCGAATTTGGTACTTGACCCAATCACTCACCTGTTGGTTTACTCCCATGATGGACCTCGTCCTACTATCACTGACACCGATCAGGTTACACAGCTCTGTAGGTGGTTTGGAATTTAGTCATTTCATTTAGACCAATAGTGAGACATTGCGCATCATATGAGTCGACCGACTGTTGTTATTACCGTTCAAAGCCGTCAGTCGATAGACGAGCGATATATCACGTGGTGGTAATGCCTTGAAACGAGGCGTTTAAAGTCAATTACGTAGTGTGAGGTGTGCATGTTGGATTCATAGCCATGCGTGCCGAGTTCGACTCCCACTGGAAACTGGGTGGGTATGCATTCCTATTGTGGAGTTCCACAAAGATAGATGTAGTAGCAACCTGTAAACTGCTCTGATGGTTTTCAGTAGCGATTTCAATTTATTCCGAAAAGTTTTGATCAAATATGAGTGTTCTTTTCCGTTGAGTACGTAATGATGTTTATTAATCTTCGCACAATTTTGCAGTGTTTCTGAATACACACATTGAATTAGTCAATCAACATCTGTTGAGTTCTGTTGTCTCAGTGTGAATGCAAACCGTTTGCAGTGAAACACACATGGTTCAATAGTTTGTTCATCTACAATAACTGAATTAGATTAATTCGAGATATTTTCCCGGAATTTTTGCTTCATTTGTGAAAATATCCCGTGTCTTAATATCGGAATAGATCACGTATTCGGAAATTTTTCACTACCGCTTAATTTTTACGATTTTACTACTACACGACGAAACACTATAAATGTATTCGGTAGATATCAACAGTTCGTGGTAAAACAGCACTGATATAATTATGCCTCACAGCTTTGTATCATCGAAAAGCAACGAAACTTGTTCGTTATGAACGGCCTTTACACTCAAGAATAATGATGTTGATAATTCGTTGTTCTTACTCAACCATTTGTAAACACTTGTTCATTTTCAGGTCGGACTAAGCGATAACATATGCCTCCAACTCGTGTTACCGAAAGCTTCAGAGCTTGAGGCCAAAAAGGATAAAATTCATCTGCCGCGAACGATAGACTGCAAGGAAAATGTCACAGAGTAGCGCATGCAAAGCGCGATAATCAAACTGGACACAATGCACTTGCAGCAGTTACGCGCCACGGAGTGCTCTTTTCAAAATGACAATCATCCTTGTTGTCAGTTTGCAGTTTTCTTTGAATTATATATGGAATAAATTGTTCACGTAATTTCGGATCTTTTGGTAATCACAATTTACGCTAAGTGAGTGGAATAGTATTGGAAGGCGTTAAGGAAAGCAGTCTTTTGGCTTGATTTTGAAGGCAAATGTGCATCCCGTAAGAGGGGGGATGGCCGAGTTTTGTGTTTTTATCACATCGATGAAAATAATTTGGAACAGTGCTTTTTTCCTGCTCGTTACCGCACAGGCCCACTACTAAATCGTTGAGACCAGTCAAGAATAAGCCTAGGAACTGGAGTTGAGCACCGCTCAGACCCATTATGTTCAAGTGTTGTCAAGTTACTGGTCTTAAACAATGGGTAATATGGAAAGATAACGCCGAAATTAAAATAAAACGTTATTGGAAGGAGTGTAGGAAGACAGTGAAAAAAGTGTACTTTATTGTGCTCATTGAAAAGAACCTTATATCAGAGATAATAATTGAATGATAAAGGAAACCTGGAGGAATCTCAAAGTAAAAGAGGGCAAGAATGTAGGCCTATGAATTGAAAACTTAGGTCCAGGTTGGGGACTTCATTGAATTGAGGACATACTGAAGTCGCTCCAACCCAGAACTACAGAAAAAAGAAATAGAGCGAAGCCCTAGGATGCAGAATGATAGGTTAATTTTACGGCAGAATCGATTTGTATAAGCACGTCACACCAAAGGGAATAATTGGAAGATCATATATTAACCAATCACAGTGGGCTTTCGTAGCACATATTCATGCTGCTCAGCGTACGTGGCCTCGAAGCTGCACCGGCTTTGCCCTAGGTGATGCATGCAGAATCAGCACAAAAAGACCACAGAGCAAACCATATATATATATGTATATATATATATATATATATATATATATATATATATATATATATCGATGGCGACTATAAAGGGGTACCTTCAGTTGACCACGTGACTCAAAGACTCTACAATTACCACTGTTCTTGTTTAGCGACGACGGATGATCTTTTTCACTGAGGAAAGTGGAATATGGAAAGAGGGCATTGATCCTTCTGTTAATAATATTACTACCATATTTGATTATTAGGGCAGAAAAGTGATAGTACTGACTGGAGCAAGAAGTGTACTGGAACAACTGATACACCTTGCTTGCTATCACAGCCTGACTTAGTTAATGACGATAGTCTCTCCCATAGAGCTCTCAGGATAGAGTCTAATTTAAAAGGACAATATGCGACCCATAGCTTGAATTGAGTGGTTGAATTTATTCAGTTATTGATGACAGACGTGGGTGTTGAATTCACGATCAATGAAAACACGCGGTACGCGCGGAATTCGTTTATTAACGTATAACTAACCACAACCCTGGATACTGAGCGAGCACAAGCAGTACATGCAATCGGCAAGGTCAACCATGGCCTTCCGATGCGAGCCGACACGTGATCGGATAATGCATTTATGACGGATGTAAGACGTGTGTGTGTGTGTGTGTGTGTGTGTGTGTGTGTGTGTGTATGTGCAAGTGTGCAGTCAGTAATCATGGACCAATAGGCAATCAGTAAGTTAGACTAGGGTGATTGTCCTATCTCTCTGGAAGCAGATAAAATCACGAAACGGCTGACACACATGCTGTCTATGGTGTTATTAAGTCATTGTGAATGGTTGGTTGCAGACAAACGGGCTGGCTGAAGTGCACTATCCTTGAACTCTCTTAATCCGAAGGTATGAAAATAAAATGGCGGTAAATTTATGCGGTTGAATATGAGATCACCGACACCAGTTTTTCTATAATAACTCACATTCGGATTTGATTGTCGTTTAACTTCATACCTTCGGGATGAAAATGAAACCACAGAAAAATAGCAACTGAGACTTTCTACAACACAGTATCATTACGTATGGAGTGAGTCTCATATGGGACTCAAATTGTAACGCATAACCAGAAGCTGCACAACTTAATCAACATATGAGAACAATCCGAATTAGGTCCCAGCAACTTACTTCACTTCAACTTGTTTGTCGCGGACTTCGCTTATTAACAGCTCTTTGTATACACATTGATCCAGTCCCACTGCGGGCCAACGGAGCTTGCTGAGTTCATCAGTTTAAACCTCTAGAATCTTGCGTTTTTCATGGCATGATTCCACATGTGTCACGATCACAGCGGTGGTGAAGCGGTTAACATGACGAACATCAAGCTTGGAAGTCCCGAGTTCGAATCCGACTGCCAATGATAACCTGGCTTGCGGCAGTCTCGAATTGTCGGCGACCTCCTCTTGGAAACGTTATGTTCCAAATGTGTATTATACAAAACATGTAGTAAGATGTTAATGACTCACCTCTGAACACCGTCCAAATCACGCTGTAGCCCAACAATGATCAAAATCCATAGAATATTACCGTTGACTCATGAAAAAGATTGTAAGACGAGGAAATTTCTTCCCGATATATCGCATCAGGGTTTTGCTCATACAGCAATGGGTGCTTAATCCCTTCGCGTGAGGTTTGGGAGTTGCTAGGTTTTGCTTCAAGGCTGTCACTAGATCGATCTAATGCTCACTAGCAACCAGATGTTGTACGATTGCGCTGTTGATGGTCCACATCGCTCCTTTGGGCAAATAAACCGGGGTGCGTTCTTGCATCGCCTTAGACAAGTATCTCGTCGTATGTCCAATATACTGTGCATTACAAGAGCAGGTAAACTGATAAAGAATAGAAAATAGAGACCGACCAGGCAGTCTGTTCGTGGATTAGTGAACAACGAATAACTTGGTGTTTGTTAAGATTCCGACATGTGCATCAAGCAAGGGATTTTTAAGAGCTTCAGGCAGAGGTAACTTCAGTATTTCTAAGGTTTTATTACCGTTGAACGAAGGAATTAGGAAGACTCTTCCGTTTACCCGTTTGTACTTCAATTTTGACTCCTTTGTTCCAAATCTTGACGAATAAACCTTTTCCATAGAGCCCTTCTTATTAGCGTGTTACTTGTGTTCCCTCTCTAGGTCAGTTTTATTTTGGACCGCGGATATTTCTTGCTCTATAAACTAAACAGTTTACTAGGTTTATTTGCATAACCAAAGGATAGAATTTGAGAAATATATGTATGGTCTCTCTCTTAAGTACATTTTTGATTCCCCGTCCCTTCTATATGGCTGCCCTCCATTCGACATAATTCTGCATCCGGAAAAGCAAGGAAATTGTCCTTTTCTACCTCCGCTATAAATGTCGTCATTGTATGGGCACTTGTAGTATGGAAGAACGAGTGTTCCTCCTGCGGGCGTTGTTTGCTTTCGATCTGCAAAATACAAAGGGAAGAAAATTCCTTGACCCAAAGGCTCAGTAAGTGCATCAACAGGATATTACACTTACGTAAACTGAACTCAGATACGGTTGCTACAGCTTGATCATTACACACTGTTGAATGTCTTAAGCAGTTCGCGAATATCTCTTGTTGAATCGCAAATTATGATGATGTCGTCCATGCACCAGGCATACATATATAAACTGTTGGTGGTTCTGCGTAGAGGTTCACTTTCGAGCTTGGTCAAGAATAGTTCCGCCGTAAGCGCTCCAAGCGACGGTTCTGTGGCTACCCGGTCCCCCTCCCTATGGTAGTTTCCACAGTTTGGAGATAGACTTCTCTTGAGTATCTGAGAATCAGGTCCTTCGGCTTAAGCACAGAATGTCGAGTATGATGTCATTAGCTATCAAGTATTGATAAATGAATTCTACCTTTCCCATCAACGGAAAGTTTCCAAGAAGGGATCCTGCTGGGTAGGCGGATACGGGCAAAGTATGGTACGCAGGAAGTCCGTTTATTCCGACACAAGTAAGCGAGCAAAAAAACAAGTGGATCGTCCATCTCAAGCGCAAGCATTGCATAGAAGCGAGCGCAATCATACAGGATCACTCAGTGGGTAGGAAATCGACAAGTAAATGACTCAGAGCAGAAGTATAATTGACTAAAACATGCCGTTCGTGGTACGGGCAAGTTCAAGGAGGTGTGCGCAAGTGCATGTGTTATAGTAATAGGTATGGCCCAGCAAATCAATAAGCATATCGGCTTGGACGGAAAGCAGTCAGAGATTCTACCAAGGGTAGGAAAACACAAGAGACTCCACATCTGAAGGAAGCATAGTCCGGTCAAACAGATCCTGACTTTTTATCAACTCAGTAAAATAGAACGTAATTTGAGCACAGGTTCGACAGTTCCTGTAATCCACTGAGTTGTGGCAGATAGAAGACTAACGGCCTGCGACCTCCGAAAGTATCTTCCATAGTATCGAAGAGAAATACAGACGAAATCCTTTTTATTGAAATAGCAGAGAAGACTGGAGTTGGCAAACAGATCAGCAACTGTATTTCACGTATCGTGGTACCGAAATAGTACCGATACGAGCAACGCAAGGAAAACAAATAAACGCAACCGGGAAGTGAAAGCAAAAGGTGAGTTCACAGGCGGCCGAATATCGAAAGTGAATCAAAAGGAAGTGGACGGAAACTTCGTGAAGGTCAGCCCATCAATAAAGAGCCCAATCGAAGAAGCTGTCAAACCAAAATCGAACGTCAGGACAGATCAAAGGGAAATCGCTTCTGAAGATCGTTCATTTGCTCGGAACAGTCGAGACCACTTCAAACCTGATAAGCCGAGCAGCTCATATTTCTAACCGGTCTGAATGGAATATTCCAACTTGAAAATTCCCTTACTTGGCACTAGCGTAATGGATGCCACCCTCAGGTATTCCGGGATTGCTTTTCTTAGGCACCGAAATGGTAGTTCACTTTTGATCTCCTTTTTGAAGAAGAACTGCTTGTGTAATACTTTGTTCTTGAAGGTCATCATCAGCGATTTCTTAGGTACTTACAAAACGTTACTTTGAAAGAAAAGTTCCCAGTACCCGTTGATTAGTAGCCTTTGTCTTGCTTAATCTAATTCCTGGCCCACTATTTCCATATATATATATATATATATATATATATATATATATATATATATATATATATATATATATATATATATATATATATATATATATAGTGACTGTGCTATGCACAGGATGAAGTTACCAAAAACGACCTTGTT
Source organism: Fasciola hepatica (assembly GCA_948099385.1). Taxonomy (NCBI): domain Eukaryota; kingdom Metazoa; phylum Platyhelminthes; class Trematoda; order Plagiorchiida; family Fasciolidae; genus Fasciola; species Fasciola hepatica. The sequence continues at coordinate 18,339,290 of CANUEZ040000182.1, forward strand.
CGTTGTCTTGCTCTTTTCTCCAAATACTTTCACCTCATCATTTGAGCAGAGAGAGGGAAGTTGTTACACGTTGAAAACTGCCAAGAAATTCAGCTGAGACTAGCGCCCGGTTTGTGAGGATTGTGGCGGGACAAGGAACAGGAGAGTTTCTGTAGGTGGTAATATGAGTGTGCATGGATCCGAAAGATGAACATATGAAGACGAGAGATTCGCCCTTAAATGGATCACTGTGAGTAAATTCTGAAATGTTAGCTAACTAATCGAGCACAGAAAAGGGACGTTCGTAAGAGAAGAGTTTTATCATGTGGTATATTTCGGAGGAGGATTTTCGCTGTACTAATTTGCCGGGAAAAATGAAAAGCACTAGGGGAGTATATATTAGGCCTCGGCGGAAGCACAGTGGTCACTGGGTGAGGCAGGTGCACGTGACTTACGGGCAAATGATTCAGGATGGTTGGTGGTGATTCATTTTAAAGCTCAGTTTTCTCCCGGTATTGGAAACACAACAATTGTTGAGGTCTAATGCAATGAGGTTTGAACTGGAGTAAGATTTAAATAAACGCCAAGCTCAGCGATCAGAACATCAAGGCAACCAAAAACCTGAGCCAAAACCTACGCAAACATTTAAAATCGTTGAGATTTAAATAGTCAACCGTGATGTGCAAAGTCCCATATAGCAAAGATACAAGAGAAGGTAGAACGGAATCAGAGAAAGACAAAAAAGGTTTTGTGCGTACAAAACGGAGCTACACATACGTTTGTTATGATAGTCCTCCGCTGATGGGGAAATTCGGAATAGTACTGGATAACTAAACGGTTAGTACCTTTCGTCGAATATGCGTAAACGATTTTAGATTTGCCACACCATATGGAATTGACGTATGTGACCACCTTGCTTCCAGTTTTCTCGTTTTTGAATTCCTGTCTTGTCGGTTCAGTCTGAAGTCATCCGTCAAAGCGAGTGTGTTCGCAACATGTGGATTTAATCCCAATTCTTGTGGACAAACCACACAACTATGAGCACTAGTTCGAGAACTTCGGGCAAAGTGGATGGATTCGAACTTTTTGTGAAAAGCGAAACTATGTTGGTATTCAAACATTGACGGGACGGAAAACTTGGCCGGATAGGTGCAAATAAAGCCATCTTACCAGGCAGTCGGGATGGGTTTTATGGATCGAACGGAAAATCATCTGTACTTACGGTCGGCTAAATATGACTGCGCGAAAAATTCATCAGTCTGTTTGAGTAAAAGTATTTCTAACTGCGTATAACGGGGTACAGTGGAGTCGACAAACCAGTACCTTTAGTTCAAAGAGATGGCAAGTCGAGCGGAATTGAAACGCAGTCAGTCAACGGGTGTCTGTTTCCATCACTTTTACTGCTTCACTCGCCGTTCAAGAGTCATGGAAGAAATAATGTGCACACGTTTATCCCGGCTAATTAGTAGCAATCGTTACTGGCACACTTTCATTCAGTCTCAGTTGAGATTGCGACTAGTCGCACGTGTTGATCTCGGGAAAATTTGTGGAAGTCTCTCACAACGGTCTCCCATCAAGCGAGTACTATCAACTGAATTAGAATCAGTTCTGAGTTAGTCGTTACACGGACAACAACGAACGTGATCGCCACCGGATTTGGAAAGGACTGGACGGATATTCAAGCACTGTGCTTGTTTATTTATATTCTTACAGTGGCATTTTTCGTTTTTTCAGTTTGAACTTCGTCATGTTAGCTTTTAGTCGTCCCCCAGATATTTACTTTGTACTGGTACATACCTTTCAAATTGTACTCATTTATTCCCTTATGATGCAGAAAAGTAATAAATCCATAAAATTTCTCTCCAATAGTCGAGAACACTCAAATACTTATCAAGTACTTTGCAAATGTTATAGGTCTGCGGTACGCAGTTATTTTTTCAACTCAGACTGCTGGGGTCATAGAGTCACCCTGTTTTTTTTCTTTCTTCAGGTCACCTGTGTCCCGACTGCCACCACAAATGAAATGAGTATCTTTAGCTGTACCTTTTTACATCAAGGGGTGTAGGTTTCGATGTGTGCATGCAAATGTGTCAACCTTGTTTGCAAGTTAGAGCTGTGTAGTTCTTTGCAAATTGGGGACCGCAAGTTATTGATTATCTCAACCAAATTCAAATGTGACTTTAATCACAGAATCTTGTCATTCTGTACTTTTCTTCATTCGGGTTCCATTTAGCTTGCAACCACTTTCATGGTTTCACTGCCTTATGCGATCAGTATGACTCGTGTTTGATGAGTATGTACGACTTAAAATTATTCGAACTTTATGCACATAAGCGAAAATCGGGCATGTAAAAGATCATGCTCATCTACACAAGCTTCTTGTGATGCTACTGAGGTTTTCTTCTAATCGTCATCGGAATCCAATCGGTTGATTTATAGTAGATTGCATAATTTCACTTCTTCCTAGAATCTCCTCTCTGTCGATTCCTCTCTCAAACGAAAAAACTACACAGACTCAACAATAAACCGTGGAAAACACTAGTTTTCACTGTATACCCACTTCTCTGGAGGCATTTTGCGGCATTTATTGTTGTTTCCCGTTGATTCAATGTGGTTGTGTCTTGGGATAAAATAAAACGTGGAAAAGTATTCCGGTAAATTTTCAGCTCTATATAATCACCTCCATAGACTGACCAGATATTCCTTCTCGATTAAGACTCGAAGTAACTGATGGAGTACTACTTATAGGTAATATTGCGACCGTAGGCTGACAAAAGACTGCGAGATTGGTAAGTCGTACGACATAGATTTACTTGGTCCCGCAATAGCAATCGGTAATCCCATTTTCTTCCGTATGGAAGAAACACTCCGGCCATCTCCCTCCCCCCCCCCCCCCCAATTCCACGAGGTCTACGTTCCAATCATTTTTCTTCCATCTGACTCTAAGCGTTGTTTCTTGTGCGTAATCATTCCTGTGGAAATAACTTTATTCGCTTCTGCTTTTATACACTCCTCTTCTGATTCTGATTGTTCTAACCTAGCTCGCATTTACTCCCCATTCGTGGTCGTGCATTATTTTCTTATCGTCATAAAGCATTGGGTAAGAGTTTTCTCTGTTCCTAGCGATAATTTGTCGTGTCCACTGATTTGTTAATGAAGGATAGAGTATATTCTTTTAGGATAGGATGCAAGCTCCCGTTCGGCCAGGCAACAGTGTTTACTCTTCCCAATAGTGACAATAAGTCTCATCACAATTGCAAACCATGCCGCCAAAAGCATGAAGTCAGTTGGAAGCGTATTCAGGAAAGCGCAAAAGTTGATGCTTGTGTTTCTTGATGTTTCTTAAGATTTTCCACTATCCATTACTTGGAATATGTGAAATCTCATCTCATTCACGAAGACTCCGTTCCGTTGAACTTTTACACTTTGGTTGAACCAAGCTAAGATTGCATTTTTGTCGTCAATCATGCAAAATAAGCGGGGGCTGAGCAAATCAATGAACGAGAATATGGTTGTCATTGTGAAATGGATCACATAAACTAGATTCCTGAACCACTACTTCACCTGCATACTCACTCAGAGAAAGAAGTACTGTAAAAGGGCAAAGAATGTGCCCATTTGTGACAATGAGTCAAATTAATACCCAAATCTAATTGAAAGTGAAGTTTTTCTATCACATTTAATCATGGGAACTGCGTGTAAATCGAAGGTTTTCTGCAGTCGTTCAGTTTCAGTCCTTCGAATTGGGTGCAGCGTAAAGAAGCATGGTTAGGTGGAAAAATCTTAAACGTCGTCACCTGAACTTTGTAAAAGTAATTGAACCTTCAGTTTGATGCTCTCTGCTTCGTGCATATGCATGAGCACAGAAAGAGTGGAAATCCCCTAATATTCAAAAGAATTAGTGAAGCTGGACTGCAAACTGGCATGGCAAGACCCACGTCGGCAAGTCACGTATTATCCGAAATTAGCAGACAACGAGGCCAGTCTACTGTAGGTGTGCACATTCGATCTTCAGTGCTCCGTTTCCGAAATCGATTCGTGCTTATTCGAGGCGGAGAAAAAAAGTTTTCTGACCACCGGTGGTCAATTTCAGAAAGACCAAGAGCGCATTATGCCTGGACTAGTCCAATGAAAGGAACCTAGTGCCGTTAACAATAGAACTCAGGGAACAGAAATGAAATGTATTATTTCTGATCCACACAGGGAGATTTTGGTTTGCCTACAGGACCACTGTCGTACTAATAATGTCGACACTCACTTTGGCGGGAAAATTCCTCTCGTCTTCTGCAATCCAGACATCACCTTCTTTAGCTTCCTGCCAGTTTCAGGCTGTTTGAAAAAGTACTGGCTCTTCTTGAAATTCATGTTTTTTATTACATGTTTGCTCACGAGTGCAGTGAAAGGAAATATACACCATGGACACAGAGGCCCATTGCACCTCTGGGATAAACGTCAACCAGACCCTGAGACTTGGAGTGCAGAACCACATAAGGTACTGATAGGTCAAGTGTGGTGACCAGCCGGATGACAGGAGATTACTGTCTACCACCAAAGTAAATGGTGGTAGCGTTGATTCGAACCTTCGATCTCCCAGGTGGTTTTCAAACATTCTAAACCACTCGACCATCACAGGTCATGTTTTTCCTGCTTGGAGCTGCTGATTCATCTGGTTGGTTACCTCAGTTTATATCTTTAATTTTAGTGGCCACGTTTTGGTGACTAAAACATACGGCTCATTACTAAGCAATTCCCTAAGACAAGATAATGGACTGTTTTTGAGTGGTTTTACCCCCAAACAACTGGAAATGGAAAGTGAGCAACTTTGAAACTCTCCGCAGTATTGCGTTTGCTCGAGATCGACTGAGCAGCGCGCCTAATCTAGTCCAATCTCGTGCCGTTCGCTAATCGAACTCTCTCAAGGAGAACTAAATTACCAACTTGTTAACGCGTTTAAGCGGGACACGGGATATCATCGAACCAATTTCTGTCGGAAAACACGAGGTGCACGGAAAAGCGGCTACACACACGTGTGGCTAAGCCCAAGCAAGAATCAAGTGAGAATGAAAAACTCCAAGGCTGAAAAGAAACACCATAACACGAGTCTCGCAGGTCAGCTGGTGCTTAGGCTCTCAGAAGTGACTCTCCAAAAAGGCTTGCTTCGATTTGGAACTCCAAGCCATAATACCCATCCGCGAAATTGGTTCCTTTGCTTTTACTGGTGTTTATCAGCACTTTTCCAAATTGTTGAGACTGCACCGACCCTTAATCTCAAATACTCATGAAGCCCAGGGAAACCGTGCGTTTTTGTCATAATTTGACCAGAATTCAAGTAAAACAATAATCTTGCTTGTTGAGCTTGTCTAATAAAAAGTACTGGATTATCATTTGGTTTACTAAACATCAAAGTGCGTTTTTGTCAGAACTCAACATGAGACATGCTACGGTTTCTAATTATTGGCATTTCAGACCTACATTGCAAAATAATCAGTTTGACTTTGTACTACTTTCGACTAAATCCCATATTATATCTTCAAATACATTTTTTAAAATTGGTTTTCATAGGCATTTATTTGTCTTCTTTAGAAAGGAAATGGGTTTTTTTATCAAAACACTGGAACATTGACCAAACGGAAACGATAATTTAGTAAAAGCACGGAAAAGTGAAAAGGCGAATGCAATTTTTCTGCTCACGCTCACAAGGTACCTCATTGTCAATGACCGATCAAATTAGGAAAAGCTTATTGGACTTAGACCAGCCCGACTGTGATTAGTTTGAAACAAACGAGAAAATACAGACTGGTGAATTTGGGAAAGAATATATATAGCGACTTGGAAGTGACTGAGTTTGAATGCGCAGATTCGTGACCAAAAATTACTTACTATTGACAAACATAACTAATTAGTACTTAGCTCTAGGCAGTTCGTATGTTGTTTGGTACCACAGAGTCGTTCGTTGTTTATCTGCTTGCTATAAGGACAAATAGTTTTCTCCAATTAAAAAAACACTTTTGACTGCTCTGCTTGCCGCCTTTTAAATGCTTAGCTCACTCGCGTCGGGTGTCACTCTAAAACGTAAACGTGATCGACAATCTTTCAATAAAAACTGTCCTTCACCTATCCCAACGATTTTACCGTCCTTCGGCAACAGTCGGGACTTTTGGCTCGTTGCCCGTTCCTTAGTCCATTCTTGGGATCTAGTTAGCATCTGAATTTGAGACAAGCTGTTTTTGCCATTTTATCAAGCTCAGGAGACTTGCTGCTTTTGTTCTGCTTGGCCTTGACCTTGTCATCGAGACACGTGACAAAATCACTTGCATTCTCAAAGTGATTCACAGCCCGTGCTTTACAGCTCTAGAGCTTTGTGTATTCACTTTGATTTTATCCCATGGTTTGCTGGTATACGGCTTTTGGTCTCTCACGGACAAAGCTGTTTGTTTCTTTGTTGTTGGGATAAAACTAAACCCCACCGGGCAGACTTCACAAAATACAATTTTTTGAGGTCCACTGTAATCGGGCCCAGTAAAGCAATAAAAATAGCAAAAGTCCAACTGTGGTTCTCAATACGATGTTTTGTAAAACAACCACGTAATGAAGTCCCACGCAATTACTTGCGAGTAGTGTGTGAGACTGATCAACCTTTGTTTAGCTGACTGTCCTTCGGACTCCACCCTTCACGCGCAAATCTCAAGTCATCTGACCAGCCTGGCCCCGGATCCACCAGACTCGAGTTTCACTCTTCATAGAGCTCATCAGTGGTGCATATCCTCTGCCCCACCCAGGGTCTGAACCCGGGCCCTTTCACCTCGAGGGCGTGTGTGTTATCACTGCGCGACCCCGCTCCCGTCCGGGCTGGTCCGATTCGCCAAAGTAACCCTGTTCAGATATGACACGGATGTGACACAAGAACTGCGCAAACCACAACAGTAACGGCTGTGTAAAGTCCAGTGGGCAAAAATGTGAGCAAATTCAGAACCATTTGAGGTTCGAGCAGTCAAGACAATAAAACACCCGAAGATAATGGGGGTCAAAGGCCTTAGGACAAATCAATACACACAGCAGTCAGCCTCCCCCGGGTAAGATCCTTGTCGGTTGTGTGGTTTGAAGAGTGACCTAGAGTGGAGCAAAACATTAATGAAAAACAAAATTTTTGGGATAAGGGTAGGGGTGGGATCAATCTTGAGCTGGAGCCTCGAATTCATTTGTTCCATCTACTACAGTCGGCTAAATATATCCTAATTCGAAACAGTCTTTTCCCGATATGAACTTACAAAGCATATTCAGTAGAGTAAATTCGGTTTAGTAGTATCTGCATAGGCTTCAGTATATATCATCAAGTGTATGCTACATGTATATTGTATGGCATGACTCGTTGTAATCGCTAACATAACACCACCGGTTTTAGGTTCATGGAGCCACTTTTTTACCAAGTCAACACCGGGGAAAAAATAAGTCCTTTTGCTTGCACAAACTATGTCTTCATCTCTGGATGGCATTCGTTTCGGTAAGCTGCATCAGGTGTAAACCAGTGTCAATGAAAATCACACAGAAGGTAGTTATTCGATCGAACTGATACTTTGCGTCCAGCAAACGAAGCTCGATGGGAGAGGCTGAGAGCTGAGTGGTTGACTACTTTTGGTCTTGCTCTTGGTCATTACCTTGTCTGGCCTGCTCGAGCTTTAACTATTGCATCACTTCAATATTCACTCTCTTGGTTAATGAAAGCACCACAATTATTCGTGAGTTTTTCCAGTCAGAGGATTTATCCAACTGTGTGAAAAAAGAATGACGGATAAATTAGTAGCAATATTCTAAAGTGGTTTATGGTTAGTTTTTTGAAAAATATGAGTGGGTGCCGAAAAACTGATGGTTTTTAATAGTTTAAATACAAGTATCCTACAACGCCGAAGAGGAATAACAAACATAACGCAAACAAATTTGCAGAAATCGATCTTTAGTTAAATTTGTGAGAGATGATACTCGCGTGGAATCACTTCATGTGGCCATGATCAGTTGTATAGAAATTCGGTCTGCTCAATCCGTTTGAAGGCATCTGCCTCGCATTCGTCGAAGTACCCCCGAATCACTGCAGTTTTGTCCAAGAGGTAGGATGTAATGAGAAAAAAAATCAAAATTTAGTTCAGGTAAAATATCGGTGAAATCTGATGAAAAATCACTCCAGTGATATAATGAACTTATGCGAGGTAAGATATTGGGCCCAAAGCCGACGAGAAAAGGACCAGCTATGTGTGCTGGACTTCTGCTATTCAGATAAGTATCCCACAGCTTATAACGTTACAAAAAGTTTGCGTTAGCGATTCTGTTCGAGAGATAAATGGCAAAGACTGGCTACCAGCATCGATTTTGCTTTCCAGCTGGCAAATGTTGAGTTCATATCGGATAAAACCGCTGAATAGCAAAATTTGTGATGAATAGCTCCGGTAATTCATGATGACAAGAAAATTTGTACACTGTAGTAAACCGGATTGCGGTAACGCTTGTGACATGTAACGAATCAAACAACAGTTGCGTCAAAGCTCTGTTTGAGATGATATCAAACATGTAAGAATGAACAGTAGGCGGATTTACTTCCATACAGTAAAATGTAAACTATATAAGGTCAGTGCTTTATTTCCAACGATCTTCACACGGCTTAGTTAATTCTCCTTTCCAGTGATGATTGAACTACATACATCAATAGCTTCACAACGATCATGAGAGATTGACCAAGTTTTCAGTCGATTAGCATACGGAGATCCTTCAGTTTTGTTGGATACAGTTTAGCTCTAGTATTGAGCACGCCTTCCTGTGGACTAGATAGATAAAGTGCCAGGATTTCGGACATTTGTTATCTGTATCATATTGGTTTTCGGTACGAAAAGTGTCATTATTACTACTAGTGATAGTACTGGGCCGAAGATTGCTGGTTTGATTCTGGCTCACGGTATGGATTTTTGAATGTGGAAACAGCAACCGGATTTTCCACGGCCTACATCAGTTTGGCTCTTCGTGCAACCGACTTATTCCACGCGTGTTTCGTCGCTTCACAGTCGAGTTCACAAGTTGGAACGCAATCGGAAAAGAGGTATATTACAATTTCATTACTATAAAGCCTATAATTCTGTTTCAGAATTTTTTCAAAGGGATTCGCACATTGTCACAAAAAACCGGAATTGACAGCCGATAGACTGTCCATAAGTCTCTGTAAATCATCTCTCGTTCGGTGCATTCCTTACCTCCCCCTTCGTGGAAGCGACCTCAGTGATCATCGCCTCATCATCATATACGGAAGCGCAGTGAGGCGAATGAGCGTGTATAGTTGACACGCCGGACTTTTGACCAATCAGAGCGACATCTCAACACAGCCATTCGGAGTCAGTTCCGGGAATACGGGGCTAAACTTCAATTACTCTTGACCTAATTGCAAAATAAGTTGTGAAAAGATTTACGAAAACTTGTATACTTCTCACAGGATAAAACAAGAATAAAAAAGCTAACTTACTGGACCCTAGTCAAAATTTGCTCTTTCTTACTTCTTTGCATAACCGACGAATCAGACAAACACTACACCACCGCTTCATTCACGTTCATGTCTCAACGGGGTCTGTCCACCCGCGTGCTACTCACTCCCTACCGGTCTCATCCAATCAGCAATGAATGCGCTGTATGTCAGAGACCAAAAAGCAACCTCATAAAATCACACTAACTGGATTCGCAGACTCATTCTGCGCAGCACGACGACCACTAGCACGTAAGTCCACTTCGAACAATATCGCTCACATTGTTCCCATTTCTCGGGGGCGCAATTTTAAATGAATGTCGCGGAGGCATGATGACATGTTAAGCCAAAATAAATTCATCATTATTTTGCCCCGAGAAAATGAGTAGTCAAACATTCCATACGCATGAGATATTCACATATTATATTCGATCAGCGTGAACTGCAAACCACACGTCGATTGTAATTGATTATTTTTCATGAGACTAAATAGAATTCAACCAGCTTCACTGTCACTCCACTCTGGGTGAACCTGATATCGTTCCCGTCGAAAGCTGACTGGTGACTTCAGTTTCTATTCTGTCTCCCCTACTTGCACTAGATCGTTGAGATATCCAAAAATGCTGTTCTATCAGACGGCGTTTCTTTTGCTCATTGTTACCTTCTCACTGACCAAGGCATCTGAAATGAACCCGGCTGAGATAGCTGCCCAAAAAACAAACGTAAGTCCATGGTGATTCGCAAGCTTTTGTGCATTAAATGAATGAATACAGCTCAACCCAACTCAGCTCAGCTCAAAACACATTGAAAAACTTCCTTCCAGCTAAATTCACATTTGTGCACAGTGATGAAAAAAATCGGCCTTCTCACTCTACTAAACGAAGCAGACGTTTTGAGTGGATCCAAAGGAACCACGGTGGATACCATTAAGGTGAGTCTACAGTGAATAATGGCGATGGATAACGCAGTGTTCGAAACTACGAAATTGCGGATCACTGAAAAATGCCTCAACCCACCTCTCCTTTTTTTCAGTTCAAAATCAGTGAGCACGCTTGCTTCACGGCAGACGTGAGCCAGGATAGCACGAAAACAATCACCAATGTCAAATCAACAGCTTGTTAACACCAAAGAAAATGTGTGCTTTGTGTGGGGTTTTTTGGGACTAACATTTAAATATATTGTTTTCAACTTGTCGCATTTTCACTTTTCTGCATCAGTGGTAGAAGAGGTGGGGGGGGGGTAGGTCACGTGACTCAAAGAACTGATTTCTCGCACACATAAATACTCAATACAGAATAAAGAATTTAATCAGGGGGCAGTACTTTTTGGCAAATCAGATAAACGAAGCACACCCCAGTAACATGCCACAAACAAGCTTTCGCGGTATTTCCGCAGAAGTGATTGGCCTAAGAAGATTATCAGTTCAAAAAGAACTTTCCGGATAAAGCCTCACAACCTGTACCCTTCGCATCCTTAAATACAAAAGACGAGGTTGATCGCAAGCAATCTAGCACAGCCACGGAGAGCTCTCATAAGAGGTATGATTGAACAGCTGATGGAGTTTTGTTACTGAGTCAGTGTCAGCTGTGAACTTCGTATTTGGAGCTTCGAGGTATACAATTATACAAGGTATTTGTCAGAGGTAAAATGAAGACGCAAACTAGTCACAAGGAAAGTGTCGTCTCACACCATTACACTTTCACAGTTCAAGCGAGAATTGTAAAGGAATGAAAGAACATTACTCTACTTCAAACGAACACACACAAGAAGAGAATGATGGTTTCCTTCGTATTAGGAAAATGATTTAAACTTTACACTCGACAGAACTTATTGACCATATTGCCCGTCTGTTCGTCCAGCCTATATCCTACATTCACGATTCACACATTAAACGTTCAAGAACAAGATTCCAGTGGCTCAGTCAATCAGCATTCACGAAGAACACAATGACTCATCAACTCACATATCAACAGTAAATTTTCTATCGTGATCTCACAAATATCAGTGATCGGTCAAACGAAATCGCACCAAACATAGCCGGTCCCTACAAAACCGCAGTGAACGAACATGTACGAACAGCTACGTAGATCCATCCTTAAACACATTGCAAATAAGATGGAGTCAAATTACTGATACCGCACTAATGGAGATGTTCAACAAGGCAATACATCAAAAATTGCCTGTTCGTTGCTCTTAGATTTTCCGTGAAAACGGAGCATAATTTTGTAGTAACATTCTTAATTACTGTGTTGCAAATCAATATGACTCGGGAATTAGACAAAACTCTCCAAACTACTTTAGTCCCAAATGAGTCGTTGAGGACATCCACTATTTGTCAAGCGGAATGTCAACGAAACAGTGACCACGAGAAGGATGAAAAAGGAAAAAGAAATAATGTTCCTGTTCTTCTCTTATGTCCATCATTCTAAAAAAAGAACTGGAATATGATAAACGTTGTTCAACATATTTAGATTGGTTCCCAGAGAGACTGATACCGTGCATAAGGAAGTGGTTCACAGCAAAATCTCATAGATAGAGGGACTAACGAGGTGAGTTGAGATGAGGAGATTTCGTGAAAATGAAGAGCAAAGAGACACAGAGAGGACGATGGAACTACACAAATGTTGATTGAGCTCGAAAATGAATTACAATTTGGGCGAACGGTCTCGTTCTCTAAAAACACATCAGAAATACTTGAATGTTCGTCATAGTTGATCTGTACACAAAGATCAACTTGTTCGGACATCGGGATGCACGGGGATGTCTGTAGCATCGAATAATGCTCCCGATATTCTTATATAAAATGGATGAGTCGTATAGAAACTCAGTGACAGCTTAGCTGATCATATGTGATTATGATCGAATCATCACACTGGTCAGATGAATTCAACGAATTCGGAGTGCATTGTGATTAAATGATGCTGTGAGTCTGAGCGTGAATCAACTTTGAGAACAGGAGAAAATATGAGTGAAATAGTGGAAATTTTGTTCTCTCAAAAATCTTGGAACTATCGCCAGCTGTTTGAACTTACTATGCTGAGGTGGCAGAATAACACCATATATCTTCTTTGAAGGATTCGATAATCTCAACTATTGAACCCTAATATCCTATCCGACCACTGCCACAGATGAATGAAACGAATGCCCAAAACTGGCAAAAAATGGTTCGTCGATGTTTGTATTTTTTCATGGTTCTCGGTAGACATGTTATATTGTTGTGATGACGTGTAAAATATGTACAACTTCTGAAGAACATATTTGGAGTAGTTTACCCATGAGAAGACGCAAATAGTCCCAGGAGATATCGAATTTGTAGTGTACCGATGGCAAAATCCATAGCATCGGCCAAAGCGATTTGCTTTAAAATCTGACGTTGAATAAAACAATCAGTTTTTCTTTTCTTCCTCATTTGGAAATGTAGTATTTGACTAGCTGCGCTGATTTCCATGACCTCGTGTATTTGATCAGATGCGAGAAAGTGAAGAACTCCATCCAAACTTGTAGTGAAACACTTTCTGTTTGAGTCGGAATTTCAGTCTCAGTTAGTCAGAGTTGGACTTGTTCACTTGCACTTCGCAGTCACAACTCACACATCCTCGTATGATCAACATTAGCATGGGCACGGCCGTGTTTATTTCGGATTGCAAACTGTCCTGATCTGAGTGAAATGAAATGGCCAATTCCACAGATATTATTCTCATGTCAAACAGTTAAGTACGTATGAGGTCACCAGTATCGGTGGAATTCAATCTAACAATTCACTTTAGTCAGTAATCATTTGTTTAAGTACCTCAATTTCGTCTTGATGTCCACTCAGGGGAGACTGTATACACTCCTTCATACAGCTTCCTATTTCCCTTTGGAAACAAGTGAATCGTAAAAGGTAATGTGCATAAAAAGCAGTAAATTATTGTTCGGTCAGGATTCTATCCCCATTAATGAAAGCCGAGCTACACAAACTTAATTTCGTGCACGTTTGAATACAGATGACGAATGAAAGCAGCGGCTACACACGGCAGGCTATCATGGATAGTGAGGTAATCACCGGTAGATGATGAAGGACTCTACGAGAACTTCAGAGATGCTACTGTCTCCGCATTTAAATGGCGGTTCGATGCATACTGTCGCTTTCGATCCTTTAGGCATTTCCTTAATTCTTCCTCTGGATTGGTTACCACTTGTTCTATCAAACGTATTCACGACCACAATATCCAGTATCACGTAGACACCCTTTATCGGTGCTTATTACCTGTCAATATCCGTGAATGTGAGAGAACCTCCTCAGATACACCGGTACCCAATAAAGTAACAAATTAGACTGATACCACAAGCACTATCTACTTCAATTTCAGTTTATAAAGCCCCAATCAATTTGTATAAGATATTTTCAGTCCAACCTATGGAGCCCTGGCTCTTGAATTGCTTTCCGTGCTGTTACCACTCCATCGGAAATGAGTGGCGATTAGGGTTTATTTCTTTAACTGTATCAATTCATTCAACAGAGCAGATAAGCCCAAGCCATCACGCATCATCTTTCATAGTGGAATTCAACCGAGTGACGTACTCCTACTGCTCCGTTACTCTTCTGGTTTTCAACAGTTTACCCGATTGCAACTGTAGAAGTTCATCCACGTTTTCATCCACACAAGATATTTTACAACGGGTAGTGTAACCATGGTATTCTTTCATGATAACAGTTTTCCCAACAAATACCCTAGAGATGCCATTATTGGAAAGAATGCCCTACACCAATCAGTTCACTCAACTTTTTTTAAGTGGTAGCGCAGTTGAGCTGGCCAAATGGTCCTTCAGCCAAAACTTGAGAATGATTCCCTCAAATTAATCTGATGTTCTGTTTTGTCAACACAAGTGAATTAGACATTCCGTTTTCTTGGAATCCACTTACCACTGTTTGTAAATGGCAAGCATATCGGAGACAGTTCATCAGTGGTCTACCCCGTTTTCATTGATAATCGTGATCTGTTCCGCCACCACAGCCTCCCAGGAAATATTACAGACAAGATATTTTGCAAAAAAATATTGATTTCTGTGTAAGATTCTCGCATGCTCTACTTACACGCAACACGATGCATTCAGTTCAGACCGAAGTTCACCAAAGTTCGGTGTGCTGAATGAAGCAAAACTGATCCGCTCATAAGTAACTCATTTAAGCATGTAGAGATCTATTGAGACCGGACATGAAAATTTAGCTCGCCCTACTAAAAATGCCTTGATCCCTGCTCAATCCGGGTCCCATGCTATTCACAACAATTTTCTATCTTTCACTTACCAGACAGTTTCTTTTACCCCACACTTTTAAACCTTTGGACTGCAAGCCGACCACCGCAACCTTGTCTACAAGCTAGCGTGATAAGTGTTCGTCCACTCCCATTGCGTCATACATTTTTGGCCTTGTTTCTATGGTCGTGTTGATTGACGTTCATTTTTATCTTTACCCTGTATCAGTGTTTGGTCCATTTGTTGGCACCACTCATCAATGAACCCTGGATCCAAACAAATATTATCGCTTACGTGACTCTTCTGTTCCTCTGTGTCACCCTGTGCACTGACTCAACAGTTTTCACGACAACTCCGCAGTCCTTGTTGTTTCCACACCCTCTTCCGCTCAGGTATAGGTTCTTATCCGACCCACTCGGTTATTTGTTCATAATTTTCTGGATTACTTTACTGGATCCCACAGCTTGGGCGTACGTACTTTTCTTTGCCTGTGCGAATGACTGGCCATTGACTTTCCCGTTCCGATCACGGTATTTTCTTGTAGACATGATGTCTCGTTTGTTCTCCACCAAACGATTACATCGGTTCTAATCGTTGATTTGTCAGAAGCTTCCGATGAAAACAACTACCTTCACGAACCACTTAACTTGCTCCTTTATCGCCATTTTGTGTGCTTCCTGACCACTGTTGCCTGAGCTCTTAAAGCCTTCTGATTATCTTGATTCTGTGGTCGGTTTGCGTGCAATTCTTCCTACAGTATACATAGCTAGGCGAGTTTGAGTTTTCTGTCGTGGGACTCGGGGTTCTCTTATCTACGCGTCTCTCATTAACGGGACGACAATCGTGTACAGCACATGTCTGATTTATTCGGTTTTCAACTTCTCATTCTTCTTGCAAATCAAATGCTGCTGGCATGTGTGTCCCACCGTATATTTACTGACTATAAAAAATGCTGCTTCTCACACAGTGAGAAACCATCACAGTTCGTTATTAGTACGCGCGTATTCTGACCCCGTTTCGAGAAATTTGGTTACTACTGTTGTGAACCACGAGCCCTTTTTCTGCGATTTCTGTGGATGACGTGAGCACATAACCTCCGGTAGCAAAAGTTATCGCTACAGGCCCTAGTGACAAATCAAAAGACGGCAAGGTAATAAGCCAAACGAATGTGTATTTACAGAAATTACCCGCACTATATTTATTGCGAAAATGGGACATTCCCGAATTCGGGCGTCCAGTCAGATTCAGGAACTGTTAGGCTGATTAGGTTGATAAACGTCGACCGCACTGACTACTGATCATCCAGTCCATTTGCATCAGACTGTATATTACTGCTCGATTAGCAAAACTGGGTTATTTTTTGGTTGACGAGGTGGTTTACTTGCTACTGACTATTCAGTCTGGGCTGACACCCTTGTACTGACTAGAAGCTTGTTTCGGGAAAGAATTTTTGACGTCCTAACAACTACCTTCCTGTTTTAAACGTTCACTTTCCATATTTTGCCCACTTTCCCACCGATCTTGAAGCTGTTGCCGCAGAACTGAACTTGATGCTGATTGAAAGTTACAATCCTCACCTATTTCATATACTTTTCTTTCGCCTTTAGAAGTGATTATGTAGCTCCTGAATATCACCCTCGGGTGCATAAAGCACACGTATCTGAACATCTCCGGAATCGGAGCTGTACATGCAGTTTACTACAGACGATCGATGAAGCTATACTCAAACTTCTTACATCCGACTGTCGGTCTCACTGATAACCCGTCCGAGGAACAGTGACAAACATTCCCCTTCACTATGCTTGTAAATCAATCACCCACGTGCTGGCTATCTTCACCAGTTGAGTTGTCATTTCCAAAACGGTTTATTGATAGAATGGTGCTTGATAGATCTGATAACAACTAATCGGATTGTAGTGTAAACTAATTTCTGATGATCCCTGTTTGAGGTGATCTGAACTTCAGTGGACCAATTTCCATGGCTCTTTAGAACTCGATCGGATGTCTTTCCAGGGAGAAATAATGCCTAGTTCAAGAAACATGCCAGTAATTCTTTTTTTATTATCACTGGTATTATTATTATTATTATTATTTCCATTATTAATCTGGTCCAAACACTGTTTTACGGTATTTTTCAATCTTCGAATAAAGGGCGAGGAAAGTGTTCTACAAACTTCATCTTTGCTTGTTGAAGCTCAAACAACATAGGGGACTGAGAAGTTTCTGTACGGCAGTACTTGAGAAGAAAGAAATCGAAACATGGAACGGGTTACTGGGTGGGTAGGATTCAATAGGTAAGTGAAAGCAACACAACCGGCATTGAGAGTCAGCAAAGATCTTCTCTGCAAATGCTATGGATGCTGTTATATGATCACCACGCAAGTCTAACATGAGTTCTCTCAGGTCAACACGCGAAACGAGACGGATGGTGCGCAAAATCTAACGAAAGCTAACATGGAAAATTAATTTCGGTGAGCAAAGACCAGTGCAAGTTCCTTCGTCTGGCCCAACCAAGATAATTCACATGACCCGCATGTGCAAGATATGGTAGTAGAGTTCGTGCTATTCTAGAAACTCTCGGACATTTGCGCAATTATATAATCGAAAACAATAAGTGCTGGTATTCCGATAGCCATGGCGGAAGAGCCACTACTCCGATGCACGCTACACGTCCAGAGTGTCTTCAACGACAGGCGTTATCGACAAACTGATGGGGGTTGCAAAGGGCTCGCCTCTAGGTGCCCTACTTGCCGACGTTTTCGTTGACAAGCTCGAAATGGGGTAATCAGACACACTATAGAAAGATTACCCAGTTACTGCCGGTAAGTAGACGATATTTTTATTTTGAGTGACAAACATGTTTATCTAGATGAACTGGTGGGAAAGTTAAATCAGGCTCACGGTGTGCTTTGTTTCACATGCGAATTAAAATTCAGAGATAACTTTCATTTTCTGGATGTAAACCCTACCAAAAGGGAGATGGGAAGCCCGTCCATCGAATGCACCGTAAGCCAACATAGACAGGCCAATACACACAATTTACCAGTTTCGTGCCTCTAAGACGCAAACAGAACCTGGTCCGGTCCCTCGAGTCTCGCGTATGAAAGATCTGTTCCGAGGAAACAGTGAATGAGGAGTCAGACCAAATATGACGAATACTACTAAAAAAGGGGACGCGGGACATTTCATTCGAAAGCACATTTTGGCAGTACTTTAGCAACCATTGATAATGACCGCCAAGAAGAAAGAATGGTACGTGAAACTTTCTTTCAAAGAAGATGTTAAAAGCGAACTACTAGTTCGGCGCCTGAGTGATGCAATCACCTGTACATTTCGAGCCACCACTGTAGGCGCCCACTTCACTAACCGGTCAATGATTTCTATGAATCTCAAAGGCAAAATGCCTTTCCTTTCCTCTTCCATGCTAACCTATTCATTTGTTTGCTCATGTTCGTCAAGCTAGGTAGGCGAGACGATACAGCCCCAAAGAATCAAGGAGCAAAAACCGGCTCAGCTGGCACAGGAACCAGAAGAACCGTGACTAGTGTATTCTTGGCGCATCTTGCTGACTCAGGGCACCAGGTAGACAACGAAACCTTCAAGACAGTTTACAAAGTACCTGATAATTCGTCGGAGGACGTTCGTCAAATCCATTTCGGAACAGGAAAGGCAGTAGCAATTAGGCTGGTAAATCCATCGCTTTGTTCACACAAGCGATTTGTCAAATCAGATGAGCTTCTTGGCTATGACTGGACAATTAAGATGACCTCGACTGTGACCTTTCGGAAGAGATAGGAAGTAACCCAATCCAGATGTACGGTCTGCTCCGGAACTTCCAACCACGAACTATTAACTTCCCACACTGTACGGAATAGCACAAAACCTACTATATTGATTGACCAATATTAATTAGTTACTCTAAAGGTTTTTCCCGGAAACATGCATTTCTATCATATATATATATATATATATATATATATATATATATATATATATATATATATATATATATATATATAGGGTGAAGATAGCAAGAAAGAGGTTGCCCGCTGTCGCGCCTTTTTCCTACAAATAGCACCTCAATTCTCGGGGGCAATCTAATTGCAAGAAACCAAGAATGGATATCAGCCGTCTGAAAGGGCACAGAAACGCATGCCGAGCGATACGGCACCAAGTCATCTGCATAAGTTGAAAAATGGGCTTTCATATTTCAAAATATAACCAATCAGAGAAGAAGCATAGGGTACGCATAATGAACGAACGGATAGCGAGTTCGGTGAATGACACAGACAAGCAATCGCACACGCTGTGATCTCTAGCGTGAAGTGGAAGGTCAAAGGTCACTCTCAAAATAAAGACAAAAATTCGACAGGGGATTTCGCATGAAAACAAATCAAGCAGTGAAGAAAAAGCTTGAGCATAAACAGAACATATCAGGAATGACGCATGGAGGATGACGTCAACACGGAGCAAGTAGACTGTTCGTGTGAATGTAATGTGACGGTAGTAGGACTCAAGAGTGAATAACCAATCCAGAGTAAAAGTGCACACATGCACTAGAGGTAGACGAATCAGGCTGGGCAACAATAAATCCAACGTAGAAAGATACGGACGAAATGGAGATCGACGTATGAACGGAATTGGTAGGGGAATGCATTTTCGGAAGTGAGACACGAAAGTCTCGATTGTGAATTTCATAAACAGTATGATTCAAAGTTACAACCCTAAGGAGAGAAAAAAGTTTCAATGGTGTGTGAGATTTTCAGTATTATCGGACTGCCGAAACACGGATTGTGTCACAACAGTGTAATCAGTGTAACTGAAGAGGAGCTAAATGAGTACAAATGTAGGTGAAGAATATTTATGGAGAAAGAACAGTACCTTGAAGAACCCCGACAATGCTTAAGAGACATACGAAGACTTTTCTACTAAATCTGGTACATTGTATTCTTCCTTGAAATCGTCTTTCAATCAATTGAGGAAGTATCAAAGTAAAGGGTAATATTCTAATTTTTTGAGAAATAATGATCTCGGTGCACAGTCAAACCCTGATGTGTAATCAGGAAAGGAACCGAGAGCTGATTCACATGAATCACTGAGGAATTCTGCAGTGAACTGGATCTCGCAAGCTGTTTCATCAATCGCAGAGTGTCGGATTGGTAAGTAAATTGGTATTTGCCAGTTGATCTTCCGACAGTGTCTTGGAGGAGTTGATACAGAGCACGTTCAGCTAGTTTTAGTACTGATGAGGAAGTCGGCTTTGAGCGGAAATTCATAGATACAGTGTGCTTACACGTCTTTATCGGTAGAAGTACAACTGCGACAGAAAGCCAGCAACCGATAATAGAAAACGACTCCAATGAAAATTTAATTACTAAAGTTGTTTGTATATGTAGAATTTCAGACCCATGCTCGACTACTGCTGAAGGAGGACCGTCTAATTCTCAGCACATCTGACTAATTTGGTGAAATTCTCTGGGCTGAAAATCCCCATGCTCGTAATTTTATTAGTTTTAAGATAGTGGGGATACTGGCAGACCAGGTCCTTCAAGCAACGGAAGGACTGAGCATCTAGTTGATCTAAATACACGTTGACAGACGGAGAAATTCATTCCGTGCCATCGGTGCGTTGGCTATTCCTCGACTACGGAAACAGCTGGAACGACATGCCACTTACTCGTCTGATTTCCTTCCTTAAAAACCTTGGGGATCATCAGGCCTATTGCCTACGCTTTCTGTTCGCGAATTAGTTCTTCCTTCGCAACCGCTTCAGATAGGATGAAATCAACTATTTGGAAGTAAACATATTATAAGGGACAGAAGATCACAATTCAACCATCAGTCTACGGTGATCAAATTTACCGTACTGATCTACCGGCCTACTAATGTATCACATATACACACGGATTTTATACATAGAACAGATAAATCGATTTATACCTGAAAAGTTCTCTGAGAGGCTGTGAGAAGTTCTCAAATCCCATCTCCAGAACGATGACATAAGCATCGAACAGGTTTGAAAACACGGTGATCTTCGGCTTTACCCGTTTATTTTCCGTACTCAGTGATGTATTACTGATCAATGTTTACTTCACTCGTGGCTCACAAACGAATTGTACTGAAACCATAAATTCCGATTACAAGCATGGACCTCACATTCATCAAAACAGAGAAAGGCACAAGGTCCAGGGCTCTCTGTGTTGAAACAAGGAAAATGACTTTTTAGAAAGACTAGAAGATGAGCAAAGGTCAGATTTTCAGTAATTCCTTCTAGATAGAGAGTAGTCACGTATAGCTATCTAAGGGGTCTATTTCATTACGTCACCGAGAGAAAACGTCGAAATCGAAGAAGAATCTCCGCGGGGCAAGCCACAAGAACACTGGCGCATTGTGAGTGGAACAAATTTGCGAGTGCACGGAATCTGAAAAGGACCTTGTACCTGAATGTGAGTGTTCGGTATGTGCAACAAAACCTTACAGATAGCATCAAATCTGCGATACAGAAAGACGATATTGGTGCCTTTGATGACTGATAATAGTCATTGTTTAAGTCAGGAGGAGCAGACTGGAAATCACATCACCCGGATTGTTGAGTAGAATGAAGGGATACTCGTCGATGGAAAACGGTTTAGCTGAGACCGCCGTGAATTGAGGAAAATAAACTCGGACCTCAGTCGTCGAGCCTTTTTGCGAAGGGTTTGCGAAGCTATTGGTCGCGGTTTTTGAAAAAGCAAAATCTCAGTTAGCACTTTCAGATGGGAAGCAGACCACCGACTCATACAATAGAATATCGAATGCCTCTTTGTTCCTCAAGAATCCGGAAAAATTTACTCATTGCCATGATGACTTACCATGGCAAGGCTGTCACACACCTCCAAGCCGTCTCCTCAGAGTGGGGCTATTATACCGAAAATTCCAGCTCAAGAGTTTGCAGTCATTGTGCAGATGTGAACCCGATTGAGAATATCTAGAATCTGTTAGCGAGGTGAGCTCTTGCGGCTGGAGGAGACTTCGGCACATTGCCCGGGTTGACGTTCGCCACTCTCGACGAATGGGACAGCATGGAACCTGAGATCATACAGAACGTAATTGGAAGCATATTCAAACATTGTGTTTCAGTCATCAAACAATGATGCTTACAGTGTTTCATTTATATCCAGCTGGTTGTTTCTGTTATTCGTCGAAGCGTGAACTAAATAAGCTTTCGCGCCCACACACAAGTTTTCCGGGATAAACCAAATTGGAAAACAAGTTGGCGAACTGGCTTGTTATCAGTGATTCTTAATAGTGTCGACACAAAACATTACTTATAAATATATAACCAAATGCCCAAGGGATATAGTCAACAAAGTAGCGTTAGGGATCATTGTTCACACTTATTGGGGCATAGGATTATCCGGAGACCAGGTGTGAAGGGACTAACAATGAGCTTATCTACGCCATGATGGGAGTGCGTGCACACAATTAGTATATTAGTGTGATAACATACCGACAAGCCAGATCTAGTCAATCTGAGTGGTTTGGATCAAAAGTAATCGCGGACAAATAAATTGGGTTGATTAGCATTTCGTGCACTATATATTCAAAAGTTATTTAGTAGATCATGCCGTAAAATTCACGGTTGGGGAATAATTAGAACTGCGCGTTTTTGCCCCGAGCCAACAGGAAACAAAGAATGGTTAAAAATGAAAGACTGTCCTTCAGGAATACTCTGATGATAAAGACAAGACTGATTAAACCATGAACTAAAGTACAGTTGCTTTGATCCGAGTACGTAGTGGACTATTTGAATGTTTCATCGGGTTGCCTACCATTCACTACTCAAAATTCCCACTAGGAGACTGCATATTATTTCAACCTGTTTCGGTAGGAACCTGGCTGAAAGTGTATTTCAACTAAGTCACAACCTCGCTTCGTGGTATGCACATTACCGCTAACGAAACCAAACGGTGAATGCATGAGTCTCGTGTCAATTGAAATCGACTCAGAGAAACGTATGTGGATCGACCCGAACCGCACCGAGAAGGTCAGTTATTAAATTCAAATATAAGACTAGATTAATAATAGCAGAAAAAAAAGCAAACTGAAAATGATAGCTAATGAAAGAGTTAAATGGGATAAACATTGGATTTGAAAAGGATAAAACTAAGATTCGTATATATTTATGAGCCATTTGTTGATCTAACAACGACTGACAGTCAGACAAAAACTCCCCAATAAAACTAGGCATCAGAAAAACCGATTAAAGAAGTCACAGAGTCACAAGAATCCGTTTGTTTCTGTACTCATAGTCAGTAGCGAAAATCAATGATTTGTGGTCCTCAATTTGCAAAGAACCATACAGTTCTGACACGCAAACAAGAGTGACACATTTTTACATGCACACATAAAACTCACACCCCTTCATGTATAGAAGTGCAGCTAAAGATACTCATTTCACCTTTGGTAGCAGTCGAGACAGGGGTGACCTGTCGAAAGAAAAAAAGGCGACCAAAGAACCACAATTTGAACGTGGAGCCAATAGCATCTCTGAAGTTCTCGTGGAGTCTTTCATCATCTACCGGTGATTACCTCACTCTCCATGATAGCCTCCCGTGTGTAGCCGCTGCTTTCATTCGTCATCTGTATTCAAACGTGCATGAAATTAAGTTTGTGTAGCTCGGCTTTCATTAATGGGGATAGAATCCTGACCGAACAATAATTTATTGCTTTTTATGCACATTACCTTTTACGATTCACTTGTTTCCAAAGGGAAATAGGAATATGTATGAAGGAGTGTATACAGTCTCCCCCTAGTGGACATCAAGACGAAATTGAGGTACTTAAACAAATGATTACTGACTAAAGTGAATTGTTAGATTGAATTCCACCGATACTGGTGACCTCATACGTACTTAACTGTTTGACATGAGAATAATATCTGTGGAAT
Organism: Fasciola hepatica; assembly: GCA_948099385.1. NCBI lineage: Eukaryota > Metazoa > Platyhelminthes > Trematoda > Plagiorchiida > Fasciolidae > Fasciola > Fasciola hepatica. The sequence goes on from CANUEZ040000182.1 coordinate 18,362,932, forward strand.
TGGCCATTTCATTTCACTCAGATCAGGACAGTTTGCAATCCGAAATAAACACGGCCGTGCCCATACTAGTGTTGATCATACGAGGATGTGTGAGTTGTGACTGCGAAGTGCAAGTGAACAAGTCCAACTCTGACTAACTGAGACTGAAATTCCGACTCAAACAGAAAGTGTTTCACTACAAGTTTGGATGGAGTTCTTCACTTTCTCGCATCTGATCAAATACACGAGGTCATGGAAATCAGCGCAGCTAGTCAAATACTACATTTCCAAATGAGGAAGAAAAGAAAAACTGATCGTTTTATTCAACGTCAGATTTTTAAGCAAATGGCTTTGGCCGATGCTATGGATTTTGCCATCGGTACACCACAAATCAGATATCTCCTGGGACTATTTGCGTCTTCTCATGGGTAAACTACTCCAAATATGTTCTTCAGAAGTTGTACATATTTTACACGTCATCACAACAATATAACATGTCTACCGAGAACCATGAAAATACAAACATCGAAGAAACATTTCCTGTCAGTTTTTTGCATTAGTTTCATTCATGTGTGGCAGTGGTCGGATAGGATATTAAGGTTCAATAGTTGAGATTATCGAGTCCTTCAAAGGAGATATATGGTGTTATTCTGCCACCTCAGCATAGCAAGTTCAAACAGCTGGCGATATTTCCAAGATTTTGAGAGATTAAAATTTCCACTATTTCACACATATTTTCTCCTGTTCTCAAAGTTGATTCACGCTCAGACTCACAGCATCATTTAATCACAATGCACTCCGAATTCGTTGAATTCATCTGACCAGTGTGATGATTCGATCATAATCACATATGATCAGCCAAGCTGTCACTGAGTTTCTATACGACTCATCCATTTTATATAAGAATATCGGGAGTATTATTCGATGCTACAGACATCCCCGTGCATCCCGATGTCCGAACAAGTTGATTTGTGCACAGATCAACTATGACGAACATTCAAGTACTTCTGATGTGTTTTTAGAGAACGAGACCGTTCGCCCAAATTGTAATTCATTTTCGAGCTCAATCAACATTTGTGTAGTTCCATCTTCCTCTCTGTGTCTCTTTGCTCTTCATTTTCACGAAATCTCTTCATCTCAACTCACCTCGTTAGTCCCTCTATCTATGAGATTTTCCTGTGAACCACTTTCTTATGTACGGTATCAGTCTCTCTGGGAACCAATCTAAATATGTTGAACAAAGTTTATCATATTCCAGTTCTTTTTTTAGAATGATGGACATAAGAGAAGAACAGGAACATTATTTCTTTTTCCTTTTTCATCCTTCTCGTGGTCACTGTTTCGTTGACATTCCGCTTGACAAATAGTGGATGTCCTCAACGACTCATTTGGGACTAAAGTAGTTTGGAGAGTTTTGTCTAATTCCCGAGTCATATTGATTTGCAACACAGCAACTAAGAATGTTACTACGAAATTATGCTCCGTTTTCACGGAAAATCTAAGAGCAACGAACAGGCAATTTTTGATGTATTGCCTTGTTGAACATCTCCATTAGTGCGGTATCAGTAATTTGACTCCATCATATTTGCAATGTATTTGAGGATGGATCTACGTAGCTGTTCGTACATGTTCGTTCACTGCGGTTTTGTAGGGACCGGCTATGTTTGGTGCGATTTCGTTTGACCGATCACTGATATTTGTGAGATCACGATAGAAAATTTACTGTTGATATGTGAGTTGATGAGTCATTGTGTTCTTTGTGAATGCTGATTGATTGAGCCACTGGAATCTTGTTCTTGAACGTTTAATGTGTGAATCGTGAATGTAGGATATAGGCTGGACGAACGGACGGGCAATATGTTCAATAAGTTCTGTCTTGTATAAAGTTTAAATCGTTTTATAATACGAAGAAAGCTATCTTTCTCTTCTTGTGTGTGTTCGTTTGAAGTAGAGTAATGTTCTTTCATTCCTTTACAATTCTCGCTTGAACTGTGAAAGTGTAATGGTGTGAGACGACACTTTCCTTGTGACTAGTTTGCGTCTTCATTTTACGTCTGACGAATACCTTGTATGGTTGCATACCTCGATCTCCAAATGCGAAGTTCACAGCTGACGCTGACTCAGTAACGGAACTCCATCAGCTGTTCAATCATACCTCTTATGAGAGCTCTCCGTGGCTGTGCTATATTGCTTGCGATCAACCTCGTCTTTTGTATTTAAGGATGCGAAGGGTACAGGTTGTGAGGCTTTATCCGGAAGGTTCTTTTTGAACTGATAATCTTCTTAGGCCAATCACTTCTGCGGAAATACCGCGAAAGCAAAAATTGCGGTTCTCATATGACGCTGGTCGAACAACAGAACCTTATCAGCTATTCAACCATACCAATCATTCGAATGCCCAGTACCCAAAAGAGGTTGTGTTCGACGAACGATTACGCACCCGTAATAACGGACAGAAATCGAACAGGAGACAGGAGAAAATAGTACTCCGATTTTCCTTCACAAATATAAGTCTTCAGAAATTCCTAGTTATTGCATTTACTTATTCATTTTAGGAAGAGTAGGTCTTTGTGGTAACGTTTGGATTATTCGGACCCCCCACCCCCACCCCCAACCAGTCTCGCTAGTCCGTGAGTAGCAGTTACAACAAGAACTACACAGCATAAAAGAAGTGGAACCAATGTATTTAGAGAATAATGTTACAAAGCAACACAAAAACACAGTAAGATCAATTAATCCCAGCAAGTAGCTGTTTGAAATTTGCTCACCACTGGAACAGCATCGAGGGTCATTTCAAACTTGAAACAGGATTTCGCGGACAGTTTGAACTGAGATTGAATGGAAAAGGAAGAACGGTGAATTTTTGGGAAACAGGTTAAACGGAACTGTTGAAAATACTACCGTGTTTTGGGCATGAAACATTTAGTACTACTTACCTTCACAGATCGTTTGGTATTGTCCTTTGTGATCATCACTGATTCCACCGTGCTCTTAAGACCAACTAATCCGATGTCCTTGAAGCGCTCACACAACATTGCTTCTATCTGCAAAAATAACAAAAAACTTTGTGTAATTCGTACTTCAGTCATGATTTAGAGCATACATCTGCATACTAATATATATATATATATATATATATATATATATATATATATATATATATATATATATATATATATATATATATATATATATAAGGGATTTTCAGCTCACATAAGGCTTCATTGTAGCTTCGGAATCGTAGTTTGCAGGAGTTTGTCCTTCGGTTTGTGCGATTACAGTAATCAGTAGAAGAAGCGCCGTCTGATGAGACCACATTTTCAAATATTCTCAACGAACTGTCTGGAGAAAAATGAAGACGGAATAAAGGTTGATGGTCTCTGGGAACTAACCGTGAAAACGATATCTGGTTGACTGGGAAAGCTACGACAGGAAAATCGATTTTATTCGACACCCTCTAGTTATAAATGATTGTGCATTTTACAACTGCCACCAGCTGGATGCAGTATAACGTGTCCCTACTTGTGGGATGTTAGACTACTGAAATTTTCTTAGCAAAACAAAAATCTTATGCATTTTTAGTCAACATCCATCCGTGAGTGATCTCATTTCCAAATTTGAAATCGAGAAATGGAAATAATATGAGTGCCGATGTTCGGAGTTAACTTACGTGTTGTTAGTCACTTCGCATACGAATCATTTGGCCGATCTATTTACTGAGTGGTTTTATGGGGTTGCTATTTGGTCTGTGACACACATCTCATTCAATGCTGATTGGACAAGAGGCAGAGAGAGAGAGAGAGCATTTCATGATTTTGTCAGTCTAAGAGAGTAAGTAACAGGTGGATGAACGGACAGGCCCAGCTAAGACATGAACGGGAATGAGTCGGTTTCCGTGATGGGTACCTGATTGGCTGAAATTGTTTGAACGCGCATAATTTGGTAGGCTCTGATGAGTTGGCAATGTTGTTGCCGTTGGTTTATCAAAGGATGCCACAGGTTACTGGTTAGTAATTCTATTTTGCAAATGCTCGTGTACTGATCCGGTTCAAATTCGCAATGTTCACTTCTGCATCTCTGCGGCGAGTCGATACCGGGCAAAGTGACCTCCTTTGTCTGGTTGGCCTCCTTTCTGTTTTCTTATTCTTGCAAAAGGTGCAACCGTATTTTGGCGTCTATTCCAGTGGTCTAGTGCATTCCATTGACGGAGTTCTTTGATAGAAGCTCCGTTTGCCGACAACACACTCTAGGAATTAACTACCAAGATGGGAGTTGTCGAAATCCGATCCATCAAATCACTCCGGAGAAGCTGTTTTTAACGACAATTCATAGCTGCTAAATCTAGGCCACTTAGGTGATTGTGTCAAAACACTCAAAAACATGTCGAATTCAAATAGTTATCAGTAACGTCACGGCGCAGATAATACTTCTTCGTAACTTTCAGATATAGATAACCATTTCTATCTTTCCTGGTTTAAGTGTTGGTGCTTGGTCTTAAACTTACTGAGCTGCAGTTCACTGAGTTTTCTGTCTTTTCCGGTCGTATACGTGAATCTCTCCTGGAAGAGCACCACTTCCAGTGTACAGCATCTTTTAGGCTTAGATGCACTGCCCAACTTTTGCTTCGCAATCATCTTGCGGTCTTCGACACTTTAAGGAGAAACGGCAAAGCAGTGGGTATCCACGACCCCCCCCCCCCCCCGGCTTTTAGTATGAAGTTCACAGCAAACAGGTTCAGCTATGCATATTGTGCATTTGCCAGAACTACCGAACTAATGAATTGGAACAGGCCGAATGAAAATGTCAATGTACGCCTGACTTGTAAAACCGACATTACCCGGCTATAATGGGCATCATTTGCCAGTTTGTCTCTCTTTCAAATCATCCCTATAGCAAAGAATGAGCTTCATTAATGTTTTATCAAATTGTGGACCATCCTAATCAAATAAAACACTCCGAAATAATCACCTATCCCAAGGTTGTCGAAGCAACCTTGGACCCCCAATTGGGTGTAGTTTACTTGACCAATAGTAGCGTATTCTAAGACACGACCTCTTAGTTAGTTTCAGGTGGACAAAGTAAATATCATTCTAAATACTGGTTAACTTCCTAACGAAAAATTACTCCTCGAGAAATATCTCAAAACCTTCCCATACATTCGAGTAATCTGCCTAGTCATCGTCATCATTCTCATTACCGCCGTCATGGCCAACACTGACCATCATATAGGTAAACATGATCCGTGGCCGGTGCTGGATAAACTGTATCTGCCTATAAATGCAGTGAACTTTGAGTATCGACTCAAAGTTCATTAGCAGTTTCCCTGAAGAACAGCCGGACTACAGGTGTGTATGCTGATAACATTCAGTATCTTCAGTATAATAAGCTTGTGCATCAGTGGTTACTGTTATCAGTTTGAACTACTGTGCGGTTACAATCGGTTTCTTGTATACCAGTTCATCATGGTTTTTTTCTTAGCATTGCCACTGTTTGTCGTGCCCAAGAAGGTATCCAACAGCCAGTGTTAATGTGATGAAAGTTGGAAGACGCACCGGACTGAACAGAAATTCTACCTGGCATATTACAGATATCACAGCAAGTCTTGCAATAATAGCACTTTCAAGCAAGAAAATATGCATTCGTATGCAACTATGCACGATTCGGGAATTTTAAGAGTTCACATTAGGCATTCTGTGTAGTAACTCCATTTCAGTCACTGAAAATGACAAATCAAAAATCAAATAAAGGTTTTAACCAGCGGATTCCTAAAAATCCACAGAAGCTCAGCTGCCTTATCTTTTCCATCGAACAGCATCAGAGTCCAACAAATAATTCTTGGAATAAAACAACTCCTCAACTACGGGTCGACAGTTGTCATGCCGTTACAATCGTGGATTTTGGAACATGACATCCGAAATTCGATAGTCTCAAACATATGGGGCAGATAGAATATTTTATATGTTGTTTCAGGACTGGGATGGCTCAGTACCAAACCTCTTCTTGGCAGGTGAAGCTCTGGCTGAGGCAGATAAATTTTGCTGTTTGGGCAGTTACTTTTCACCAGGTGGACAGATATCAGATGAAGTGTCATCGCGTATACAGAAGACGCATTTGGCTTTTGCCAACCTCTACCATTTGTGGAGCCGGAGTGACATCCGATTGTCTCTCAGGGGTAGAGTGTACATTGCGGCTGTTAGGTTTGTTCTTTTATACGGTTCAGAAACATGGCCGTTGAGGGTAGAAGATAGACGAAGACTGTCGTTGTTCGGGCACCGATGTCTCCGTAGCATTGCCCGAATATGGTAGGAACGCCGTATCTGCAGTACCGAGGTTAGGCGTAAGGTGTTGGAAACCAGAGGTCGGTCTCTGGATCAAGTGCTGAATCTTAACAGGTTAAGGTGGTTGGGATGTATGTTACGCATGCCCACCGATAGGCTTCCTCGGTGTACGCTGTTCTCTGAGGCATGCGGTGATTGGAAGGTATGTCGAGGTGATCAGTCCATGACATCACAGAAGGGAGTGAAAACCTTGACCAGTGGATTTGCTCAAGTAGGACATGTTAAACTTTCAGGTTGGGGTCCATGTGATCAGCCTATTAAACTGTTGGAGGTATTAAGTGATACGTCTAGGTGTTGCAGCCAGTGACGTATTTGCATTCAGACTCTTTTTGTCTGTCCTCTTTATTTCCGCTTTTTACTCTGATTCTTCTTGGACCTTTCACTTTAAGCTTCTGTTCATTTCGGCGTTTGCTGGAAGATGCTTGAGAGTGGCAACCGAAACCAGAGCACTGAATTGCGAGTTCATTGGTTGAATAAACTGAAACTGAAACTGATGCTAAATCTGTTCAACCGCAAAACAGTTATTAGAACTGCTGGTTACGTTGACAAATTGTATAGTTCTATATTCGTTCATGGATCATCCCAGAGACCTTAGAAGCACCACTGTCCATATAATTTCTATCACTGATAAAGTGATTCACGGTAAAAGGGGCGAACCGTGTAACCAAAAGACATACTGTAAGGGGAATGTGTATCTGGGGAACATTCCAGTGAGATTCAGTTTGATGGCCGTGCTTTCGCAGACGAAAGGATTGTAAGCGGTTGGAAGTGTGGAAAGTGAGAGAGTGTTCTAAAGCTTTGCAGTACGGGGAACGAAGGAAGACCGAGGTAGCAAGGTTCGACATCTACCGACACCGAGATTCAGTACGGATGATTGGCCGCCGGCATGCGAGATAAACAAGGGAAAGTCATGGGAAGGGGAATTTCTGAAGCGAGTTCTGATGAACAAAAGCCAAAATATTAACCGCAGAACAGAGCTAGTGAAGAAACTTCTGGGTGATGAGCAAATAGCTACGGATTGGAGGTTAGTGAGGGATCACTGATTAATTGGACAGTCTTTCTTTAACTCGATCGAGAAGAGAAAAAGCAATAGGTGAAGCTCCACCTCACACTTGACTACAGTAATCAGGAATCGGGCGGATTTGAGCTTTTTACAAAGGAAAGCGAGTGGATGTAAAAAGACTTCTGGTGCGGAGTAGAAAACCAACTCCACCCGCGGAAGGGGAGGTAAGAATAGGGATGAAAAGAGACCTACACAAAGAGGAATCTATTAATAAGCTCGGTAAGGAAAATGACCCTGTAGGGAGGGGAGGAGTGAAGCCAAAATTAAGAAGAGGAGAATAAGGGTGATTTCTTAAGGGAACGCAAGACGCAGAAGTTTTTGAAACATTGAAATAAACATTGTAGGTGGAACCTTAAACTAATATTCATTCTAGATCAGAAGCAAGTGACACATTAAAAACAGAACGATCGAGATCGATGTTGGTAGTGGCCTGGCGAGTGATTAGGTAAGGAAGGAAGCAATGGAGAGTTGCATCGTTGGAAAAACAGCGGAGTGGATTGGAGACTGAAGATAAAAGGTCATTCGAAAATTGAAAGTAGATGGACAGTGCAAGTATAAAACCTTGGGGAACTCCATTATTCAAAAAGAAAGGCTGAGATAAAGCCCCGTCTGCTCGGATGATGAGGATTCGCTTGCCGAGGAAAGATGACATATACGATAAGAAAGCCGGATATAACTCGAAAGGGGAAAGTTTTGACAGCAGACTCTTATTTCAACTCGGTTGAAAACTTTTGGGATGTCCAGAGAGACCAAACGAGTTTCAAGTGCGGCCAACCATAGGTGTGAAATGGCTGCTAGTAGCTCATCTGTAGAGCGACGCGGGCGGGATCTGTATTCACAATGGCTCAGAAGACCCTCATGTTCAACGAACGGAAGCAGTTGGTCAAAGATAAATGTTTCAAAAACACCGGAAACACAGAACTGAGGATGATGGAAGGATAGTAGTTAAGTTTAGAAGGGCCAACTTGTTTCGGAATAGAAACAATAATGACTTTCTTCCACGATGAAGGAAAATTTCCTCGCTTGAAGGAAGAAAAGGAGAGATCAAGTAAAATGAGGGCCAACTCTAGAGTGCACAATTCTAGGACGATAGGTAGAATACCTTCTGAACCGAATGGATTGGGAACATCCACGCTGGAGAAGCTCAGTAACAGTGGCTGCATACGTGATAAATGTTCCAGTTTGGCTGGTCTTGGACTATACGGAACAACAGAGAACCATCGAACGTAATGACTACGAAGACTCATTTAGTTCGGTAGATGATCCTGGATAAACGATTTTGCAGTATTCTACGGTGTCGTGTTATCTTATTTTTTGCGTGTATCGGCGGCCCAAAGGTTTCTTCCCCGTATGAGGTTTGTAAACACGCCGATGACGTTTTTCTGCGCCAGACTATTTTCGATCCCTCTGGTTTCTGAATCTTTAGTGCAAACCTACCACAAATAGGACTTTATTCCACCCGATCTGGTTCAAAACGGAGCACTTCAAAGTTCCTTGAAGGTGTATTCAGTAACTCCTGTTCTTCTTTTCCTATAGATTATATCTTCCTCGATTCAAAATCCCTATCTAGAGTGAGCTCTGTCAAGTACCTGAGAGTTACCTGTGACCAGCATTTATGATAAACTACTCACATCCAAAAACGTACTGGGAAATTGCAACTTCTCTCTCTCTCTTCAAGTGCAAAAACCTAGGCAGTTCCGACACCGAAGTCAGTCATTTACTAATTCGCGTTCCATTGTAGTTTTCTTATTGTTCCCTCGCAATTTTCCCGGCCTTCTGAGACATGATCAGAAATCTTTCCTCTGTGGCTTGGCAATTATAAGTCTTGTTTCGTCCATCCATATTGATACCATTTTGACTGAACTCGTGTTGGATCTTGTTTGAATCTAAACCACAGGATACTCCTGAATCATGCTCTTTCGTTGTACACAGACTTGTCGTCTTGCTGACGCCATTCGTGTTCTCCTTCTGAATTTCGTTATATTTCCTTGAGAATAAGCCTGTACATTACTCTTCCGTATTCCGTCTTGCTCGGGTCTAAACGAATGAGGAGAACATAAAAGCTGATTTACTTACAAATCTTAAAAGCTAACTTATTTCTCCTTTACTCTGTATTATTGAGACACGCATCAGCTGAAACATATCTATAGGCATTTACCCAAATATTTCGTCATTTGTAACGTCTCGCTTATTTTTAACATTCTGCTTTTGTGTCCAATGACTAAAATCTCGGCCTACTGTCTGCGTAAGTTTACTTTTCAACTACGAATACAAATACAAGTAACGTGCATGAGATACCTAATCGACCAATCGGCTACTAGGCAGTTTGCTTACAGACCAATGGCCAAGATAGAAGCGTCACTGGTACAGTAAAGTTTGCCCCTCATTCCTGGGCTCCAAGTTAGTGAAGGATGAGGAAACTTTACTTCGTCTATCCCACTTGTAGGCACGGCTTCACTGAGCTACGGAAATGTTTAATTTTCGGAATGGATAAATTAGGGACACACATTTGCTCTGACTATTTTAGTATGTGTATCTCCTGGGATTGAACCCAGATGAATAAATCGCTCTCTCAGTAGCAGGTAGACTCACTTACAGATCTGGCCGCCCCATACACATAAACTTCCTCCTCATGTGGTCTTGCGGAATAGCCTGGGGAACACCAACTAATTGAAGTGATGAACAGACAGCCAGATTTTTACCACGGTCCTAGAAGCAAAGGTCGTACAGTGCCATTTATCATTTGACTTTTCATCTATCCAAACCGACTGCGCATTGACAGCGAGAATCGAATGAATCAGTGCTAATTCTACTTTCTGTCACCGATACGATAAATTCTATGACGAGGGAATAACTATTTTCCCACATCAGACTAAAGTAAATTGTCTTAACTGATTAGTTTCAATCATTAGGTTGAATGCATAATTGGTCCTATCCTTGTTTGCATCCACCGGTGAACTATCGCGACGACGGGAGAGACTTGGTCGTAATTTCCTCAACAATTGTGCTCTACGATAAGTTCCTAATAACTCTCAGCACTTCTATAAGGTAAAGCATACCGATATTCATTGAAATTACGGGTGCTATTGAATGCAATATGAAAGGCATTTGATATCGACGAACCAATCTCATTTTCGTGCATTATAAGTGTTGTCGAATTGTGCTAGACAAACTTTTTCCTCGGGACTAATTCCTCTCTCCTGAAGTTTTCGCAGTGCATCGTGCCACAAGACTGAAATACAAATTCTATGGATTTCTGCATCGTCAACTTTAGCTTTTCTGTGATCTGCAGGAGATTAAAATGGTGTGAGTTTAGTTAACTGGACTAAATAGCCTGAAGTTCAGCAGACCGAAACCAATAAATTGTCGAATACGGCTTATCGTTAAACCGACGACAATGGGACTCATTGGTGGTATTTTTCATCACTGACAAATAAATAAAGTTAGTAACAACAGATAAATAATTTTTCTCTGCTTCCATATTATAAATCTCCCTTTGTCCGTAATTTCACTGGGAGCAAATAAACCAGCGATGTTTTGTTGTGCCTAAAACGGAAATATTAAAAGTTTATCATAAATGGTTCACTGCCAATTCTTTCTCACTCAGCGTTTTCATTGAGGATCACGCTACCAAACTGTTTTGAATAACAATCCACATATTTACCTTGATAACCATCTGTTCCGTAAAACATCTGACTTTCGTTACCTAAGGGTTATTCTAACTCACAGTTTATGTTGGACTAGTCAATTTGAAATGGGGTTCGCTCAGGTTCAAACACTTTCTTTTTATGTTTATATTTAGAAAACTTTGTGAACCCTGTAATCTTGCACTTCCTCCCGTAGACTGCATTGTATATCACTGGATTTACTGCTACCTCGTTATTTTTCCCAGGTTAAAAGTCAAATATTTCGACTTCTTCTTCAAGCATGTGAAACTGTTATCTCACTATAAGAAAAATGAAGGGGATATTCCCGCTGACTTCAGTATTAGCAAGGATTTTGATGCTAATGAAAAATTCACTCACTTGTTACTATCTAGCCCTGATCATCGTCTTTACTCCGAAACCTTTCAAAACCGTCTTTTAGCTTGTCACTAACTCAGAATGCTGAAAACTTTCTTCAAGCATGTCCACATGCAGAAATAGTCTTATTCTATACCTTATCTCCCTACCCGTGACCGCAACCATGTAATCAATGACTGTGCTGTTCACTCTCGTCATCTAAATATATTTACTGCCTCATTTCGATTCCACGTCTTCTTATTCGCATACCAAATGATTACCGGACTACATTTTTCTGTATTTCAATGTAAATAATGCACGCGCTTGTAGTCCACCCTTCACCGAGTAAATCAAAACGTTTTATGACGACTGACTTGAACTGAAGTACTGCTGCTGTTGGGGAGGACGCGAGAAATATCCGGAAGACAAGCCTCTCAAGTAATTCGTATAACCAGAGAAGACTGAATCATATGAAAAAATAACCATCTCACTGGCTGAGAAATGAGCTGTTCCCTCCTAGATCAAATTAACGTGGGACTTTTCAATTCAGGGGTGCGTTTTGGTGCGCGATTTATTTTGAGCAAGACTTTTTCTTGGTCGGGAGACCGGTGGTAGTCAAGCGGCCACCGCGATGCTTTTAGATTGTGCAATCTCGGACATGAATCCCGCCGCGGCCGTAGCAGACCACCTCCGCAGTTGGCGGCCTCTAACAGTCCGCGACCCCCTTTTGTAATTATCGTGCCACCATTACATAACAGAAAGAACTCAAAGAACTTAGTGTATGGAGAGCGCTTACAATTAAGTAGAGGTCACTCAAATTAAAAATCCAGAAGATGTAACGTCGCCTGCACGCATCTGTCAACTCGGTACTTTTCTTCAGGCCAGTACAGTACACGAAGTATGCTTAACTCAAAATTGCCTACCTTTTCCAACAGCCAATCATTCAAAAATGGTGTGAATTACGGCAATGTTGAGGTAGAATTCAATGCCTGCTTCCGGACTCTGGTCAAGCCTTCACTTTTCAACTACGAACACTTCGAATTACGTTCAGTTCTATCTGGGGTTGTCCTGGCACTATTTATTATTATTTATTATTTATTATGAGGATGCAAAACCCACCGTCTAAGGAATTGCTCTCAAAGACTCATCCTCGGTCTTTTATTCATGAATATTAGCGGATGAAGCCACAATCTTGTTTCGGTACACCACATTCGGGAGTTTCCCCCACTAGCTATATTTGTTTCGGAAACAATTTTCTCTTCACCCGTCACCGCTCATCTTCTATAGCCTAATTATAAATCTTGTCCTTGATCCATTTCCAAAGGCCACGTTCTTGTCACAGCCCAATATTCAATCCAAATGACTGACATAGCTTACCTTGATTTTTTTGAATAATGAGAAAACTTCCGTTTTCTAGCTGAAAAGTCATTCTTCTTTCTTAACACTAATTCTTTTATGTTCCTTGTCATCCACCGAACTGGTCTTAATGCTACTTCTTTTTTGACAAGATTACCGTGAGCTTTCAAAATATTTTCCTACTCAGATTGAGGATTGCAACTTCCTCACAACAGTGGTTCTTTCAAACACTGGTCAAGCACATTCAACTTAGGTTGCGAAAGCGAAGCTTCAGAATTGCTGAACAACCTTTCACTTTCCCCTACGGAGTCGTCTAGTGCGCAAAACAGTAAGTACGCTTTATTGATCTCCTAATAACCCCTCAATCACCTCCTATTTGCTAATCTCTATCCACTGTCTGCTTTTTTGCTGAGCCAGACCGTATCCCTATCAGTTTTTTTCTCTTTTTCTCACCAAATTACCCCTGAAAACCTCACGCTCAGACACATCACACGAAGTGTGGCCGTTGCTTAGTTGGTAGTAGAATGGCTACTGTGGTGTCCTAAGACTATGAAGTCCAAATGAGTTTAATTTCTCATTTGGTTCCTCCACTTCACCATAGACTGAACCCGTAGTTATCTCTCAACATTTGTTGAATTTTATAATGCACAATTGAAAGCCAAAAGAGAAATCCCCAGTATAGTTTACATAAAAATGTTCCAACACCGTCAGTCTCAGAAATGGCGCATCCCGAAGCGAGCGATTATCATTAACTACGTGCTGCCATAACTGCATTGTGTGAATACGATACCACGAATTGGCAGCCATTGTAGAAACCAGGATGCAGCTCCAGTAAACGTAAAGCCAACCAATTCTCCTGATTTCACTTCATCCACAATGCCTCTGGGTTTGGACTTTCTTTGTTATCCTTCCAGATTTATATTCATTTTTCCGAAACCAACTCTTGGACCACAAGAAGAAGAACCTTATACGTGCTCTTCCCGCGATAAGTCCATTCACACACGTTGCAAACTCCTAAACTTTACAGTTTCCAAGTTCATCTTACTTTCAGAAATTGCTGCTGCAGTCACATTCGAGAGTATCTACTTGTTATTCTACTCATTTTCTGGGGTGAAACCAAGTGAAAACCCAAAGACCGTATTGCGGGTTCACCGCTAACTTGAGATCTATAACCTCTCTTCGAGCATTTCGAACGGTTTTTCCTCTTTCTCTACTCTACCGATACTACAACAATTTTTTCTCTTACTTAAACTGACTCCTATTATGTCATGTTCAAAGTTTTATCCCCATGGATCTCTTTCTCAAGCACGAATTTATTCACACCAGGTGTGTCCAAAGTACACTAAAGGGAGTAAGTCAAATCTTCATTCTTTTCCACAAATCACCATCATGTTTCTTTACCTCAATAATAATAACAATAACAATAGTAACTTTTTTTACTTTCTTCCTTTCAGGAAATGGGCCACAGTCAACCAATGGCTAGTGAATAGGGAAGCAACCGGTGGTGTTGGAAATCGAACCGGAGACAATAAAGATTGAGTTCCCCGATAACGATCATTTGACCTCTCTCTGGTATCCCTTCAAACTATGAGCATAGAATGACTAAACTGCTCCTGCTACGGATGGTTTTCCCAAACCCAATGCAAAGAAAGTAACTTTGGCCGTAAAGCTCAACCCTTTTTACTATATCATGTGCATTCACGTTTTAAGAAAGACTCACTAAGGGCTGGGCCAGTAGCGTTGAACTCCAGAGCTGAGCTGAACACGGGATCCACTTCATAATTTGAAAGAAGAGTGGAAGACTGAAGGCTCCAATAACCCGTCCAATCGCACACACGATTGACGTTTTTCTGCCCCTAATTGGGCAACAGTGAACCGGAGGCCACAAAAATGTATATTCATTACGATGAGGAAGTATTACCAAAGCTCTCTGTAATTTCAGCCCTAAATTCTGGAAACACGTTTTCTACTTCTTTCATTCTTGGTGGGCTAGCCAAATTACTTCAGTTGCTGGTATTCAGTTTATTTCTGATTTTCTTTGTTGTTTATAATCCATCCTCAGATTTATAAGCCAAACCTAAGTGCGTGCCACACAACTAAAGCTTTTCTACTCTGCTGCAGTTATTTCTGTGAACATTTTGAAGTTCTAGTGAATTTATTATTATTGCTATTATTATTCTGTGATCAAAACAACATTTTCATCTTAAAAGTATATTATATTTATCAGTATTGATGGTTAGCAGATAGAAAGACGGTACGGGTCTTCACTGAACAGAAACCGACAAGTTCAGACGAGACAGTAAATTTGGACCGTGAAATTTGGGGTCAGCCGGGGTCATCAAGGTAGGCTTGAGAATAAGCGCTCAACTTTTTCATCTCTTTTTTATTCTATTCAGTCTTCTTCTGGAAAATAACGATCAGGTTTTGCTAGTGGGACCCTTGATGCAGACCTCATTCATTTTCTTGTCGAAATCAAATTTATCAGTTTTACGGAACGATTTGGTATGCAGTAGCCAGTCTTAATCCACTATTGAAGATGAATGAAAGCCAGGACTGTAAAATTGTTGCGATTTTCCCCGTCGCTTCTTTGATTACCGTATGAATAGGGGCAACAATTTTCACTTAGCAAAATGCAATCGATTAGAGACTATCAAACTGGAAAAGTTTGTCAGTGAAGACTTTCTGAACTGCGTGAACCGCACGTTCATCAGTCTATTAGGATGATGATCATTCTTGTTGTGAATCGTTAGTGACAAGTGGAATTGAAATCCATGATGTAGGATTATGAGTCACAATGGTTCAACGTGAGGCGGCTCTGTCCAATTGTTGCTAGCGTACTCCACCTGGACACCAAATTAGCAGTCTGTCCATTAGTTTTTATTAACGATAACGGTAACGGTGTGCAATGAGACACTTTGTGTGAGTTCACATATGTTCTAGCTCGACGCAAAAGCTCCGTGGATTTTAACGATCATCTACAGGGTAAAGCAATTGTTAGGAGTAAACAATCGCCCGAATACGGCTATTTACGTACATAAACGCAGTTACTCTGTCGATGTTACTATACTGTTGGGGTATGAAATGGATAATTATACACAGAAGCATATTTTCAGAAATAAACCTTCTTGAAGCAACCGAGACTGTCACTGCGAATCAGGGACAAGGACAGCTGCAAAGGATTTTGCGTTCAGTTCAGGTTATTACAGCCACGTATAGAAAGATCTGTTAAATGTGCGTTTTAGAAGAATAGCATAACAACTTATACTGGATATGATCCAGAAAGTGGTTGAAAAAGTGAGAAGACTGCTGCGCTCGGGATAATGTAAATAGGGAGTGTATATGTGTGGGTTAGTTTTGAGCTGGACTCTTGGATTTGACTATTTTCCGTTAAGTCGGAAAATCATGAGCTGATTCATCTTATGCTCATCTGTCGAATTCGACTCTAATTTGATGCAGCTTTTCTGTTGGCTGCTTCCAGTAGAATTGTCATACACAATGAACTCGAAGGTTCACTGGGATAACAGGTCACTTACCTTAATAACCTTACGGAGCGAAGAATGGCAATGATCAATGAAAATGCTCAGGTGATCTTTGAGTGTCCTGGTGGAACTAGAAGAGGACGCCCGGGAGCAATCCCCGTACGGTTTGTATATCATTGTATAATTATGCATAAATGGTTGCACAGGATTCCCGCCCCGTGATTGAGTAACTCGTAGATAAACGAAGCCCAAGTCCCAAGGCAGAGAACACAGGCTCGCTTTACTGCATTTGCTAGAGGACGGATTGTCAGACAATAACTATAACATACTTCAAATTGTGGGCCAGCCGACCAAAGAATCAATACAGTCAAGATAGGCTTCAAGAAGCCCAAGCAAGAATAGACGCGAAAAGTTCGAGACGGGTGCATTTTGGTTAGTCAATGGACAGAAGGGAGTTAATGATTTGAGGTAACTCACTCACACAAGCACCGGTGAGGAACAATCGGAATGACTTGGTTATGAGAAAGAACGAGATCAGTGAGAGAGAGGGCCAAGTTCAGTCATTCACACGGATGGAGAGAAAGTTGATTACGTCCAAACGTTTGTGTCTCGTCATGTAACCCAGGCAGTTATGACATGGATAATACCAAAACTGGGAAAAAAGATTACGTAAGCTATAGACTGGAACAGATAAGAACAACTATTAGACTCGCGAGAATTGGGGTCAATCGACGCTTGTCAAAGAAACAAGACTGAAAAGAACTGCGTGACGCAATATGACTGAACAACAATTGTTATGCGGGCAAGGAAGCCGAGGTTATGTTCGGCATAGAATTTGTGGTGGCCGTGCACGGAAAGTAAGCAAATAGTTTGGTTAATACGAGATAAAATTAGGATAGGTGGTATGGAATCTGGACTACACCGGTTTAAGGAAGTTCCTCGATAGGGTGAGCTGAATTTCTTTGTCCAAATTCAAAAATCTTAGCACTGGTTTTCAGTTGTTACTGGCTTTCTATTGCTCTCACTTGAAGCTACGGATCAATATAACCACTATAAATGTCCTACAGATGGGATAAACTCGTGTCAGTTGGTCACTAGATCTACAGGGTCCCACAAGTTCCAGGCCTTCACTGTCATAGTGATCAAGCTATCACATTAAAAGTCATCCGTTTATTACTTTCGCCCGAAACATCGTATTGTTGGTCCTTTACTTCATTGGATCCCAGTTCACTGGTTGGAAATACCACACCGAAGCACGCTTGGTTCCACTACTTGGATCGTCCGTGTGCATTAACTTCAGGAGGCCATTTTTCAATGTTACACCACTTACTGCGTATGCCTTTGACTCAGTTATCCAGACCAAATGCAATGAATTTCTATCCAACCTGTGTTCACTCTCGTAGGGCCATTTGCTTGTCTACCCTCTTGGTACTTGACTGACTGTCCTTTGGACTCTACCCTTCACCCAAAAACCTCAGATCATCCAATTAACCCGGCTGTCGAAAGTACCAGACTCGAGTTCTGATCTAACTGGAGTATATCATGGTACATATCCTCCGCCACACTATGGATTTGAACCTGGGCCTTTTCACCTCGAAGTTGTGCGTGTGTTAGCTCAGTGCCAAAAGTCTGCCAGGTAAAGTATCATCAGTCCCACACATTTCTCGCAAGTGACTGTGAGGTATGTACACTGTCTGTATTGCGTGCTTACAATTACTTGTTTCAGTGTCCCCAATATATATTTGACCCACATGGGTGTCCATTTGTTAGCCCTGTCTGACCGTGTCGCTCACCAATGAACCGTAATTACTATCTAGGATTACTGCTTACGTAAGGTTCCTCTCTCGCTGTTCCTTCGTCCGCTAACCTACTGAATTCCGCGCCGATTCTTTTAATGTCAATGTTTATGAACAGTTATGAGTGCGTAAACGATGATTATTCATGCTTCTTGCGTTCGATGACAAACGAACTTCTTAGCCCCCATTTCTCCCTCGCTTTTCTGTTCGGTAACTCGAATGGTCGTTCCATACTATCACTGCCCACTGATCGTGAATGGTCATCTTTTCCCATCTGTCTAATATCATTACCTGCCCTTTTGTTTATTGCTTGACCGTGCTCTCGACCCTGCTTGTGTACTCTTGCTACCCCATTGGACTGGAAATATGATCTAGTCGATTGGTCTACACATTTTGGCTAGGTAGCCTACATACTCAGTTGTGTATTCATTGATAATGGGCTGTGATTCTTTCGTAATACACGTAGAATACTGACTTTGAATCAGTCAACCGCAGTCCGATGCATTTAAATGGGAACAATATCAGAACTTATTGATAGCACGAGGAGACAAAATGATATTAGCTGATGGAAAATGCACTTGCACAATTCACAGACTATCATTAACGAGGTTAGTGACCATGCAATTGGTGTACCACCCAGCAATGGATATAGCCCATTAAACCAAATACTAAGACCTCCAGTGCCATTAAGGCCTGCAACGAACGTACTCCAAAGCAAACGAGCCAACAAGTAGCTCTAGTGCACACCTTGGAAACTCTAGCCATAGCTGAGTTGCTTGTCCGAGACTCACATACAGTATCCCACCGGGGTAATTCCGCTCAGTCCGCCTTCAGAACATGCCCCCACCGCGGTTCGCTCATCCGGAAATATCAACGATTCTGTGTCAGGTCATGAGCTTACGGGATTGATCTGTACGTTAGAGCAGAGTCCACTTTGCATTACTAGAATCCAATAAAGAACAGCCTCAGAGTGTGATTCGTTTGGAAGGCTCCTTGAAGCTAGGTGGAATGCTTAACAGTAACATATGTCTGTTCATCCTAGCGACCTGCGCTTCTACTAAATTTGACTCGACTACAGTTAAAGATGGATTCTACTAACAACTGCACATTCTCCTACAAAATAATCTCACAGACATTTAGTCATTTTGTTCACCCAGGTCCTGCTGAGCAAATGTCCGAATACCAAAGCTGGGCTGGCTCTCGAGGAACCGATAAGGACAATCGTCGGCTAAGTTTCTGTGCAAATCACCATTTCTGTCAAGTACAGATTTCCGGTGTAGCCACCGCTTCACAGTTCTTGTCCGCCTTCTGCTAACCAGTCTCGGATGTAGATAGTTCATATAGTCCTAAGCTATCACTGGCATTGCTCACTTCAGTTCCGTAGGTCGTACCGGATTGAGCACATGCTAAGACTCTGATCATGCCCATGGGCGTTCTAAGCTCACAGTACATTTTTTCACTGAAGCGAAAGTATGTTGCAAAAGGGTAGACGTAGATTAACTCTGCTAGACTCTGATCCGACAGAGATATTAGAAAGACCTAACTTCCATTTAGGGTGCAGCACACTTTGTGTGCTGTGTGTGTGTGTGTGTGTGTGTGTGTGTGTCAAATCACTGACAACAAACCCACTAAGTTATGAAATTAGTAAGTATTACATTTTGTGGATTAGTCGTACACCTATTTGCCACCCATTGGAACTTACCGCGATCTCTCCGGCTGCCTTATAACCGTCCACATATCCTTTCAGACAACAAAAATAACAGAGCTCGCATTTAACTACTAAGAAAAGTAGCAAGAAGTGTATTAAGAGGCCCTGAGGTTTTGTTGCCCAAATGTGCAGCCAAGAAGGAACAGATTGCTGGCAACAGTGCCGTCCAGAATATTTTCCTGCTCTTCTAAGCAACATGCAGCAATAAACTTGGTGTGTGTGGCAACTTGTGAGGAAAACGGTCAAACAATCCTATAGCTTGCAGATCATGCTATACACTAAATTCAGCATTTCGGGCAACAATTCAAATGGGCTTCCGTGTTAATTTCCTCACGCAGTAGTTTTATTGAACTGGCTCATCCTCCTTGGGCAGTTTGCACTGCCCCACTCCCCGAGGAGGAGGCCGGGCAAGCATTCCACTTCCCTATGTATCATTAATCCTGTCAACCAGATGAGTTCATTCAAACTCTCTTCAAGGATTGTGGTGGGTCACTTACCCAAGAGCTAACCAACCTATTCTGCGAGGTCAGGGTTCACAAAGGTGTTCCATCGACATGGAAGTACGCGCACTTATCATCTCAGTCTGCAAGAGAGAGGCTTACAGCGTTCACTCTAACCACCAAGAGACAAGTTTGGTAGCAGTCGTGTCGAATTTGTTAGTTTCTATAGTCTTCGGCTGGCCGACTCCTGAGTGCGAAGAACAGACAGGTTTTCGTCGAAAATAAGCTGACAGAATTTTCGCTATCCGTCAGATACTTGAGCTCTTCCATATCTATGGCAGGCCGATAGTAGTCTTATTCTTAGTTATCTGAGCAACCTTTGACTCTATTGATAAACTGGCTCTCTGAGATGGTCTATTTTAGACAGGGAGTGCCTCATAAGAATGTCGAGATCGCTCATGCGCTATACCATCAGCCGAGTGCGGGCACATAGCTTGTCATTGTCTCCCTTCTTATTGGAAGTCGGTGTGCATTGGGCGTGTTCATTCTCAAATTTGATGCTCAGTTTAACCGCTGAGGTCATTTTATTAGTGTAAGAAGACCAAAGACACGAATGCACCAATCTCTAATCTGGTGACAGGTGTTAGAACCTAGAAAATATAGAAAAAGACGCTTAGGATTGCAAAAATGTTACTACACAAAAGCGAGTTTTAAACAGCCTTGCGTAACCGCCAATTCAGTGTAGGTATCCGGTACTCAAATTTATATTCAATCACTGTACTTCATGTTCAGTTGTAACTACTATTCTCGCCAACAGTGATTTTCTTCGGTACCCGCTTATAGTCAGTAAAAGTAAATAAACAATGTAGATCTTTCACGTTCATTCACTACCACTTTGCATGTTTTTCTGCAAGGACGATTCACTGGGCTGTGTGATGCATCAAGTTTTCAGCAGCACCCCAGCTGATACAAAGAAAAAAGTCGTCTTTTGCTATTTTACTTATATTAGAAAATCCAAAAAGGTAAACAAAATTAGCGTCAATCAAACAAAGGTTGGTTTTCACTTGAAACTGTCTGCATTGAAAGTTATGTCGTGGCCCGAGGGTCCTTGGGCTCCGCTGATCAGCAGTCCACAGTTCTCATGTCCGAGAGTTTTTGATCCTTGTCCATTTTGATTTCGAAACAGGCGTTGTCGTTGAGTTTGATCTGAAAATCGAAGCAAAACAATCCGTCAATTTTTGTACCTTGCTTCTTACGTGGTCTTGCCCACAGTAGCAAAACCGGACATCATCAAGATAACAACATCTTTTTTGTTAAGAATAAATCACGTGACCGGATTAATTGGAATAATATTTCCTAAACTTTTTAATGATCCCCCGTAAGTAAACGAAGCTAGTTTCTGCTGTCATTTTTAATCAGTTAGTTGAAAAATGTTCCCTATTATGTTTTCTGTCCGTAGCTGTGCAATAAATCGTGCAATCTGAACTTGCATTTTTTATATAGGATTGTATGATAGCTAAAAGCTCATATCGTCGATAAATGGTTAGGCACTACCAATAAGGTTTCTTTTCTCGGTTTTGTCCGAATAATATTAGAACGAGAAAGTGAGTCATTAAGTACCTGTGAAGAGCATTCAGTTAGCGTATATTTCTACTAGCTAGTTTCTCATTATCCCCAAGAATTAAACTATTGGGAATAATTCGAGCAGTCAGGAAAAAAGCTATACATGGAAAAAGTGTTACACGTACTTGAACAGTAGGGGTATTAGTAACATCAATGCTGGCGGCACCGTTTTTCAGGGACCATCGCTCGTCATAGTTGATTAATTTTATTTCCTTTATTACGCCACAGACGGAATCGCGTACCTGTTAGAAAAGAAATGAACTGATTCGACAAGGTCACTGGGGAATCTCAATTTATTCTACCAGTAATCGGTAATCAGTAGAACAAGCTGTGCTTCTGAACACACTTTACAAAAGGCGAGAACACCACGAAGTTTGTTTCGTACAATCACGCATAACTGACTGTGTAGAAAGAAAAACCAATTCACGAAAGAGGTTCAACCTCATGTAGTTCCATGACTATGGGAGGACTGGCAGTGATCCGACAGACATCGTAGGAAACTTCAGACCCTTGTGTCCCGAGTTTCAATAGTATCACCGTCGTCGTTCACTCTCCCGAACAGGTAGCCTCAAGTGGGCAGCAAGGATCTTCTTGAACTATTTTACTATTACAATATGAGGGAGTGGAAAAGAAAGTTAACCCATCCGATTCCAGGAGAAGACATGTTATTGGCCCAAAGTGAATTAGGCTGAAAATTTACTGTTTTCAAACAAATAAGGCTCATCCCTAAATTGGCTGCAGAATTCACGACAGATATTGTGAAAACACTTATTCATTTTAGTTTAATTTATAACAGTTTGCATTGATCTTGTAAAAAATCGAAAAGAAAAAAGGCAATCGACCAAGTGTTCCACAAAAATTAGATAATTTACCCTTTTTAAAAAAGCTTCCGGAGTTACGGATACAGCTGTTGTGCTTGCCATTAAATGACAAACCATATAGAGCAAAACAGCGTATTTTAGAGACATTTTACTTGTCCCAGTGATTAGCTGAAACGCAAGGAATACCGGTTCACTGCAATACGAGAAACATTGTAATACTCAAGCTGCACGATGAATCATATTATACAAATCTAATCTACAACTCAATTGCAAATACTCAAATTCATTTAATTTATAAAAATTTTATCGGAAATCCAAAGGACGGAATTATTGTTAGTGTTGCTTTGGATGGAAATAAAGCACAAGACGTACCAAGAACAGTTATGGTAACTGAAGAGACAAGGACCAGTGCTTGTTAATATTGTACAATTCGGACCGTCTAAGGTCAAGTGTTTGTCTGTCTATCTTGCGTGTTTGCTCAAACACACACACACACACACACACACTCATATAGACACACACACACACAAGCACACACGCGGATGGACCAGTCAAATCGGCTGCTGTTCAACACACCGACGATCAAAATGAGGTATGCTAATTCCCCGACCCACTAACCGCAGTTTCGAGTGGGAATTCCCACATTTTAAACGGACTAGTCGGAGCATTTAGTTGACGAAATCCCAAGGTCTCACTGTGTAGGTTGTCATGAAATGATGATTGTTGTAGACTGGCTCAAAATAAGTTCGCGTAAGTGTTTTAATCCATTTCACAAATTTCGTAACAGGATTTCTGAAGTTTGGAAAGGTGATAATGGAGGTTTTTGCTGAAATCCTAAAGTTGTTTCAGTGGTTATGATTAGAGGACGATGAGCGACCGTATTTCGAAGCCCTTCTCTCCGTGTGGTGAATGACTCGGTCTGAAGAGGTCATGATTAGCATATAATTGGAGCTTTTGTGGACCGCCCAGGCTTACCTGAAAGTCCGTGAATAGGTACTGGTGAGCTAGCTAGATATTTAATTAAGGAGTATAGTACAAAGTATGATGAATCTGGTAGCAAACAATGGACCAGTTGACCAACCCGTTGCGCTTTTCAACCACTCCACGGGTGAACCAGTTACGCCACTGGACAGTGGCACCGTTAACTTCAACAGTGCCACTGCCCAGATCATGGGTAGGAATGACCATCATTGTCACGCTTCTACTAAGAAGAACGAATATGGATATTATATTGTTTGGCAGTATTTTGTAAACTCATGAACTGCGGCATTACGACCAATCATATTCCATATATTTCTGTATCCCGTACTTTCTCCCGCATGGGTGAAATTAAAAGAATACGGACTGATGTTGACTATACGAAATTCGGGTGACTATGCCATCCACCGGAACTCTTTCATTTTACCCTAAGTTGGTCAAAGTACATCTTATTTTTGAGAAATGAACTGAACTGAAATGAAACTGAATTCACCAACATGTCCAACATTGCCCAGAGTGACGTGAACTGGTACCTAACCATAACTATCGGAAACTTCTTTATTCACCAGGTCACAAGAATTATGTTCAAGTATGATTAAGCACCGATGACCTAGCACACGATAACCGCAGTTCCCTTGAACACAGTAACATTTCACTGACGTCATTATCATCTATATGTGACGGTTTGAATGAAATTAATATAAAATAGCTGACAATTATCATTAATATGTGGATATACTTATCATCACTGTCTGAAAATACAGTATTATACCAACCCTTAGACCGATTGGTGACATCAGATTTACTGATTAATCGTATACCATTTAGTAAATATTATATTAAAACTGGTAGGGTGGGCGTGATTAATCTGTCAGTCCAAAACGGGAAAGAAAAGCTTTAAAAGCCGAACCAGTGCACCTGACCCTCCTCGGGCGTGTTGGGGTTCCACGGTGGGACCCAGGAAATCCATCCAATCAGTGATTATAAACAAGAAAATATCACTGCCCGTCATGACCAGCTACGCTGTTGTATTCACACAAATTCATAATCGAATTGATACTATTATTTGTAATGCTTTCCCCACATTGTCGTAGGGACGACTGCTCCGATTTGTGAGTTTGGTTTGCTGCTGGGAAGTAGCAGTCAGAGAACTGCCGCAATCCGTGAGTCGTTCACCGTTGTTCCGTCTAAATCAGACTTATGGAAGTCTCTCGATCAGAAGACGACAGTGAAAATACGAGATTAAAGTGCAAGCAGATTAGCAATAAACTCAGTGCTAATGGATGACATAAAGCTGAGCACATATTAAAGAAATTGTGATTCAACTTCGGTGTTCCATGCAAAAGGCTGTCCAACTGATAAACACTACCAGTTTATTCACAATGGGCAAGCCCATACTGGTTGATCTACAACTAACAGTACCCATGATTTACGTCGGTAACTTTATGCAATCACTCGTACGGTTATTTTATCCTTGTCGAAAAATTTGAGCAGTGCAAAACCTCTGATAGTCAACTTAAAACTCCCACTACTCATAAACATCACGCACCAAATCTTTGAATGATGTTGATAACCTAAAGCCTGTGTTTTTAATCAGGCTTCCTACAGAGAAGTCATTTCAATCACGGTGGTCAATCACTGTGAAATCAACGGGTTGTTCCCTTCTAAAAGCAAGTGTCAAGAGGGCGCAATATCATGTACTGGTGACGTTAGCCAAACGGTTCAGAGTAAATCGAGACTGCCTGCTGGTTAGGTGTTGGACTGAATATCCCTCACCCAGCGGGGGCTTGGCTGGTGTACACTGGAGTGGATCTATAACAAAGGGTGAAAAATCTGTACCTCGGTGCTTTCACGTTTTTTGATAGTAAGCTGAGCGTTGAAACTACACGAAGAGGTAAATGTCATAGGGAATTCAAATTCCCTACCACTGATTTGTATCCCTTTTCATCAAAGTTTTGGATGAGTCTGCACCGTTATGGTGATTTGGGCTACACTACCTTTGTGTCCTATGGTAACAAACAGTGAGCTTTGAGTTGGTTCGCTTAAAGTCGATCAGCTTGGTCAGATGCTAGTCGCAAAGTGCTTACTGCGCCCTGCTGACCCACCTTTTTGTGTATTTTCAAATACGCATTACACAGTAACGTAGGAACTTGGCCTACATTGTATGGCACAGGAATTCGTGTACGATATTAAGAAAATGATTTTGACCTATGAAAAGAGTATGCTACAAAATATCGTATTGTGGGTTCCAAGATAATATTTTCATTCCAAGCATCACAGATCCTGTTCTGATACGCGTGAAATATCTATTTTGAACTCACAGTTCAAAGTTGACTTTCTGTGCTGATCTCTTAAATGGGGTTTGTTGAATTTTGGAACAATGTATGCTGTCTTATGCACAACTGGTTGGTTGTTTTTGGTATTTACACGTTGTTTCATAATGTTCAGCAAAATCCCCGACCTGTGCTAAAGCCCACCGGGCTGGTTGATCCAAATTGCTAAGAACATCGCAAGTTAAGAGAACAATAGTCTGGTAGCTGTATTGATAATAATCTCTTAGAAATGTTTTTTAATAAGGCAAATTAATAAAATAAATAGCAAAGCAACAATCTGCCATTGCCAGACCCGACAGTGGAATCAGAAAGAGAGGAAGGAACTCCGAAAACGTACATCGAATGACTTTAGCTGGAAATTTTATAGTACGAGGTTTTGAAACCCAGATCTATGAATGGTGAAGTTGGTAGAACTAAATACGACAAAATGACATCGAGCCTTTTTTCGCTGATCATCAAATGGTACTAACGAATATGTTCATAGTTAATCCAAAACTGATGACTAATTTCGACTTTTTACTGTCACTTAGAACAGTTTACGTTCAATTTTCTTCCTGTTTACTAACAACGATGGCACAGTTGTTTATAGTTTATTATTTCGAATCTCATTATCGATAAAGTTTACAATTAAAATATATTTTAAACAGTAAAATCCCGATCATTTTGAATATTTGTGTTGTTTGTGGCTCAAGTTAACTGTTTTTATCGGTTGGTGATTCCTATTCTTGGTGTTTAGGTAGCATAAGCTGCTTTACTAGTCAAGGTGATCTGAGCATTGAGGACGTCATCTCGACTGGAGATGAGATGTTCGCCATCTAAATGCCAAACTCAGCGATCATCAGTCGGTAGAAACGGTAAATTTTTGCTTTCATGGGATTGCACTTTGGTTAGGATCACAAGCGTCGTCCTTGATCTCCCTCTTGGAAGTTCAAACTGTTTTTTCTGTCACACAGTGTGTCTTATAAAAATATCCGTGATCCCACATCCTCTTCTATCAGTCAGACAATTTCGACCAAATTTATTGGCCAACCTATTAAGAGCCTCTGACATTTAGAATTATCTATATATTCGAATATTCGGTTCAGATACTATCGTATTCATTTTGGTAGAGGTCACCGTTTATAAACACGACTCCATTCTACTGTAATACGTATACTCTGTACCGAGTGGAACAGTGGAACTACGACAACCCACTTTACCATTCTATGTAGATCCACACAATCCTTCAACAAAATTCCGGCTAGACTGGTTGACAGTCAGTTATACGATGTTGAAAAATCCGAGCACAGAACTTTTGTTTGTCCCAACTTAAAACAGAGAACAAAACAGTAGTCAAATGCGTGTCTTTGCATAAGTCGGAATTTCAATTCTGGGCAAACAAATCAAATCAACGAACACCTGTTTGCATCCGGAAAAGAGTTACTTTTATCGAGTGAGTACACGATTTACACAAGAATCCAAGGGTTGTGACTTTGAAAGGCCAATTTAATTAAGGACAAAAGTGGTGACAGAAGACATTTTGCTGCAAGATACTTATGCACTAACGACGGAGAGAAGCAGTAAAGTCATCAGTGACGTACTCGCAATTCAACAGTACTCGAACAAGATAAGGTCTACAATGTTATCTGCGCGTGAAAGTCTAGCTGAGGAGAATTCTGAACTTAGAAGCCTCGAAAGACCGGGACAAAGTTTGGACGAATTTGTTTGGACGGCAGTGAATAGTATCAGTTCATAACCTATAAGTGAATCTGACCCAGACAATGAGAAACCGAACAATACTGGGGTCAGCAAAGATAGTTCTAACGGATGGTGCTGTAACGAGAAAGCAGTTTTCGCAATGTGGTACTGCGACTGAAATCCGACACGACTGAAGCTATGAGAGTCTGCTGATTTTCTTAAAGTAACCAAAGTTTGAAAAATAAAACGAGGGTAGCCCGCCATCCACATGTGGCCTACTTCTCACACAATTTATCGATTCACGGCACAGTCGTCTCGCCTGTGATAAACTTGCGTACTCTGTCCAAAACTGTGCGACTAAAATACACACGAAAAAGGCACTCCAGTATTATTTGTCTGACCCTGAGCGGCAGAGTTGGTACACCTATTTTAATCCGCTTTTCTGCGATAACTATCTACAAACGAGAGATGCTTCGTTTTTTTCTGGTTTGTTCGGTAAGTCAAGACCCGCAAAATATTTTAACACCAGTGCCTCGTCGAGTTTTACGTGAAACGATGAAATCTCGAGATAGCGAAATCAAACCGACTGGATTAGCCTAAATCGATTCGTAGGCCCCAAGATAAGGTCACGAAAATAATTATATATGTTTATGGCATATGAATATATATAAATATAACCATAATTACTCTTTTTCATTCACTGTAAACTAGATTTTTATAGCAACGTTTGACGCATTCATTTGTAAAATAAAGCTTGACAGTCATGAAGCGGTGTTCCGTTATTTTATGATCCAGCTAAGCGCAGATGAGAGACGAATAAACGAACTGGGACAAACAATAGAGCAGATCTGGCGACTCTAGACGGCTGACGCGTTGCCACTTAATTCTGTCTGGATTCTGCGTTTTATGTTCAAGCTACGACTTATCAAGACTTGCCATATGACTTAGCGTGACACTGTGTTCAAACGGAGCAGTTGTTTTTCAATAGAATAGGTCAAAAATTAAACTAACAACGCACTGTATCATTGAGATTAAAGACAATCTGTTTAGAGTTCCCTAAATGTGAATAACCGATTTACTTTGTCGACTAAAGTTTGATACCTAATGGGATTGTAGATTGGGTCTTCCTCCCATAAGGGACGGAAATTTGTAACCGATTTATGTGTCCGAAATATCTGTGTTACGAACTGTCTAGCACGTCGAACGTGGTTTTATCTTCCGTCCATTTTTAATGATACTCAGGAATGGTTTGATAGAATTGGTCCCCGATGAACAGAAAGCCAGTGCCGCGGGTAATTAGATGACCCAGACGGTGACGAGTTAAATCTGTTGCGATAAGGCCAATCGGAGAAATTCTCATATCTTTTCTCCGTCATCAGAGAAACAAGCACTGTCAGACGGGGTAATTTCTAGTACCCACTGATAACGATACTTCAGGATGGGGGTCTGCTTGTGTTCTTCTTCCTAATCTTTATTTAGTGAAACACTTGTTGCACTATTTCAGTTGTGCTCAGTGCCCTTCGTTTTTGGAAACTCTCAACCAGAAAATGTGGAGAGCAAGAACCCAGAGGTATACAAAGAGTTTGTAAGCCTATATTCACCACCTTGCTGATTGCTTCATCATTGTTTACTACTGAATGTGCAGGTGCGTACAAATATTCGAGGACTACTGCACAGCGCGCGTTTATTCCCCCTCGAGCCAAAAGTAGAATTCATTGGACTTCAGGACAAAAAAGCAAACGACAAAGAGCTCTCCATACAGGTTGGTTCAATACTTTGATTCCGTTTATTACATATAATGCCTCTTCAACCCCTCTGTTACACAGATAAGACTCCAGCCCGGCGAGTGCTACAACATTATCCTCCTCAAAGACAACACTGTAATGTTTGATCTGTCTTTTGTTCGTCTAAACACTATTGACTGCCCCCACGAATGAGCGGACCATTGAAAACACGTGTCGAAAATATACTGACTGATTTCCTTTTTGTATGCAAGTTTTTGGCAATACATACAACCGATGAACTCGTTGTTTTGAATTCGAATGCGCAGTGATGACCGGGGTGATTGATCAGTCTAAGGGATGGAAAACGTATTGTAGGACCGATAAAGTGCACAGCCTCCAGTCGTATAAATGAACAGTCTAAAAGTGTTGCTTTCCCAAGGACAATTTGATCATTATTAAGAAAAGATAGCAAATCATTCAAACATACCTGGACACATTTAAAATTCAGTGCCTCAGGACTAATGGTCTTTTGATCATGTGTGGGAGAAACCGAAGCGCACTGTCCACCAATATTGAGTAAAACACTAGCGTTTCTTTTCCATCGTGTCTTACTGGACAAAATCCCGATTCAAAAACATACGGGAAAGCTGGAGGTGTGTTGCCTAAGCCCGTTTAAATCCATTCATCTAATCACGCGAGCTAAAGACCTGACCGTGGAATGAAGCGCACCGCAGCCCATTTTCATTTCAGTCATTTACGTGCTTGTAGTGAACAGGGCATACTCCTCCTAACCACAATAGCCTTGTGCACTAACAGAACAGATAGGAACTCGAAAGACATGGGAAGTGTGCCACACACACAGCCACTTGAGACTTTCTCAGGCTAGACCTGATAAGGAATGGAGCGACAACGAGGGTGTTAGGTTGTCACCACAACCAGAGTTAACCTGTGATGGTCGAGTTTGACTATCACCTCAATCTTCAATACAACTGTCCAACTCCGGCACTAGTCAATAGCAGTAACAGCAGTTGCGTAATTACTGTTTCAAATGGCACAGGGACTTTGAAAAATAGTTTTTGTTTATGATCGGTGTGTGGCTTGTGTATAACGGGTACTGTGAATTGAATTTTGTTTCATAAATAAGCCGAAAAACTGCCTCACCCAAGGTTTTCTTGATTTCATGAAAAGGTGTTCAACTCCCATGGATGTTTTCTTGCAGTCTCAGCTCTTTCATAGAAAGAATAGTTCTGAGAGATTTCGTGACACAGCAGTTCATTTAGTGGAACTTCCGAGACTTTATGTATACGTATATATTGACAGTAAGTAATAAGTAGACAGGCAGAAAAAATCTCTCCTGAGGCACACGACCGGTTTATATACATAATTCTGATTTTCGGATAAAACACCACAGAACAGGAATAAAACACGAAATTCTATATAAACCGTAATTTTCAGTGTTATCTGGAAGGTGACCTGCCATTAGCTGAAATTGTGTAACCTTCGTCAAGATGAAAAATAAGCCTGGAGACCAAAAGCCGAAACTAGTAGTGTCAAACGTCAATACTAAAAATTATGGAGATGGCACCTGCCAAAAATGTTAATGTCAGTATTGTATTATTCACGCCCCTGAAAGAACTATTGCTTTCTGCCAAAGTATCGACTGAACAGGTGCCTCGCACAAGGAAGCCAAAACAATTCGGGCGCATTCGTAGAATACCATGTTACTTCACGTCTCCAAAGCGTAATCCAGAGGGAAATTTCCGTCACTGTTGAGTTCACGACCTGGACATCAAGGTTTTGTGAGAGCTGTCCATTCAGCTATTGCGACTATACAGGAGGATGTGGTCTAGTAGGGACGGGAGACGAAATTCGGTTTGCTCACCAAACAAGTGTTTCTGTGACAGTCATTTCTGTGGGTCTTTCTGTAAATGACCAAGCTTTTGTTGACATTACTCGTCAAAAATATGGTTTCATCATAAGAAGTGATGGAAAATAGACTAAAGCATTTGACTTGAACAACGTTATTTGTAATTCGATGAAAGGAACTTCAACGGAGTAACAATTTCACCCGGTGGTGCGATTCTCCACCTAAATGCCGTATGCTATTGTGCCGATCGGGGAACCATTGAAAGTTACTTCCTCCCTAAAGCAGGAATTGAACATCCAAAACGAGGTCACCTGTTGCAATCGCGAAGAAGTACAAATCGCATTGCAAATCGATTCCGCCATTCATAAGCTTAGTTATTATTTATGCTGAGATGTGGTGGGCTTACAAAACGTGACTCGAGATAATAAATTTCTAGAGAAACTCACCCCAAAAGCGTCTAGGTCACAAAAAGCATTACGGCAGTTGACGAAGGCTGCATTAAATTACGGTGAACTTTGTTCGGAGGGAGGTTGTCAGCGACGTTCTAAACAAAGTAGTATAATTCAGCGGACTCAGAAAACAACTGCTTCCAGTCTGTCAGACCAGGATTTATTGTGGAAGTACTAAGTGGTAGTAGTGTAATGCGCTAAATCATGCGCTAAAATACGAAGATGCCTTATAGTCGCGTAAATACTTGTGC
This sequence comes from Fasciola hepatica, assembly GCA_948099385.1. NCBI lineage: Eukaryota > Metazoa > Platyhelminthes > Trematoda > Plagiorchiida > Fasciolidae > Fasciola > Fasciola hepatica. Next base: position 18,394,815 of record CANUEZ040000182.1, read on the forward strand.
TTTTGATGTATGGTCTTACAGCAGCGAAAACGTGGACCATTTAAAAGAGCAACTTACACAGTTTTCTCGTAATAGTACAACTGCGAATATGATCGGGAATGGATTTTGCGTTGTGGAATGACATCAGTGCAACTTCTTTGCGCCGGACTTCGCATGCAAAAATGACACATCTGATAGAGGATGCAATAACCCCCGGTGGGGTTGTACTGACCTCGGGTAGAAGTGCACACTACCCGGCGCGTTCTTCAGTAGCGGATAGGGGCATGACCATCAAACCGATGGTTATTCGTGGATCAAACGGACTTAGGCTTGCTAAGTAAATGGCTATGGACGAGTAGCAACTGTGCCTGAGAACGTGGTAGGTCTTCGCTTTGCTGAAGTTTTCTTTTCTAAAATACCACATGTGCCGGTTGACTGCACTGTGATGTTGAGCGTGCGGCCCGCCACCAAATAAGTCCTTTTCTCCAGCTGCCTTACAGGTTGCTCTTGGATGTGCAGAGGCTGGAGGTGCACCCTCGAACAAAACAGGTCAGACTGGTCTACCACATGTAACAAAGTCCCGAATGGTGCTGGGGACGTCGTTTATTGTCACAATTCCCAAGACCCTCCACGAATTGTTTAGAATTTACGCATTGTCCTCATGCTAAAGCTTCCCCGGTAAGCGACGTTCCTTGTGTCCCAGGTGTTGAGGTGACAAGACAGGGAGCTGGAACTATCCACTGTAGGAAACAGACACAGCCGGTTGGAATGTTAGGAGGCCACTGGATGTAGGCAGCCAAACTAGTACAATGTGAACACTACATGATTACCACGTGGACACTGCCTGCTTTTCGGAAGTTCGACTACCCTGCTTCGACACTTGGTATGCCAAAGTCCCGGGAGTAGATACAGTTTATTGACTGTATAGCAGTGGGCATGAGAACAACTCCGGACACCATGGTGTCGCACTCGCCCTGAGTAAAAGGCCAACAGCGCCCTGATTTCTTGGGAACGGATATCTTCGAAGTTGGTTCTGGCAAGCTTCAAAGGTTCGTCCCCGAACCTGTTGATGATAGCCATCTAGGCACCAACAAATGCGGCGGAAAACACAACAAAGATGACTTCTATGACAATCTACAAAATTCTCGGAAAATTCCCAACGAACCCATTTAGAGAACACAGTTTGGCGAACAAGCACGTTTTCAGTGATTCATAATCATACCATTACATCAAAATATATTACGACAAGTTAAAGGATTGGACTAATTAGGTAAGTAGGAAGTGGTAGAGAATAATAGTGACAAAAAAGAGGGAAAGAAAACAACTGAAATCCGGGCTTTAATCAAAACCAGAGGCATATTGTTTTTTCTCGAGTTTCGTCAATTTTCATCCGGTTTATGGCCTGTTGTAGGATGAAGGGAGGGCCAGGACAGCTTCAGAGCACAGACCAATCGTTTTTGAGCCCATAGAGGGTGTGTGTATGTGTGGAGGCGGATGCCGACAGCCTCAGCTGTGGCCAGTATGCGACATTGCCGGTCTTGATTGCCGACCCCGAACCTCATACAGGGCACGGGAAACCTCAGTCACATTTACTGTGTGATTAGTCTGAGCAAAGTGTGAAACGACAGCTCTAGTGAGTAACTTAACTGCCCCAGTGTTTAACCATGTAGGGTGGTGTTCACGGACGCGTTTAGACAGGACTTATTTATCATCACTGATAAACAGGCTAGAAGTGCTACTGCGACCTACTTGGGAAGGAAAGTCAGAGGGGACGCACCCCGTTCCGTTGGAAATTTCATCCATTCCAAAGAAAGGAGTTAAGACAATGTACGATAACTACCCGGGGATCAGTTCAAATGACGTCACGGCGAAGATATTTTGTGCACTGCTACTCAGTCGCTTCTCATTTGTGACAGACTCCCGGCAGTCGACAGAACAAAGGGGGTTTCCATCTTTGCAGAATTTGTCTGGACCAAATCTTCATACTACTCTGAGTACTGGCCCACTGCTACAAGTTCCAGCAGCCAGCAGTAGCCTGCTTCACCAATTTCCGGGGTGCCTTTGATTCGGGTAATAGTGAATGCCTTCGAGGTGTACTTGAATCCGACGACATTCCTACCAAATTCTCAATGACTCTGAGAGCTTATTATGCCTACTTTGGCGCACGAGTTCGAGTGTGTGTCAAAGAATCGGCTTTCCCTATTAATTCCGGAGTTAGACACAACGGCACTCTCCCAGCCTTAGCTAATTACTCTGGTGTCCAGTTGAGCCCCAGGGTGCACAACTCGGACCTGAAGCTTGCGGAAAATGTTGTCGTTCCAGAGGGTTCTCTCGCCACATGCAGCCAGTCTTGGATTCGTTCAGTTATCTGGGGTCAACTCTGCTTTCGAACGGTTAGGTGAAGGATGAGGTATGGCCAAAGATTGACAATGCATGGAAAACGTTCTTTCAGCTTCGGCGTGTGCTATGGTGTCGGGGCGAAATTAGCCCTCGAGCAAAGATTTGCGTTTTTTGTGCTCACATATGGATGTGAAACCTGGCCAATGCGAGCTGAGGGTACAGGGGTGCTGGAGGTGTTCGACCACTGGTGTCTGCGCCGAATTCTTCATGCTAACTGACAGGAAAAGCTATCAAACGACGAAGTAAGGAGGCGATGCTGTGACACTGACCAACTCTCCGTCCTTCTTCAACACAGCCAACTGCAGTCGTTCGGTCGCACTCCAGCAACCCGACACAACTGTCCACAAGTACTCTGCCCTGCTTCATGTACGGGATGGCACTGTCGCCTTGGTGGTCAACTGAAAACTTGGTTAAGCACCGTTGAGAAAGACACGGAGCTCCTCGGACAACATACGGTCTACGGTCTGCGATACTGGAAGAAATACTGGGTCCTGATTTGTGCTGAGCTCGCATCTAGCCACCGCGGATGGTAGGCGATGATACGCGGTATCCATGGTGCTGACTTGCCCTCTGGCAGATGATAGTGGTGTAGAATTAAGTATAAGGGATAAAGTAGGATGTGATATTTTGTGTCATCATAAATGGTTTACTGAAATCTGTTCCTGAAAGGTTTGTTTTATTTTGTCCCACTGTTTGCTGGGAACCCTATCTCGTCTTATCGATCTGCTGCTTTGTCACTCACGAATCCGTTGGCTCAAGTATTGACCTGGATTCCGGACAGGCGCTCACGGGATGACCGCTAACGAGACTTAGCTGTATGCCGACGATAAGCCAGCACGTATCCTTACAGAGCTGAAATAAACTAGAGGTTCACCAACACCATGCACTGCGTGACAAAAGTATAGGACCACCCTCATTTTTCCCTTTGCATCCTGTTCGGTATTCTCTAACGAAACCATATCTGATCGGAATGGTAGAATGTACAACCCTATATGGCACACCAAATTTCACAACCACACTATGCACTATGAGCTAATTAGACCGAAAAACTTAAAGAAGAGGGCGACAGAAGAGCAGGACCACCTATTCCTGTACGCTGTCCCATGGGAAATTTGGCCGATTCAGACGGATTTGGCAACTGACAAATCCACGAGAATGGGGATCACGTGATTCATGTGCACTGAAGCACCATAGTGACCTAAGTGCCATTCCTTTGCGCTGATTGCACGTATACACCTTACGGAACCCACACCGATTTTCGTCTGCGCAATGCCACAAGGAATTAAATTAAAAGATTTATAGAAGGGCGAAATATCCGCTTTCTACCAGATAGGACTCAGTTTGTATGAGATCCCCAGGCGATGTACATGGTCAAGAAATGTCATACGACAGTGTCAGGTACGTAACAAGTAATGTGCACCTTAAAGGCGAACGAGTCACTCAAAGAAATTTCGACGAAATCGAACGAAAGCAGATTAATGCGTCCAGCCTCAAATAACGCACACTGCACATCGACGTTGAATGCTTTGGTCGAAGTCAGTACTTCGAAACGAACGGTAACAACACCTAAAGCAGTGCCGTAGATGAAACACAAAAAAATTAGAGGATGTATGGATCTCACGCCTCTGCATGAAAAATAACCTTTACCATGGGCTGAAACACAAGTATTATGGATAAAAATTTGAGGACATATCCACAAATTTTGTTTTAATTTGGATGATCGGGATGCTTGGAATTATCACTGGCGTGATATCAGGAAAGAAACGACAACACGAGCCCAACGACGGTTTGAACAGCTTTCTCAGCCGACGGCCAAAGCAAGCTATTTATTCTTGAGGTTAAACAAGATTCCATTTGGTCATTTCGTACAACGGAACAGATTTTGCTTTCACAAGTGACCAACAGATCACAAGAATATCCCATATTCCAACATGATAATGCTCGTGTCCACTGTTCATACGCTGCAATCTGTTGACTGTTCCGTGGGATCAAGTTAACCCAACGGCCAGCCTGCAGCCCAGATCTGAACCTGATCGAGAACCTATGGGGCATATCTGCTCGTCAGAGATACAAGCATTCCTCGGTTTACAGGGCGAAAAGTGAATTAACAATCACCCTTAAACGAGAATTGGTGAACAGTGACCAAGGAACAATCATATGTCTTGCTATAAGCATGCTGCGAAGATGGATACAGGCCCTCAAGCAGAATGGTGTTTGCACACGATTTTAAGCAGCAGCTATTGAAGCCTATCAGAGGGGTGGGGGGTCCTATACTTTTGTTGCTCTCTATTTTTACAACTTCTGATTTAACTGGCTCATGATAAATTATTTTGCTGTGAAATTTCATATTCTGCATAGCTATGGCCATTCAGCTGATCTAACCATATATGGTTTCATTAGAATATACAGAAGAGTAACTATGCGGAAAAAAGAGAAGGGGGTGGGGGTGTCTTATACTTCTGCAGCTCAGTGTATTAACCGAAGACTAACAAATACACAACAAGAGGTATTGTGCAAGTTTGCAAGTTTGCAAACACCTCATTTTTCAGTGTTTCACATTCTCTCAACTATGTGCTTCCATGGTGCACGAGAAATAACTAGTGTATTGAATTTAAAGTCCTGTGTTCATCCCTGCAGGGAATACAACTCGAAATGTTCTGTATCTAAAAGTTACGGAGTGGTCGGTGTATGTCAGATGGAAAGCTTGTCCGAAGGTACAGAATTGTCCATAGAGGACGGAATAAACTGCACATCATAATTTCCCGTAAATTTCTGTAATGTGTGTGCAGACATATATATGGTAAGTAGTATGTAAATGTGTGGACGAAATCTCCCCGGAAGCATACGACCGTTTTCGCGGTTGTTGCCGCTCACCAGGTATGTATGCCTGATACTCCCCTGCCCACTCATCTTCACACTTGTCCACTCGGATGCTACATCTTCCACGAGTTTACATACTACTTACTATCAATATCGGCTCTTTGCACATGCAGCCTTGTCGTTCGTTAGGTTAGCAGTGACTCAGAAACGAATACCTAACAAAAAACACAGTTCTGTTTCATTTTATGGGCTGTTCAATCAAGAGAGTTCATTAGCACTCCGGATGATTCAAATTAGATCTTAGTGCAAAAATATATATATGAACACCGCATTATCTCCACATCAGGATTTAGCTATGATTAGCTGAAGTTGTCAAGACAGTGAGAGGGCTTGTAGAATTTTTTTTTTTGAGGGGGGGGGGAGGGGGTTCACCTTTCGAGTCTGTACTCTTCTCCTTGTATCACTTTGATTACATTGAGGCCTCTATGCCTGCTTCTCAAAACATCTTTCCCTCCGTGTTGACCCAATCCGTTTCTGCAACCTGCTGATCGTCATCGTTTTTCGTTCATAAGCATCCTTAACTGCCTCGCCCTGTCGATTCCACTTACGCTTCATGGATTTACCTAATCAGTTCCAACTCAGTTGGGTTCCCATCCCATCTTGTGCAGTTGATTCAAAAGCTCATCTTGATCCCTAGTTATTTTAGCTCGAGACAATGCTGACTCATTCTATGAAACAGCTTTCATTTTGTTTTTGGTTCATCTACTTTTCGAAGTTTTTTTGGCAGCTGCCTGAACATTCTACTCTCAGTTATGCTTGCCAAATACCTAAGCCTTTCAAATCGCACCGTTACTCTCCCTTTTTGGTGCGATCCCCGTAGGTTTGGTTAGGAGCCAATGAGCTTTGGGGATGTCAAAGGTTTAAGATTTTCTATCTCTCCTATTGTCATTCGCCCCTAATACTGACATATTTACTACTGGAAGTATACGGTAACTTTTGCCGGGCCTGAATTTATCTTCTGTGGATGACCGTAACCGTGTTTCGATAAGAGCATCTCACCTACGTACCAAATACAATTCAAATAGCATTTCACTTTGTCTAAATTACTTTTCACTGTTCTGTGATGCGGTATTTTACCTAGGTTACAATTCTCACAGTTGTACTCGATAAGTTCGACCATTTTGGCCAACTTTGAGGACAAAATTTGTTCACTAACACCAGCTCTGTTCACAATATATGAGGCTGAGTCAAACCGATAATGTTTTTCGTCGTTTTCTGTCCGATAAGAAGCACCTGCGCTACATTCCATGCCCGCTGATTTTACACTCGCCTAAACTTTGCTTTTCTTAAAGATTACCTTTTGCTGTTTTACCACATTGGATTATCAATAATCAACAAGTGTCATTTTCCGTTTGATGCGAATTATATATATATATATATATATATATATATATGTGTGTGTGTGTGTGTGTGTGTGTGTGTGTGTGTGTGTGTGTGTGAAGAATGCAAGTGGATTTTCCAAAAACATACGATTCAGGCTCCTCGTGCCAACAATACATTCTCTGAATATAGTTCAGTGTTCAATGGATCACGTTCATCTGTGTGCTGTTCGTCCCATTGGGAAGTGACCGACTAGGCTAGCCCAATGATTAAAGCCAGGATAGATACTGTGTATCATTGGAATAGTGGTTCGCGCCTTATCGATTATTCACTAGCGTTATTCACACCGGGCCGTCCGGACCGCGATAGCTCAGCTGGTAGAGCGTTCGCCCGGTACGTGGAGGGTTGCCAGTTCGGTTCTGGCTCGCGGAGTCCTACTTTTCGATGTGAAGAATGCAAATGGATCTTCCAAAAACTTACGATTCTGGCTCCTCGTGTCAACAATACATACTCTGGATATATATATATTTGCTTGCTCACGTACAGACAAAAGAGGTGAAATTTGTCAATGGTAAGCAATTAGCATGTCGACTTTGTTCAAAATTTTGTAGTAAAATCTCGAGCACTCATCATTTGCACGATTCCGAATGTGGGGGAAAAACGAACAGCTGATTGCCTTCCCGGATCACGGCCAGTCGGAAACAAGCATACGGGTTTAATTTGATCTGAAAAAATAGGAGAATATCCCGGGGGCGTCGAGAGGACAGGGTGGGAGACAGAGAGAATGAGGGGTTAATATCCAACGGCTCGGGTTACAGGAATGGTGGGAATTGTTATTTAGTTAATCGAAACGATACGGCTTAGTCCTAAAAAAAGGTTTTCTGAGAAAGCTTCTTCAGTGTGACCTCACAGCTCAGCTAGTAGAGCACGTGCAGTTCTAATGAGTGGACAGCTACCATACGTGGAATCGAATTCGCTTGGGGTTGACGATTTTTACAATTCGGGTCTTTTCAGCGAATTATTTTGGAAATAATTTACAGCTTAGCCATTCACTAAGTCAGTCAAAGTCTCTCTATGACAAAACTTGTTTCATGTTAACCAGGCATACCGCAAATGAATATCGACTCCGTTCATACAGACGGAAATTAGTTTCATTTTCAGCTGCGAATTTCAGTCGCATCATTTTGACGGTAAAGCTTAAGTCAGTTGCTTGTTTGAGTGTGTTATAGAGCCAACTGAGCAACGTTTCTTATTTAACAAGGACCGAAGTGGATTTGACCGATAAATGATTCTAAGGTTCACATAAATGTAATGCCGAAGAAAGTATAGTACACTTTAAAACTTGTTATGAGACCAAAAGTGATTCTCTGTAGCTGGTGTTAGAATAGCTAAGCCGCCCATTGGATTAGCATAAATACTGTTCATACAACTGAATATAGAGGTGTCAGAAGAGAATCTTTTGCACCATATATTTGGTTGCTTTGTCCTAAGCCGTACTGTAGAACCCGATGAGTAGCACAACTAGGAATCGACTTTAGAGCTCCTTTAGCATTTTTTGATCTGAAGTATACAATTATCCTATTCGAGAGCCTTCAGTATAGATCCAGTTATATCTAATTCATTCAGCTGTGAGTTAGTTAGCCAGACTAGGTCATCCCAATGAACACTCTAGTTAGTGTGCGGTCTTCCACATTTGTCCGTATGATAGTAGCATTAGCAAATGAGCATTTGCTATCGTTCCAACTGTGGAACACTAGATCTGCTTATTCTTACCCGTTATGAAGCAATCTTAATAGAACGCTGTTCAATGGCGTAGTGACCATAAAGTTTCAGATTAACTGTGAATTTTTTCAATTGTTTTATAGACTTGGTCAGGGAAAAAATATAAGCCCTCTTTAAAATTGATCCTAAATTCTGAAAATGGTCTCCGAAACTCACAAGGATCAGTTTGTTATCTTTGTTCATATTTGACGGTGCTACACTGACAAGTTCAAATGCTGTCGTGAACGGAATCAGATTTTCTGAATTGAATGAATCCACTAGTTGCAATTCCACCTAGAATACAAAGTTATAAATCAATCATAAATTCTGATATTTTTTGCTTTTCCGGGTCCATTTTTCGAATGATTTTTGAAGGAAGACTTACAAGTGGTTTCATTTTCAAATCTTCACTGTTCGGGGCTCGAAAGACGTGATCGGTTTGCCCACTGAGTGCTGTAAATGCAGTCAGGATCTTTATGACTGTGGCCGGATTCATTGTGGGTTCTTCAGCTTAAATAAAATGGATGAAAAAATCATCTACGGATCGTTTATCTTCTTTCCACACGATATGATACACAGACCAAATTCAAATCAAGTTGTTTGGTTAAAAGCTTAATCTTTTGGGAGCCAAAATTGAGATGGACGGGAAGACGTGTTTGTCGGAGACACGAAGATGAGGAATTTAAAATAACTACAGCAAGAATTAGACGATTTTTCTGGATTATGTAACCAGTCTCACATCTACCGGTTTCTCACACAATGAGGTGCTCTTTTGCTTTTTCGGGCCCGCTTTATTCAACCGATCAGCTGCGATGAGGCCAACTGTCAGCAGGATATCCATGGGGTATTCCACAAAGTTTAGTACTAGAATGGATCAGAGGTTATGATTTGGCCAAAAACAAACGGGTGAGTTATTATTACAGCTTCTCAGTAATACTGATATTTAGATAAGTCATCTTTAAGCAGTGCTTGTGCATGAGTACAGTGAAGAAGATACTTCTAAATTCTTAGGAACCCACTGTGCTATCGGGTTGGGTTGGAAATTATCTGTTTGTATACTGTGTTATGAAGGATCATAAAGGGAGCCACGGTAAAATAAGATATGATAGTCGTCCAAAGAAGCACTGACGGTGTAATTTGTACCGCAAAAGCGGACTGGTAGTACTAATTGCTTAATTAATAACATTAGACCACCAACGGTCTTATAATCGAACTATGCGTTTGCTATGGTAAGTACAGAGGATGAATGAGTACATTCAGTGAGTAACCGGAATTCATATGTACTACGGGGCTTGCGCTAAGCCAGGAAATCCTGATGGCCAGTTAGGCGTGGATAGCTTAAAGCTTTGTGCGTAATAATCATCCTTTTTCGAATAAATTCGGGAAGCAGTTAGAGTGAAACATCATTATCTAAAGAAGGACAAAAACTTTTCCTACTGAGATTTACCACGTGATAGGTGACCTTTCATGGTCAATCCAAAGTTTGTGAAATCATTTTCATCGGAGTGTTCCTCGGGCCCCCAGAATAAATTGATGCCTATACAAAATATAATAGTTTGCACAGATGGTATTTGAACCCCTGTTTATCAGAAAGCATTAGGAAAAAGAATAATTCGTTGTCCGGGAAATCAATTACTATTTAATCAGGAAACGTAGACCAGTTCTGCTTACAGATAATTAGAAAATAACAGCTGAACTTGGTTGTGTTTGCTTTGTGGTGAGAGATGAAGTGACGCGGTTTACCAATTTGCTGCACTCCATGCAAGCCATCATTCACCCACAAACAGATTTCCTCCAATTTCTGCCGAACCATAACTTTTGCGATAACACCAAGATTGGGGCTCAAATGGCACTATGAACCGTTTTTGAGTTCAGAGTGGTTGGTCAGAAAATCCAGCCCCTTTCTGATTCTACTATCCACTCGGACAGAAAGCCCCGAAGCCAAGGAGCACAAACCGGTATGACTGAGAACGATGATAAAGAATCTATCAAGGGCCATTGTGGGACACCTCCCAGATACAGAACATCAAGTGGATAATCCTGCTTTCAAAACTGTTGCACAAAATACCTACAAATACAGTGAATAAGGAGCTCGTCCAAATCCTTTCATGCTAACCGGAAGTGAATAATTCCTCATTCACTTTCATTAGTAGCTCACTTTTACTAACCACTATCAAAACAATTTTCTGTCGCTCTGAACTATTTGAGGTATACAACTGGAATTGCTCTCCTTGTTCATTATACTGTAAACTTTGTTCGTAAACATGACTTTCTACCTGATGTTTGTTACCTAAAGCTTCGGAAGCTGAACTTGTAGAAGACATTTAAAGTTGAAAACCACAAACAGTTAACTTTCTTTCTGCAATGCGCTATTCACAAAGTGTCTCCTGAATAATAGCAAACATTCTAGAATAAAATAAGTGAACATGAAGGTAGACCGATTACGACCATATTCTGTAACAAATCCATTTGTTGTAATCACAATAAACAAGATGGTTTTTTGCCTTCCATGTTCGGCATAACCAAGTCAACATCCTGTTCTGATTCCTGTTTTGTTCTCATACACTGAGTACATATTCAGAAACGGTAAATGGTATGAACTTTACATCACGTTATCATATTTGATTGAATTACAACGGAAATTGTGTTGAAAAATGTAGATATTCTGAAAAATTACCACTAGTCATTAGTTTCCCATTTGCTTACTCATTGTCAAACAGAGTGACTTACAAAAGAGTTTGAAATTCCTTTTTTCCCGCAAGGTGTCCAGCTCTTGAAATTACGATCTGCGGAAGAACTCGGACTGAGACAACGCCTTTTTCAGCAAAGTTTTTTCTTGTGACCAACACATCATTGTAGATCACGCTGTCGTTCCGGTTGGTTGACTTAAAAAGAACAAAAGGTCACGAGATTTCCGAATTTTCATGATATGGAAGAACTGGGTCGATAGTTATGCTAGTCAATCGTAAGACCAGACAGCTGTGGTAGCATTGCTTTCAATAAAAACAAACTTCGGCAACCGATTTTATTGTAGACCAGGAAATACTTCCATGCTGCCTGTAAGATGTCTAATTTAGACTTTCTATCCTAAAATGACAGAGAAGCACAAATACAGAATAGAACATCTGTGGCTTCTGAATGAAGATCTTTTTCGTTTTTGTGATTCAGTTGCGAGTTGCAGTCTGTTTTTTCACCAATTTACACCCAGGTTTTGATGTGATCTACAATTTCCACTTAATTACTGAGCTTACCTGAATCATTCCCGGGGCATTTGCAGCGGAACATAAATCATATCTGGGTAAAACGTTTGCTGATTTTATTCCTAACATTTCTTTTATCATATACAACCTGAGGCTTTAAACATTTCAGTTCTGTAAATACTGGTCCAAGTGGCATAAAACTGCTCTAACACAAGTCGAGCTGGTTAATAGCGGTAAAAACCGGCGACATGTCTGAAACAGAAGTCGGAACACATGGTGGTGGTCGCGTGATTTAGGGCGTTTGCTTACCACCTCGGAGGTCCGAGGTTCGAATCCCCGCCATTACCCGGGTACTTTGATGGTAAATTGTAATCCACTGTCATCCGGATCGTTACCACACCTGATCTGTTGGGACCTTATATGGTTAGTCGCCACTCCAAGTCTCAGGGTTCGGTAATCGGTTATCCCCGGCAATGCAGTGGGTCCTCTGGGCTAATGGGTATATACCATTTCCACTGCACTCACGGGCAAGTAAGTAATGAAAAAAACTTCTCCAGGAAAACTGTAGACTAAAAATAAACTGTTTTCCTCTACAGACCATCTACTGCCAAAAGGTCGGAACAAATCTGGAGATTATAGCTGAGCAGCTACTCAGATTCACCTCACTTCGCTGGGTAAATTGTGTCTGGAACAAGGGACTCAACAATTCACAGTCCCATGAAAAACCGGAAAAATGTGTAAATGACGTAGAAAACGGGGCGCAAGCTCTAAGTGAAATTAAAAACAAACAGTGCTGCAATTGCCGGTTTCATTTGAAATTGCATGCACTTTGCCTTTTACTTGTAAAGCCCATACTTTGCACTTAAATGTTGCAGGCGCTTGGGGAGGACATGACGATAATCAAACAACCAAATGTAGGAGTTAGACAAAAAAGGTAAGCTCAACCACCTGACTTGTTAGGTAAGCTCAAGAGCCTGAGCTAAGAAGATACAACCTTCGACTTCAATGGAGGGGTACAGTATCATTTGGTTGTGGAGCCAATCAAATCGATAATTAAATGTAGTACCCTGTCAGAACAGTATCTTACTCAGAAAGTGACGATCTGTTTCGTTTGTTTGATTGGAGCAACCATGACGAATAACTTTTTGTCAACTGTTACCTAAAATGTATCTACCAGGCTATCGTCTACGGCACGAACAGCTGAAACCTGTATTAGGTTGGACGCATTAGCCGTCGTATTCCCTAGAAAACAAACGTCTTACCATGACCGTACGTCATGAGTAAACCGGTAATTCATTAGGAGAAACTAATTCACTCTGTAATATATGCCACGTAACTCTACCGATTTAGTTACAAATAGGTTCTATGATTATGTACGACAGTGAACAGGTATTGAGGACTCGTGCCACACGTTAGTTTTGTCGTATGGATAAGTTTGAATCCTCTCTGCTGACAAAACGTAGTTGGTAGGGTTTTGTGCACAACGCATTCTGTAGAATCCTCAGGAAAAGAACACAGTGGGATCGGGTAGGCAGCGTAAAAACGCCGTTCAACAGGTTTAAAAAATCCGGTATTTTACTGCCCTTGCCTCAGCAAATATGTAGAGTGACTAACTAGAGCAACCTTCAGATTCACAGCATTCTGTGGACGTTTTTCCGCAGGAATGATTTGTCACACTTCAGTAATTAGTCAGAGCTAGCACATGTCAAAAGAAACAAACTGAATAATGGTACCTGAATCGAAAACCGAGAGCTTGTATACCCAATAGCCAGCGACTTTTTTTCGGAATTTACGCTTCTAGGTAGTACTCAGCAAGTGATGCACGAGATCATTTTTTCATCCCTATTCCTTAGTTTGCGGACAGCTATCAGCCTGTCCCCCCGTTTCTCGCTTTGATCGCATGCTCGGCAGTTAAATCATTCCGGTTCCACCTCGATCTCGACTGTCCATAATGCTTGCATTGGCAAAACCATTAGTAAAAATTAAATCAGTTGAAAATCATTGCTTTATTGTTCCACACAGAAAAGATGGTCAACGTCTGCTTTGCTCGGACACGATTACCCTAGTCTGGTACATATGAAACAAGCTTATTCCGTCACAAATTCAAAAACAAAAGTCAAAAATAGATTGTACGCTGCCCGTTATAGATTACTCAACTGCATTATTACAAAGTGCTTACTGCAGTTGAAATGATTATTTTCATAGCAAAATGGCTGAAAGAAATGTCTATAAAGAAAGGCAAAATCACATAAAACACACATGTATACATGTCTATCGGATAAACATACAACAATTATCACACTTCTTTACCATGACGATGATAAACTGATCATAAGCTCGCTTCGTTTGCACAGTTCAGGATAGTTTTGTCGGATGAACAGGGCCTTCGCATATCCTAATAGTTTGGTATTCATAGTCGAGTCGATCACTTAGAATGCCTGGCTTTAGATGACGTAATGCTTAGTCTCATGAAGATGTCGAGCAGTTGGTTGCTATGAAAATAATCACTTCAACTTTGTAATGAAGCGGCAAAATGACTCAGAATATATCGTGCAGTCTGTGTCTTTGTCTACTGTTTCCGAATACTGCGCTCGTATTGCATTGTTCAAACCCAGCAGAAATGCCTGTCACCACAGAAACAAATTGTGACGGACCCGTTGCTGGTTCGTTGACCAACAGTATTTCCTTTTTGTCGAGGATGAATTAGCAGCCACACGCATGGAACAACAGAGTCAGCTCTTAAGGTACCACGAGATTCGTTCTCTTTCCTCCAATAGAGTTGTTATCGAACTTGTCATGTTTTGTCTCGGAGCTCTACTAGTATGCAATGCATAGGACAAAAGACGGTATAGAAACTGGTACGCAAATTGCACGAAGCAAACCATTTACAAAATGATTCGTCATCACTTAAGAGGAAAACCAGTCCGGAAAACTGAGTGGAGAAATTTATAGCTCCGAAGTCACGTAACTGCCCAATAAATGCAATCCATGTAGAACTACATTTACAGGGATCGAATGCGTCCACGGATGCAATAAATCAATTATTTCTCAGTAGACTTTGTTAGCTTCTGAAGAAGATGTTTGAGCTTTCCCACTGAGGAATTTTATTTTTCGCCAGACCTACTTATATCCTTAGAACAATGCACCGACTATCTCAAATCAGTAGTACGTTCAAATATCGGAAAACAAAATAAAATACCGGTAAACGAGTCCCTCCTTTATACCAAAAGGGATTTATGCTCAAACTAAACAAGAGACCGATTCAAAACAGGTATAAGTTATAACACGGCCTGTGTAAAACAACGACATGTTCATCAGCGGGAAACACAAATTCGAAATCATGACACTCGCGATAGCCATTATAGTGTGTATTGATACTGAAAAAAATGCCGTGGAAGATGCCCTTTGTAAAGGACGCCGACAAACGAAGACCTAGCCGCAGGACGAGGATGACAAAGGGTGGAACAGCATAGTGGGGCAAGGAGTAGCTATGTTTTTCTGATCTCTCATAAGCGTATATACAGATGCAAGAGCAATATGATGCCATCGGCGTTATTGGTTAGAAACTGTCTATTCAAAGGCATCAAGGAAAATACTGTTGCAGAGTGCACAGAGCAAGGAGACATTGCCCTTCCCTGATCTGTTTTGTCGTACAAATTACTCCACTATGTCGCGCTGATGTTCAGCATTGTCACTCGACTACTCAGCATAAACATGAATCTATATATGACTGCTGAAAATACAGTTTCAGTATTCAATCTCAATAATGCTTCACAAATGGGAAAATGCAAATCAGTAAACAATATATAGTGGATCAATCTATTCCGCTTCGAGGTTTCTGAAAAAAAATCAAAACAGTACACAACATTGCTTGTAAAATAGGTCACAGAACACAAGTTAAGTCCAAAAGGACACTGAATAACACACGTGGTTACGAATAACAGTCAAAATCAAGCAGTACCTATTTGTTCGCTTACTTTACTAAAATCCCTGCTTTCATGTGATTGTACGAAGATATGAATGCATCATGCTTCAATGAACGGACACTGCTGCGTCGGTTCGTTTTGTTTTGTTGGGGAAAATATGGTGATTAAAGTTTCATCGATTATCATCCAAAGTGTATCTGAAATAGGGTCAAAGCACCAATAGTGCCCTTTCCTAGAAAACTATCTTTATCTTTTCTTGACGGCAATTCATGAGTAACCTGGTGGTAAATTTTGTGAAAAATATTCAGTTTGAACCAAGCTCCAGTATTTCTCCGGACATCAGGCACAACATCTTCAACCAGTTACTTTCCGTCGGTGCGTCACTCCCCTGTACAGAGTACGGAAATGCTTAACTAACTAAACTGAATTCAGAGAGGCTTCCAGTTCTGGTGACCAAAAGGATGACAAACGAATAGGAAGTTTCTAACCGGATAGTTCTGGTCTGTAACGTCAGCAAAACAAATGACGTCCACATAATTAAAATGTGGAAATCAGCCTAACAGCTTTAAACAAGGAAGAAAAGTTTGGTCACCCGTAATATTCAGTTGAATACGAAAAAATGTCTGCACTGAATGGGTGCCTTTCTTGCTAAAATAAGCAGAAACCAACTAAACAACAGATGAAGTGGCCGGAAACGGCGAGAGCGAACCGGCTGGCTAGAAACTGAGCACACCATAGGTAGTAATCCCAACAACAAGGAGGTCATCGTCAACGGATGATCCCTTAAGATCTTCGAGCAAATCACAACTTTGAGTAGTATCAAAATCTTACTTGATTAGAATTCTATTTTCGTAAATGAACGTGTTTTTTTCTTTCCACCTGATTAGTGAACAGTTTGCGCACCCACCCATCAATTTTGTGTGTTATGATCGATTGAGATATCGATTCATCGACCAACTGGTCCGTGCTCAGACTGAACACAAGTTCTTTGGTCACCTACATTCGTGGCCCCAATGAAGCTCACAAATGTCGGTTACCATTGATCGCATCCAGAGAGTACTGGAAAATCGTTCAGAGTCACATATTCTGATCTCCAGAATAAACTGGTGACACAAATTTTCTTTCAACCCTTTACTTTTATTTCTCTTTATAAATTGTCCTTATGATTCGCTATGATTAACTACGTTCCCGCTTTTATCTGGGACATTTCTTTCGTCCCAGTCACTACTGCCACAAAATAAATCATTTTACTGAGCCGATAAATCCAGAAACAGGAGATTTGTGCGGCCCGTAAGGATCTTGATGGCGGGTTTCTCAGAGGCTACAGAGATAAGTTTATGAGAATCAAAGAAACACGACTGATGATAGTCAAGCCGTGGTATGATATGATAGAATCTTCCTTGTGTAGACCAAGAAGGAGTACGAGAGAACGAAAGAGTATGGCTGGGGGAATATGCTGATGGACACCTAATCTAGCATCAAACTGTCTTAGCCCATGCTTTTGAAAAGACAGCCTGCTTACTTTTTAAATTGGTGATGATTGTAACATCCAAGTGTTCGACCTATTCGGCTCTGAAAATGGAGACAATGTTGATAAACGACTGCTCATTGGAGAATTGGAACAAGAAGAGGAGGAAGTACACTCAGAACATTCGAAAACGTTGATATGTATGCCAGATTCGAACGAAAGTTTCGAATATTGCCGAAGCTCTCCGGAAACGGATATACAGTCTGTCTAAATGGAGATGGACTGACAGAGCACCACGTCATTAGCATTCCTAGTACGTCTTAATAGTGGTACCATGGCCAAGTCTCAGACAAGTGCTTTGAAAAAATAGGGGAAAGAGTGGCACGCCGAAAAATGACGCAGCTGTTGATTATGGGACTCGATAAAATTGTACCAGATTTATAACGTGGAGTTCTACTGAAAATTGGTCTTTCAACCACGAGAGTAAATTGGTGGGACTGTTAGAAGACTCAAACTTTCGAGGAAGTAGAGAACAGGAATTCGAGAGAGAACAGCGGAGGAATACTCAAAGAGAATGCAGTGGACTGATTGTATTGAAGCGTCCATACATTTTGAAATGAAATGACAAAGGGAAGCAACTGTGTTCCGAAAGCATCTACTGGGTTTCTATACAAACTGTTAGCAGTCCTTTGAAAAAACAAAAGAGGAACGCGATCAGCTAAGATTAGCGCCCTCGGTCAACCTGAGCGCAAAAGACGTGATAGCGACGGAATGAAAAAGCTTTGACAAAATATATGAATAGAATATTTATGGGTAGATACCATGGTTACGAGTTTCCAGGACCCAGAAACAACACCGGAATTAACCGATTTATTGATTAGGCAAGTCATTATTCCTGATAGTGGACTTGTTCCAAATTTGAGGAGTGTGTGAATGAGCAGTTTGAACCCATTGCGGAAGCAATTTTAGAGGTTTCTCAGTAGCCTGAAGATTTCTTCTGGGGAAAATGGCCGTCTCTTCGAGGGAGCAGAAAGGTTACGTAGGCCAGAAGGGAATCCCTTCAGGGATGAATAAAAGCAGCGTTTAGGGCGTCGGCTTCGATACTGCAAACTTGGCCGACTCGCTTTTCAAATAGGAGGAAAATTCCATACCGAAGACTTTCGATACTTCCGGTACAGAAGAATTGGTGGGGAGAAGAGATATTCCACCGCAGTATCGATGGTTTGATCATGAAAGTGAGGCTTCTAACGTAGGCTTGGTCGTTTGGTTAATGACGTGCTTTTTTGTCCTCTTATAAACTTCGAAAGTAGAGAAGCAACCCAGCTTTTTAATCCTTGTAAGTATTATTCCTCGAACAACACCCACCGGGCACCTATGGGAAAGAAATCATCATACAAAAATACTCACATCTAAATACTTACTCAGGGAATACTCCAACGACAATCAACTATCGGCGGTCAGAAACAGTCAGCCCCCGCTCAAATATGTCCATATCAAGCAACTCATTTAAGTTTTTCCATAAGCAGAAAGCACTTACCAATTCATTCGCATTCACCTCGCAAATCAGCATTGTCTATTTGTGTCTCAGACCAACAAAGGAACTCGGAACGCATTCAAACCGAAATGTGTTCTCTCATCCTTATTTAAATTGAGTAATAGTTGACACATGAATACATTTGTGACGGACAGGCGTATTGAGGGTCTGTCGCGAAAGTGCTAGCCAACAACGATGTGATTTTCCTAGATGATACATTATCAAACTGTTCGCCTACTGTGCTAACTACGAATGCTTTTCTTCTCCATTTCTTATTCCGTCACTTCAAATCGCTCTCATCACTTTTGGGCTAAGTTGGTAAGATTTTCAAAACTGCCGAATGCTTGCGAACTGTCAATTGTTAATCGACAGAAATAGGTATTTCCATTTCTAAATAAAACTCCCTTTCTCGTCAGAATGAGCCACAGTGTAAGCAATAGAGAGCAGATATTGGCAGTTTTATGAGTAACCCGATGATTTGTCCACACTATGAAGCATCAGCTTGTGTCTAATGGTATACTGAAACACATGTTCTTTGGGGATGGGATATCTTCGGAAAACAAACGAGCCCATTCCACTACAATGGAGTACCGATACTCCCAACTGCGAAACCCAAAATGAACAATCCAACAAGATCACAACAATTTGGACGTGGTAGTGATCTGAGTGATAGTAAGATTCTAACTACTCCTAATGTTTCATTCAGTGCATCGAAGATGAAGATCAGATTTTGTTTCATTCAGAAGACATACTGGATGAACTCATCCTTCGTTCAATCTTTACACAGAATACTCATCGCAGTTGACCAGAAACCCAATTTATCCGTCAGTCGATTAGATATTCGATCCACTGGTCACTCAGTCGATTGGACAAACGGTGATGACAAATGTGCTGAGTGGAGATTGGTAACAAATATCTACTCAGCCGATCGACCCAGTGGTCGTAAATGACTTCATCGTGTTTTGACTACCTAATATCGACAATTCATTTGCGCATCTTTTACATGCATATTCATGGATGTATGGGACATCTGTGTGCTGGTCGTTTGAGCTGTCACTCTGATACTGTGTTGTTTGCTAGCGATAAATTATCTCATTCTACGTTCACCTCAGACGAGTGACATGATGCGTTGTTCAATTATAAAACTGTTCATTTATTCGAATGAGGCAAAATACTTACTGCAAGCAGCACATTCCACGTATTGGGCAGAGTACTATGTAGTCAGAAGTAAAAATTGGGATACATAATGCAGATGATAATTACAGCAACCAGTATATCAATCCACAATGTGAGCGATAATAGCAAAGAAAGCAGTTACAACACATTATTTGATTACGTGCTGTTGTGTGAGTGCTGTGGATGGGGTATAGCCCCAACCTCGGTGTCCCATTGGACTATTTTCGATAAACGACACTCAGACTCTGATATTAGGAGAGGAAAAATCAAATTAGACCCCTGTAGGTCAGGCTTGGTAACAAGTGAGGCGAAATTGTGGATCATTGTTTACCACGAATGCCAACGGCGATTGAGGATGGATTCGAACTTCTGATCTACGAGATGCTAGTTGAATGCCCAAACCGATCGACCGAATAAACGGATGGACAGAGCGCATTCAGTATGATGCGAAAAACTATGGAATCAGTTGAATTAGTTGAATAGTTTGGTCCTGGGAGTCGAACTGCGTGTATGGCAATGGTGGATCAGCTAGGTTGATCTTCCAATCTGCTAGCTATGTTAATACACTGACAATATTAGTTACGTAGTGGAAAATCCCCTTGCTATTTTCACGTCCGAAATCCTACTCGACGAGCCGGGATTGAACCGGCACTACTAAGTTACCAGCTTGGCTATCGCGGTACTGCCGGTTCTGTGTGAATATTGCAAGCAAATGGTCGGAGATGCGCTAACCACTGTTCTAGGGATACACAGGAACTGTCCTGGTTTTAGTCACTGGGTTAGCCTTGCTGCTCACTCTCCAATGTGACGAACAGCACGTTGCTAGAAGTGATCCAGTGGACAGCGAAAAGTACTTATGGAAAGTACCATTAGCATTAGTAGCCTGATCTTATGTAGTGGAAAATCCACTTGAATTTTTTACATTCAAAATAGACTCGCATATCCTCGACCATTCACTTACCTTATTCTCACCCAAAAAGCCATACTGCGATAGCTCAGTTGGTAGAGCATCTACCCGGTAAGCGGAGTGTTGCAGGTTCGATTCTGTCCCGTAGTTTCAGACTTTCGGACGCGAAAAATGCAAGGGGATTTCCCATGGCATAAGATTCAGGCTCCTCGTGGCAACGATATATTCTGAGAATATTAATTACCCTGTGTTGTGTGCATCATTTTGCCTACTAGCAACCGTGTAAGTAGTAAGTTGCGAATTTTGACCTCCTCAGATGGACTCACACTGATGATCCAACTGTGCACGTAGCTCACGAAATTATACATTTATCTAATTGAATACTCACCTCATGCACAATTTTTCTACCTCAAAAATAGAGCGCTAAAAAATCACTCTGTTGCATAGCTAGCGTACTACTCAGTGATGTATATGGTCGTCTACTTACCCGTCAGTTATGAAAGCATGAGCACGCAAATGTTGCTCGCAACACCGATGATGTCACTCGTATCTTCGAGATCGTGGGTCCAACTGCATTCCTCGAGTTTTCTTCTTTGGGCTACTGGACCCTTTTTAGGGTAGAAACTCTTTGTCCAGATCCTCTTGTATGATAATGGTTCACGTATATTTATTATGTTCATCAGCACGTATGGAGGTACTGAATGTCTTCAGGGGATGCTACTGCACAAAACTTTGTTAGTGATAGCCTCAGTCCACTTAGGTTTTCTTGGGCCGACGTCCGTGAGGTACACAGTGGAGGTGAATTGCCACCCATTGTCGGACACTATCTGATCCGGTAGGTCTTGTTGGACGAACATACGAAGGAGTCCCAAGAGTGTACAGTAAGCCGTTGGAGGGATGATGGGGACTACTTCTGGCCCTTCCGATAAGGCATCCACCACGAAGAGGTATAGAATTCCCTCAATGGATCCGGTGAAGTTAACGTGAACTCTTCCCCAGAGTCGGTCGGGGGCTGACCGAACTATGCATGAATCTTCCGTCTCAAAACAGAATGATATAGATGAAGCATCCACAGACTATTTGTGTTTTGACAAAATTCGTGACTAATTCCTTCACGTTTATCCATAATTTTCTCGTCGTTGTAGCTGGACTGATAGTAGGGAGGAAATAATGTGAGTCTGGATTTCCAAAGTGATAATCGACAAATCAAAATAGTGGCTGATTTGCTATTCTCCCACGGAAGGTATCTTCGGCATTGTTCCGAATGGGCCCATTTAGAGAATACAGATTAGCTTACTAGTTCATTTTAAGTGATTCGTAATCATGCAACAGCAACACAGTATATGCAGGTAAGCGGAGGGAATGAAACAACTAGTTAAATAGGTGGAAGTGAAAGAGAATAATAGAAAAACACGATAGTCCAAGCTTGACTCAAGTCCAGATTTGAACTGTTTCACACGTATCGTGTCAGATCAGTCTTGTATTTACTTCCTATTCACTGTGTAATGTTAGCGCAATACGTCAGGTGGAGGGGCGGGGGTGCGGCCAATAACAGGTTCCCAATTGGGGAAGCGACCGGTAGCTTCTCAAGGCTTTCAACCTAAGGCAGGTGGGTCAGAAGCCCATCGTGATAACCGTTCGACCAACGCCGCCTAATCTACGTTGTCATGACCATTCTGTGCCGAATTCATTATTCACTTGCTATAAGTGCCAATTCAAATTAGTTGTTCTGGAGTAAGATTTTTATTTGTCATACAGATAAAACAATCTAAGAATTACAAAAATATTGGGAATTTTGCTCTTTACAAATACTTTTATAATAAAGTTTAGAATATTCCGAGGAATATGGCCCAGAAAAAATTAGAACCATTTTATCAGTAGCAAATCTGAAAGACAATCATATAAGAAGAATGACAACCGAGAGTTGAAAGAAGTTTCTAATTTCTGTTCAAAATAGAGATCTAATCGTATGAGAATGATCGATTCCTCAATATTATCCAGGTACCATTCCTAGTGACCGACATTTGTGAGCTTCACTGAGGTCACAAATGCAAGTGACCAAAGAACCTGTATTCTGTCTGAGCATGGACCAGTTGGTCGATGAATCGATATCTCAATCGGGCATAACACACAAAATTGATGGGTGGATGCACCTACAGTACATCGATCAAGTAGAATGACAAAAGCAAGTTAGTTGACGAAAACAAAATCTAATCAAGTTAGATATAGAGTTTTTAATAAATTCTATTTTGCTGCAGTTCATTTCTGTTGGTTTATGAATGATTTTTATCCGCATTTTGGTGAACTTCCCAAACTTCCCTCACATTTCCCGTACATTCTGTTCTGTGTCATTCAGTTCAATTAGGTTTGGTCAATTTAGTATGAAGAGAGTTTCCATTGATCAAATGTCGACAAATCCTTTGTGTGGACAAAAATTCCGACATTTGTCCCCATCGTTCTTCACACTTAGTTGGATTGTGCACCGAATGTAACCGGATTGTCGGTCGATTGCGAGAATCTCAAACAAGCCATGTTTCACGTGCAAAGTCCACAGGAGGTGACTAGTTTTACCATTCATTTCAGCTGGATGGAAATCAAGGAATTTCAGCATGTATTTACGGTAACACTGAGTCAACGCAAGTTAGAATCTCCTCCAACAGCAATCAGTGCTTGTCATTCATACTCGACTGCGGTCAGCATTTTCACTCGACCTCGTCCTTTTGTGAACTAATATTTTTGTTTCTATGGAGTGAAAACTGAGGGAGAGAAGAGTTGACTATCCGTTTGAGTGGTTGTGACAGCATTGCCTCGATGAGTTAGAAAAAGTAATGAACAAGACTGCAGCCCTTGTGATTTTGGTCCACGAGATCAATCATCATCATCATCATCGTACAGCAGTAAACAGTAGGGCAAGCCTCACTGACCACTGCCTTTCTCACCATGTTGCACGCTGAATTAGAAAGTATGAATATACAAGATGGACAGGGAGTGGACCTACGGCGGTGGGAAAAGGAAAAAATGCCCTAGTAGCCAGCACAGAATACACAGTCTGACTGTACAAACGCACATCGATCAATCATTCTGATTCGACAGAAAGTGACAACACGATCGCCACTGTTCGCGGTTCGCACCCATATCCTTCAGTGTCTCCAGCCAACTGGTAGACGGATCTTTTGGACCCCAACCACGAAGACGTGAAGCACCTACTTTTCCTAAGTCTGCTGTACATTTCCTCATTCCTCGCTGTCACGTCATCTGTTGACCTCCATGTGGTCTCTTCCACTCCCTAGGAGGAACGGAGAATAGGACACGGTATGGTAGACGTGTTTGACATACGTAATACGTGCCCCAACCAACGAAGTCTACTAAGTTGGATACGCTGTGACAAAACGTTCTCCGAATTATTACCCAATACTCGCTTTCTGACCTCAGCATTGCCTACTCGGCTAATCCACCCGATCTTAGCGATACTGCGTAAACATCGGTGGTCGAAAACCTCAAGACAACGAATATCTTCAGCACGCAGACTCCAAGTTTCGCAACCATACAACAAAAATGAACGCACCACGGCACAGTATACACGACCTTTCAACTTCAGTGAAATATTAGGTCGGCGCCACAAGTCCTTCAGTCCAGTGTACGCCGCTCGAGCCTTGGATATACGCGTGATCACCTCTACTACTGTGCTCCCATCAGTCGTCAAGCTGCTGCTGAGGTAGGTGAAGTGGTCGACAACTGACAGCACCTCCCCATGGAGCACTAAGCTCGGAATCGTTGACGTCCAGTCTTGTAACATCACCTTGCACTTTGAAGGTGCAAAGCACATGCCGAATGGAGCTACAATTCTTGAGAGTCTATCTAGTGCAGGTTGAGCATGTTCTGTGGGTTCGAATAAGCAGACAACGTCGTCTGCGTAATCTAGGTCACACAGCTTTCCACTATTTCCTAGTTCGACGCCTACATCCTGAAGATTTTGCAACGCACTCTCCATTATTTCGTCCATGACGAAGGTGAACAGGAATGGAGACATAGGACATCCCTGTCGAATACTAGTGGTCGTTTCGAACCGACCGGATAAATCACCGTAAACTCTAATGCGGCCAGAAGTATGAGAATACAATGGTCTCAGTAGGTTCACGAACTTCTGGGGCATACCTTTTCGATGAAGAGTACTGAAAAGCGATGTTCAATCAACTGAATCGGAAGTGCATTTCAAGTCTAAGAAAATCATTACTGTCGGTCGGCGGTGCGTGTGACGCGTTCCAAGTAGTCGGCGAAGAGTAAAAATCTAGTCGATGCATCCTCGACCTGGGCGGAATCCAGCCTTCTGTTCGCGGACATTCCTCTCGCGATCCGGTGTAAGACGATGCAGCAAAATCGAGACTAGTACTTTGGTGACTATCGGAATTAAGCTAATCCCACGATGATTACTGCAGTCATTGCGTATTCCCTTCTTGAAGATGGGGACAATCAACGACTCATTCCATATTAACGAAATACGCTCCTCGTTCCAAATGTCACGGAGCAAGGCGGTAAGTGATTTTATCAAGACATTCCCACCCAGTTTGAAAAGAATTGGGGGAAGTTCGTAGGAACCTGCCACTTTCCCTCGCTTTGGTGATCGAATGCATGACTCTACTTCTACTTCCGATGGGGGCTCAAGTGATACCACCCAAGGAGTCGCAGTTGTTGATACAGGAGTAACTACACTAGCGTGCGGCCAGCTAAACTGTTCATTGAAGCATTCGGCCCAATGGTCAAGCCTTTGCTGTTTGCTATGGATGGGTTCTCCATTTCTATCGCAAATCGTTTCACTGACCTGGATGCGCCGTCCACCGGTGTCACGAATAAGTTTGAACAGTCTTTGACTGTTACCTGAAGCAGCTGCTATTTCCGTTTCTTTGGCTACCTTGACCCACCAATTTTCGCGATCATTCCTGAGGCTTTTCGTAAATTGTCTTTGCAGCTTTCTCTGCATCTTATTCATCTCCTTACGGTTCAAGAGCTGACGCTTTTACTCCATTACACTCAACGATTCTTGCGAGATCCAGTGTCTTTGATGGACAACGGATCTAGGATCACAGGCAAAACCTGCTGATACCTGCGTCGCCTGTTTGATATGAGCCTAATGATCATCTACATGACTGTTCGTCGTAGATCCTAGCTCATGTGCTAACTTCTGCACGTAACGAGTGCGTACTTCAGAATCACACAAACGTTGCACGGCTAATCGGGTTTGCGGTTTGCGACGATGACCATGGAGCTGGAGAGATAATCGCATTAAAACTAATGCATGGTCCGACTCTACGTACCTGGATCAGTAGGATCTACAGTTCTGAACAGAACTGCGCCACCCGTAGCTTACGGCAATGTGATCAATTTGACTCAAAGTACCTGTAGAGTTAGAGCGCCATGTCGCTGTGCGACGCGAGATGTGTCGGAAATTTGTGCTAGACAAGAACAATCGATTGTCTGCACAAAACTGGAGAAGCCTATCCCCGTTATCTGTACGCTCAGCGGGCAAAGCACAACGCCCACCTAAACAGGCTTCTGACACACTAAGTTTGTTAACTTGTGCATTGAAGTCATCAGCTAGCCCTACAATGTCAGAACCTTTACTGCTGCGAACGAGGGTGGCGAGTTCATTATAGAACTCATCTTTCTGCGCGTCTGAGCTGCAGTCCGTTGGGACGTACGCCGAGATCACAAACAAATTGCGTTTAACACAACTATCCTTTCGAACGCCAACTGATCCTTGGAGTCTCACAGCACATAAACGACTGTTAACAGGGATCCAGTCTAAAATGGCAGCCTTAGCCTTGTCAGTCAAGACAATTCCTACACCAAGTTTACCCACAGCTCTAGCTGCTTCGTCTTCAGAGGTGCGCAGGAAATACCTCGATGAGATACCAGGAGCAGTTAGTTGAATTACACTGCTCGAATCCTGGATACGTGTTTCACTTAAGCAGCAGACATCAATCTTCAGAGAATCTAATGTGAGGGCTAAGCACGCCTGCTGACCGGCCTGCATGAGTGTACGCACGTTGGAGGAGCCAAGATTCAGAGGCTGACGAGGCTTGAGAAAATGTGAGTTACCAGATAGAGGATTATTCCCGACACTATTTGGCAGTGAATCGTTGCGAGTATCGACCGTGTTATCAGTGGGAACATTATGGGTGGATAGATGGGGCAAAGAGAGGTGGCTGAGGACAGAAGACAAAGGTTGAATAAAAGAGAGGGAACTCTGAGCAGTAGCCCACTTATCACTACTCCCCCCCCCTCCCCCCGCTCGGTGCAATGGGCGGCGCGGTCCTGATTAGCCTTCGCCACGACCGATGCAGTATGGAATTCTTTGTAGTCGTGCAGTTTATGGGAGATGTTGGACAAGTACTATTATGGTGTCCAGCCACAAAGCAATAGAACGATTAGGATCCTCGTCCAAAGCCTTTAGTTCTAACAAGAACCTATCCGCAAGGCAGCGGGACGGCTTAGTGGAAGCCCATTTGCTTGGATCAATTATTCTTCCATTGATTTTGCCGACTGAGTTGCCAGCTCAAATCAACCCCCAACCTGGAGGACCAGGAGACTGGACTTTGTCTGAACTCTCCCCATCGACCTGTCAGGTATGATTGCATCTCCGACTTAAAGAAGCCATCCTGTGTAGCTCTTTGGGTCATAGAGGCGCGCAAGCCCTCACACCACGTCAAGGTGCAGTCTCGTCGCCACTTCAATAGTCTTGTTAAAAAACACCATAAGGTGACGATATATACTGTAATATAATATGGTATACTCGCTTTTCCTTATAACGCCACTCAAATTTCAACTCACTGAATTTCGTATGGAATAATCTTGCCGTTAGTCTTCCTATAACGAGAATTATATACGTACACGCTTTCCCAGTTTATCCACTGGAAGGCATATTACCATTTTACAATATGGTTTATATCCTCAAAACGTATGGCGTTTTTGAACAAATTTGGTGACGTATTGGTCTAGAACGGCAAAATGAAAGTAATTGCTAGGGTTATTTAAGTAAAGTAACAGGAAGTTGAATTGAAGGCTGCAACTGGGGTACCGGCTTTCCGCGAATTTTTTGTGAGCTATGGGCATACCCTTCAAGGGCGCTGGTGGAGCTGCCTAAGCATCGTCATGGTACTCAGTTTTCCTATGCTGGCCCCAAACGAGAATTCATTTTTCCCGACACGGCACAGTTAGCATTCACTTCGGTCAAGGAAGCTATCTCCAACATAGCACTCCTTTCACATTCCGATTCTTCTGCTCCCCTGGCATTAGGGATTGATGCTTCGGACACGGCTATTGGAGCAGTGTTGCAACAATTCCTCAATAATTCATGGCAACCAATAGCTTTCTTCTTTAAACGTCTCCTACCTGCGGAATCCCGACATAGTTCGTTCAGCAAAGAACTACTGGCAATCTATTTGGGTATCCGACATTTTGGGCAAAAACTCAAGGGCCGAACGCTCACAGTGCTTACAGGTCATTAACCACTAGTGGACGCTCTCCAGTCAGCTTTTGATCGACGTTCGCCACGCGACATTCACCACTTAGACTATGTTTCGCAGTTTACTACGGACATCCGACACATCTCTGGGACACAATCCCGTAGCAGAAGCACTCTCACGCGTCCACAATATCGACGACACACTACTAGTGGGCACAGATCCAGAAGCAATTGCCACAGCCCAAGCGACAGATCCTGAGGTCCAGCAGCTCAAAAACAACGGTTCCTTGCATCTAGTGCCAGTAACCCTTCCAACTTCGGACGTAACTATTATTTGCGATGTGTCACAGGGTCGAACCCGACCACTAGTTTCTGCCAGTTTTCGCCGGCAAGTTTTTATCAGCCTCCACAACCTACCGCACCCCGGTGTAACCGCCTCAGTGAAACTAGTCACCGAACGATTCGTCTGACCTTGCGTCAAACGTGACGTACGCCTTTGGGCCCGCGCTTGTCTTCAATGCCGACGCGTTAAAATACATCATCACACTAAATCTACGTTAGGCACATTCTGTGAGCCAGACGCACGCTTTTATCATGTGCATGTGGATCTCATGGGGCCCCTTCCACCATCCAACGGCTGCGTCTACATCCTCACTTGTGTAGATCGCTTCACTCGCTGGCTACAGTTCATACCTGTTCCCGGTCCTACTTCACGGGAAGCTGCATAGGCATTTCCAATTGGTTCGGTAAGTCAGTTTGGTTGCCCTGCTATCGTGACCACTGACCGCGGTTCTCATTTTGACGGCGCCTACCACGAGCTACTGAACGCATTCGTTTGCAGACACAAGACGACGGCCTATCATCTTTAGGCCAACGCCACGGTGGAGCGATTCTATCGCCATCTGAAAGCTGCCCTTCGTGCTCGTGATAACCCTCTATGGAGTGAAGTTTTACCGATCGTTTTTTTAGGACTTCGTAACACCGTTAAAGCCGACATGGGTGTTACGGCGGCTGAACTGGTTTACGGTTGCACATTAGGACTTCCAGGAGAGTTGGTTTCTCCATTACCACCTGTGAGTTTTAATTACGGTGATTACGCAAAACGGCTGTCACACCAAATGAGTGTGATAAAGCCCACCCCACCACGAGAACAGACCCTCAGCAACTACATACCTACTACTCCAGCGACCGCCAGCCATGTGTTTATTCGAGTGGATGCAGTACGATCACCACTACAAGCCGCTCACTCTGGCCCGTTGCGGGTCGTCCAGCGAAAGGAAAAGAAATACGTGGTAGACGTCGAAGGCAGGAAAGAGACTATCAGCACAGACCGCCTTAAACCAGCCTTTATCGAGGTAGAACCCTCCTCGAACAACCCGACCAATTTCTCCACCTTCTCGCAACCTTCGGTTAGTCGTCCTGAGTTGGCACCTGTTACTCCCACTAACGACTCCCCATTACCTGTTGCAACACCAAACTCCACGGAAGATATAGCTGCACCCGTCAACGGGAGAAATCGACGTGGCAGCGAGCTGCGACAGCCAACGAGGTTTTCTGAATATGTAACAGTTGTACATATTTAGGTTTACTCCTCATATTCCTCTTGTATATAGTTTTAGTTATCACGACAAGGGTAGCGGCAACCTGTATTGCGCCGGTATATCCTCCTCAGTCGAATATCCGTCCGCGTCCCGAGGCGCAGCTTCCTTGTGTTTCTTGCCTTCCAGCTCGTCCTGTCGGATGGAACCACATAGAATTCCAGGATCTCGTATGGCTCCGACACAGCGCTCATTGGATCGCGACTGGACTCATTTGACACCGGACGAGGTCATTGTTGGGCACATGATAACACGCGATTGTCTCCCTAATGTCATAATGTCTCTGCAAATGGTTATAAAATAATTCCTTTTCCAGCCGATACTACTGCCCCTCGGCTGTGCCGGGTTATCTTCTTCTAAGAGTTGTACTGGCAAGGATGCATATGGGATGGTGAAAACCTTGCATTTCTGGATTGTCCGGTGAGTTCCTCCTATGACCGACTGAAGGCCCTTCTGCTACACCATTCAAATTCCATTAATTTTATCGCAGCTGAACGAGCCAAGTTCATTTCTTTCATCTGCACTATGAACCAGTCCGTTGATGGATTCATTCTTGAACTTCAGACTCAAGCTTCGAAGTGTTGTTATGGTGTACCGTTGAATCATGAATCTCTAGACCGTTTGATTGCTGGAAGAAATATACAAGAATTGCAGCAAAAGACCACTTATTCAGAGCGATCAAACATTTGAGAGCATTAGGACTATTTGCGATCAGTATCAGGATGTCAAATCTATAACTGCACATATAAGCAATGCGGTTTTGTTCAATTCAAACAAACTCCGTCAAGAAATACGAGAGAAAACTCCGCAACAATTCAAACCTTCGGGTGGCTACTGCGTCAGTTGTATTGTCCCCGCGGGTTCGAGCAATTCGCATGCTCTCGTGTACAAATCGCTACAAAAATGTGTCCTATAGAAGCATACATTCCCGGCTTTCTTGTCCACTCCGAAATTCTCCGTGTCCCTGCTATGGTAAGAAATATTATCTACAGAGTATTCGTCGGCAATGTAAAGTGTGTCGAGTGACCGTTAATTCAGATTCCACCGCAGCTTTACTTGGAGATGAACTTTTTCCCTTGTCTTAGCTGTTGTCCGTAATCCTTCGTCTCATGTTACTCAGATCTTGTTTACTCCAAAAGGTAATCCTCATGTTTATCATTGACTTGGGCAGTACCGAGTCTATCATTTCGAAGTCTTATCTCGAAGCTTTTCCCCTGATACTCACATCCAGCCTACTGATATCAAGATCCGGGGTATCCCTGGCCATTCTTTACCAATTTTAGGTTCATGTATCATTCCCATTCAGGTTTCCAACTCTTCTCTTCTTCTGTGTGGGTTTCTTATTTCTGATTCTGGTCCGTCTCTCCTGGGTTTTAAAATCCTTCGTCAGTTACATGTGAATATTTCACTCTTTAGCGCTCAGGGCAATGTTTCTCGCCTTCGATACTTTATCCTTAAACGCACCAAGGTTGCTCATGAGATGTATGTATCACATATTAAACTGGAAGTGCTCTGACACCAGATATTTATCAAAAGGAGCATCATACCCTTTAGCCTTTGTGAACCAGTTCATCTCGCTATACGATTCGTGTGTGAAAAGGCACTATCACTCCAGCTGAATCCTCCAGATGGCCTACTCCATTGTAACTCCCTGATGTCAGTTGGAAAAACTCCACGGATGTGCGATGATCATCGGTTGACCCTGAACAAAAGACTACTCAGACGCACTTGTACTACCGATAAACCAGAGGATTTTGCTCCGTCTTCTTTCAGGTTCTACAATCTTCTCCAAGATTGATCTCAAAGATGCACTGTTACAAATACCGCTTGATAAGGAATCTAGTTTCTTGACAATCTTCAATACCCTGTTTGGTCTTTACAGGTGTAACTTTCTACCTTTTGGTTCGCATATGTCACCTGTTATATTCTAACAGTCCCTTAATTTATTCACTACAGATCTCGAAGGAGTCGAATCCTATCAAGATGATGTTGTTGTTCATGGTCCATCCAAATTATCCACGATTCCCGTCTTTGTGGTTTGTTAGAGAGATTTCTGGTAGTATTTCTCTTGATACCAAGCGATTATCGCCTGTAATTGATGCAACTTCACCCACTAACATCTATGAACTTAGTTCCATTTTGGGTTTTTGGTTCAGTCCAAAGTTTTCTCAGAAGGCTAGCTGTTTGTTTGAGGTACTTTCTGCTAAGTCTTTTTCGTGGTCTACAGTTCCTGGGTAAACACTGCGTAGTCTTTTAGCACTCCTAAGGTCGGATGTGGTTTTTAAACCTGTTTCACAGAAGGATCATACCACTATAATTACTGATGCATTTTCCGACAGGCTTTGGTGCTATTCTGGAACAATGCGGACGACCTGTGATCTGCTTCTCACCGTGACCCATGGAAGCCGAAATGGGTCATTCTCAGACCGAGAGGGAGATACTGTCTGTCTACTGGGGAGTGAAAGGCCTACTCAAATATCTGTTGAGTACCAAGTTCACCATCATCACTGACCATGAGACGTTAAAATTTGTTTATCACCCCCACACAATCACCAGCACAGTCATCAGCTTCAATGGCTCAACGCTTGAGGATCACATTTAATTCTTACGACTACGATATTGTTCTTCAAAGTGCTAAACTCATTCAGCACGCAAACTTTCTGTCTCGTCATGCTCCTGCTTCCACGCCGTCGCATACTTCTGACTACTTATGGGTACAGACACTTCTTATGCGTAGAGAAAACTTGATTCAAGATACCCACAAGTTCTTCGCACCTGTAAGACTCAAGCTTCCAAATGTGGTTACGGTGTACAGTTGAATTATTAGTCTCTAGGCCGTTTGATTGCTGGAAGAAATATACCAGAAGTGCAGCAAAGACTACATCTTTCCGAATGGTCTCTGTGCAAACACAATAAAAGCTTAACCACAGATCATTAGTTCTTCTGTGTTTCACGTGGCCATATACCAAACTTTCCAATCCATTCTCCGAAACCGGTTATCTGATCTGTTTCCTTCTCAAACTTCCCGACAAACTATCACCATATAAAAACTAACAATTTATAAGTTATTTACGTATCTTTAGTTTTTAATCCGACAATAAGTGCTCGAGTTGCTGTTCGGCATCCGTTTTATACAAGATTCTTTAAATTTGGATAAGGGGTTTTCCGGGATTGCAGAATAACCTTGAAAGATAACCATGTTCAGGTTTTGTGGCTAGTGTGGTCGCCTGCAGTAAATCACGCTCTCCAGATTCCCCATAGATAAAGATCCAGTGGGGTTATATCTCCTGGGAGTGATGAACATTCGTATTAGTCCCCAAAGTCGACCCATTTCAGAGGGAATACCTCCTTCAAAAAGTATTCACATACTCTGCTGGGTCCAAGTACTTTCGCATACTCCTCATTACTCCAACTATGGCAACATTTGTTCTTGTAAAAGTTGTCTTCAAGATTGTTCGGGATAATTGTCTGCAAAATGCGACACATCTCCTACGTGTGACACGTGCCTGAAATAAAAACGACCCAGCCATTCCCGTCCCCAGTATTCCATCCCATACGATTAGCTTTTGACGGCAGTGCCTCCCGGAAGCGGCGTCTAGTCGGAGATTAATGGTCACCCAATGGTGGCCTCTTCCACTCGATTCTTACACACAGAAGGTGGATTCATCACCGAATCAAATCAAAAATGTATCCTTCACAGCCAGAAACCACGGGAAAAATAATACCCTTAACATAAAACTGATGCATTTTAGCTCCTAAGTCTGAACATTTCTAAAATGTTAAAACTGACCCTCCTTTAAACACGAATGATGGGCTTTTGCCTCTTGTCACACTACGATAACCGAATTGCCCGAAATGGAATCAGGAGACATACTAACTGGCACTGAGAAGTATTGATCGATTAGCACCTAAAATAAGGCACTCATACAGAAAAGCAATACGGAACGGAAAGCATACACAAACAAGTAGTCATCCACGAGCAATTTCATTGGTGTGCCGATGCTCGCCAAACAAATCTCCTGAGGAGAATCGCATCACTAGGTATGACGCTGCTTCCTTTTTGTTTTTGATATCAACCACTTCGTATTATAACATCAGGGTTAGCGAACTAACCAAATTGTCCGAATTAGATGGTTCTGCGGTATCTGACTAACATAGTCTTCCAAGGCCTCGTTGCCCTCAAAAGGAAGCAGAGTCAGATGTGTAACGATAAATATCACCTATCCTTTAATAGAATCAAAGTGAACTCTCCTTATTTCTAATCTGCAAGGTATATACTTGTCAGCTGATTCACCACAGTTTACTATGGAGTCATTATGACCGCGATTGAGGATTGCATGTCATTCTTGTAATTACTAAATTCAAAATCATCAAATATTCTCGTGATTAGATAACAGAATGCAAAATGTAGCAACCAAAGAACTGCAACGTCAGTAATTCCCATCACACAAGAACAGTAACTAGGAGAGGATTCGCATTTTTCACTTAATAGACCACAGTGTTTAAGTAAACTTCTACCAGTGGCTATCAGTCTTACGGTAGTAGATTTGTGTGCACCGCTGTCTGGATTGCTTCACCGATTTCTTACACTTCTGTCCAAATTGATGACTTTGGTTAAAGAAGAAGTGGTATTTTGATGAGTTGTATTACCGAACAGAGATCTGGCCGGCAAAACCTATTTGTCATTCATTTCGGTTGTGTGTGGATGTGGGTATGAGACACTCAAAAGATAATCTTGTGTGATCATGTGCCCAACATTAACCTCGTGGACCAAAATCACAAGGGCTGCAGTCTTGTTCATTACTTTTTCTAACTCATCGAGGCAATGCTGTCACAACCACTCAAACGGATAGTCAACTCTTCTCTCCCTCAGTTTTCACTCCATAGAAACAAAAATAATAGTTCACAAAAGGACGAGGTCGAGTTGAAATGCTGACTGCAGTCGAGTATGAATGACAAGCACTGATTGCTGTTGGAGGAGATTCTAACTTGCGTTGACTCAGTGTTACCGTAAATACATGCTGAAATTCCTTGATTTCCATCCAGCTGAAATGAATGGTAAAACTAGTCACCTCCTGTGGACTTTGCACGTGAAACATGGCTTGTTTGAGATTCTCGCAATCGACCGACAACTCGGTTACATTCAGTGCACAATCCAACTAAGTGTGAAGAACGATGGGGACAAATGTCGGAATTTTTGTCCACACAAAGGATTTGTCGACATTTGATCAATGGAAACTCTCTTCATACTAAACTGACCAAGCCCAATTGCATTGAATGACACAGAACAGAATGTACGGGAAATGTGAGGGAAGTTTGGGAAGTTAACTAAAATGCGGATAAAAATCATTCATAAACCAACAGAAATGAACTGCAGCAAAATAGAATTTATTAAAAACTCTATATCTAACTTGATTAGATTTTGTTTTCGTCAACTAACTTGCTTTTGTCATTCTACTTGATCGATGTACTGTAGGTGCATCCACCCATCAATTTTGTGTGTTATGCCCGATTGAGATATCGATTCATCGACCAACTGGTCCATGCTCAGACAGAATACAGGTTCTTTGGTCACCTGCATTTGTGACCCTAGTGAAGCTCACAAATGTCGGTCACTAGGAATGGCACCTGGATAATATTGAGGAATCGATCATTCTCATACGATTAGATCTCTATTTTGAAAAGAAATTAGAGATTTCTTTCAACTCTCCATCTTCATTCTTCTTATACGACTGTCTTTTCGATTTGCTACTGACAAATACGACCTAATTGTTGCTTGCAATATTGTAGATATGTCGATTTAATTTTTAGAGGAAGCAACGGATGGAATTGACAGCGACTGAAGGGGAGAGGCTGATCGGACAGCAGTAGTCGAACGGTTCTCGCGATTGGGTTTTGATCCATCTATCGTGGGTTCAGATCCTATGGTCGCTGTGGGTCACATCCGCGGCTGTCAAACTTCAATTCTCCACAATCCCCCTCTTGCTGTATTTCGCAAGTTAGTTATCAACAATTCGACGTGACACGTTCCAAACAATTCACACGTTGTTCAACTGGTTTCATCACACCAATTGTCGTAATATATGATCATCATGAATCACTGAAGAGGAGCAAATTAGAAAATCCTAACTCTCTAAATGTTTTCATTTGGGACAATGTAGAACATATAGTACGTAGGAAACAACAAATCAACAACTCTATTGACATGTAGATTGTCACTTTGGAAATGCATGCCATAATTTAAAAAGTGACCTGTTAAGCTACGGCAGTTTTCTAATGACATTTTATTACCGTATTTCCATTTCGATTTTGGATGTTCATTCCTCACTGCTGTTCAACAAAAGCGGTCGGATTGTTAGGGATAAAAGTGAGGGAAACATTCATGAATTCAATCAAAATTCTAATATTCTCTGAATCCTTCCTTGATATCGTTCTGTTTTGAGACGGAAAAGTCATGCGTTCGAAAACTAATCCGTAAGACTAGAATACATTTTCGTGGACCATCTGCATGGTGAGGCCAAGTATACGTATCATACTCTGAGAAGGTGGAATTTTGAAGCTTCCTACTCAGATGCTTGTTAGTGGGAAAAATGTCGTAGGTAACACAAAGTAACTAATATCGTCAGTGTATCAACATAGCTAGCAGATTGGAAGATCAACCAAGCTGATCCACCATTGCCTTACACGCAATTTGACTCCCAGGACCGAACTATTCAACTAATTCAACTGATTCCATAGTTTCTTACATCAGACTGAATGTGCTCTGTCCATCCGTTTATTCAGTCGAACGGTTTGGGCATTCAACTAGCATCTCGTAGATCAGAAGTTCGAATCCATCCTCAATCGCCGTTGACATTCGTGGTAAACAATAATCCACAATTTCGCCTCACTTGTTACCAAGCCTGACCTACAGGGGTCTAATGTGATTTTTTCTCTCCTAATATCAGAGTCTGAGTGTTGTTTATCGAAAATAGTTCAGTGGGACACTGAGGTTGGGGCTATACCCCATCCACAACACTCACACAACAGCACGTAGTCAAATAATGTGTGGCAATTGCGTTTTTTGCTATTATCGCTCACATTGTGGATTGATTTACTGGTTACCATAATTATCATCTACATTATGTATCCCAGTATTTACTTCTGACTACATGGTACTCTGCCCAATACGTGGAATGTGCTGCTTGCAGTAAGTACTTAACCCCATTCGAATAAATGAACAGTTTTATAATTGAACAACGCATCATGTCACTCGTCTGAGGTGAACGTAGAATGAGATAATTTATCGCTAGCAAACAACACGGTATCAGAGTGACAGTTCAAACGACCAGCACACAGATGTCCCATACATCCATGAATATGCATGTAAAAGATGCGCAAATGAATTGTCGATATGAGGTAGTGAAAACACGATGAAGTCATTTACGACCACTGGGTCGATCGGCTGAGTAGATATTTGTTACCAATCCCCACTTAGCGCATTTGTCATCATCGTTTGTCCAATCGACTGAGTGACCAGTAGATCGAATATCTAATCGACTGACGGATAAATTGGGTTTCTGGTCAACTGCGATGAGTATTCTGTGTAAAGATTGAACGAAGGATGAGTTCATCCAGTATGTCTTCTGAATGA
This sequence comes from Fasciola hepatica, assembly GCA_948099385.1. Taxonomy (NCBI): domain Eukaryota; kingdom Metazoa; phylum Platyhelminthes; class Trematoda; order Plagiorchiida; family Fasciolidae; genus Fasciola; species Fasciola hepatica. The sequence continues at coordinate 18,432,059 of CANUEZ040000182.1, forward strand.
AGCACAAAAACTGATTTTCATCCTCGATGCACTGAATGAAACATTAGGAGTAGTTAGAATCTTACTATCACTCAGATCACTACCACGTCCAAATTGTTGTGATCTTGTTGGATTGTTCATTTTGGGTTTCGCAGTTGGGAGTATCGGTACTCCATTGTAGTGGAATGGGCTCGTTTGTTTTTCGAAGATATCCCATCCCCAAAGAACATGTGTTTCAGTATACCATTAGACACAAGCTGATGCTTCATAGTGTGGACAAATCATCGGGTTACTCATAAAACTGCCAATATCTGCTCTCTATTGCTTACACTGTGGCTCATTCTGACGAGAAAGGGAGTTTTATTTAGAAATGGAAATACCCATTTTTGTCGATTAATAATTGACAGTTCGCGAGCATTCGGCAGTTTTGAAAATCTTACCAACTTAGCCCAAAAGTGATGAGAGCGATTTGAGGTGACGGAATACGAAATGGAGAAGAAAAGCATTCGTAATTAATACAGTGGGCGAATAGTTTGTTAATTTATCTTCTAGGAAAACCACATTTTTGTTGGCTAGCACTTTCGCGACAGACCCTCAATACGCCTGTCCGTAACAAATGTATTCATGTGTCAACTATTACTCAATTCGAATAAGGATGAGAGAACACATTTCGGTTTGAATGCGTTCCGAGTTCCTTTGTTGGTCTGGGACACGAAATTTAGATAGTTGAATAGCGAGGTGATTACGATCAAATTTGTAAGTGCTTTCGGCTTATGGGGAAAAATTCAAATGGGATGCTTGATGTGGACATATTTGGACGGGGGATAGGTTAATAATCATCTCCAATTATTGCTCATTTTTTAAGTTTTAGTCGAGTAGGTATTTGGATGTAAGATTTTGCGTAATATGATTCATGAACTCAGAGGGGCCTGGAGGGTTGTATCGATACTGATTACTGGCAAAAAGTGAAACAGCCGTACACTGTTTCTAAGGCTTTCAATAGTGATTGAGTCTTTTATACTGCACTAATAACTATATTACGTAAAATCTAATCTCTCATTACTTACTCATATAGTAACCAAGTTCTACTGGCTGATTATAACGGAAAGCCTTCGTCGGTCTCAGACACCATATATGAAAAGCCTATTTCAAGAATCATTTACAATGAGTGTGCGACAGTTTGTTGCTGTTCAAAACCAGTGACGTAATGGTGCTATAACATGCTGCGTACATGTTCAGATGGCCACCTCAAACAAGCACGGATAAACTGATGGTTAGGTCTTTGATTTGTAATCAGTCCCTACGGGTTCGTATCCTAATGCGGTCTCGGTGTTATGTACTGCTTCTGATTCCTAACAAGGACGTAACAATCATAGAGAAGAGTTTTTACGGTTGGCAGTGGTGAGCTGAATGCTGATGATGCTTGGTTAGTCGTATTAAGTAAAAGTAGTATTATTTCGATTTATTCCGTTCATTCTTGAGATTTTCGGTTCACGCTCGTAACAATCTACTTTCACAGAGTAAGGTCCCAGTATATGTGTTATATATATATATATATATATATATATATATATATATGAAGCAAATAAAGTAATAGACCTTGCGCATTCAGTCCAATATACGAAGCCACGGTTTCTGTGAGGTTATTTGTGTAGTTGTGCTTCGGGAGTAAAAATGCAATTGTCATAAAGATGAATCAAATGGAAGACGACAACAACGTATTGTGGCTCACTGGACTATATTTATGTTAACTCAGTTCGTTAGCTCAAGCATGATGCGCAACATCTGAAAATGTGATGATCAAAAAGGAGAGTTCAATGACTGTTCGAGTTTTGACCGGATTCATGAAGGATATTCAAACTCACAGCTGAGAAGGAATGAAATAACGCAGTCAATGTTTTATTCAAAACATAACGGCGTTGGTTGAAGTGAATAAAATGAGTCCATTCAGAAATGTAAGTCTGCATTTCAAGTTTATTATTATTTTGTCAAAAGCGTTGTTGGTTGTTAGACATTTCAATGTTGACTAGGCATGCAATGAAGGAAATCATTGATTTAATGGTTTGGTTTGAAATTCTTAGATCAGATATGCCACTATGATCTTTGATTGACGTGCTGACTCGGATAGAATGAACGTGCTTGCATCATTCGTCAGTTTGATGACAGCACTTTTATAGCCGTCCAACTGACCTTTCAAACCAGTAATATCACGTCTTCTTTAAATCCCAGGAAATTGTCGTGGCTTTAAGCCAATCGAGGTTAGTGGAGTGAACATACTGTAATGAACACGTGATTGTTTTGACCAGGGACTAACTTTACGAAGTCTATTAGAAACTCTGGTGAGTGATACAGAGAAACAATATTCTTCATAATAATTATGACAACGGCATTTATAGCGTGTACTTAGCTGGGAAACCTAGCCACCTGGAAAGTTGGAACTGCGGGACAGATTGGAACTAAGTGGATTTGTACAAAATTGAAGACACGCTTTTCCATCAGACTGAAGACAAATTTTTAACTGCTCATTCTGTTGAATTTTTAACAGATTTTGGCCGAAATGAAAGGAAAAGTTTGGATTCTAGTTTTCAGGAAGATGGCAATGTCCAACCTCTCCATTGATAGTAGATTATGTTAACCATACAGAAATCGAATACTGTGGTGAGAGTTATAAAATATTTGATTCGTTTCATCGACTCAACTTGAAATGTAATTTGCGTTAAATTGATTTATTTTTGAATACTCTCCGAGTATGACCTTGGATGACAGCAACTGATGAAGTTAACGGCAATTTTGAAAGAAAGTCCTCTAGGGACTTTTGCATTTTGTCGGAAAGTGGATCAGTTGGTCTTTGGATCGATATTTCAGTCAGTCGGAGAACAGAATCCATGAGTTCACGCACTTAGAGGTAACTGATCAAACAGAAACAGTCGAGTGAATCGACAAAAAAGAAAACCCAATCAGTCAGAATAAAACACCAGAAGCAGTGTAGTTTTTCAGAGATTCATTTTATCATTTTCTTGAAGATTTCTGACTGTTCTGTCAAAACGATCTTTGAGATTCAGTAATAATTCTGTTTTATATAGTGGAAATTTTGAAAATGAATATGGAATTGCTCTGGAAGTTATCGCACAATCGTCTGCCGAATAAATACGAGAGAGTTACTAATGAGTAATATTGAGTTAGATGCCTTAATTTTCCGCTACAAACCCTCGTTCTAAGCTTCATTCGTATTTTCTGTCGACGATTTATAGAGCTTTACAGAAATAGTTTCCGCTAATCTGGAAAGGTCAGAAATGGACTTTGACTCCAGCGTGCCAAGAGAAACAGTATATTTATTCTACACTTACGAAGAATAAAGTTTAAAAAAATCAAGGAAAACTAGCAAATGAACATTATAATGCCGTTGTCAAACAGACTTGTTGTTGTCAGAATTCTATCAGCATTTCGCACCTTAGTGTGCAAAAGGCACCCCAAACTTTGCTACATGGTTGATCACGCTATATGGCGAAACTTGCTACGTGTATTGATCCGCATTCAGAAAAACCTTATCTTCCGCGTATTCTAAACCAGGCAGTTTGCTGTCTGAGCAAAGAGTAGGGCGACTATTCTTACACGAAGATAGACCCATCTCAAGAACCCTTTCAATTGCAAAATTGAATAAAAAGGGCGGAATAAGAAAACCCTGAAGAACACCACTTCCCGTGACGGGCTCGGGTGAAAGATCACTGTAAAAACGAACTTGCCTTCAACAGTTCGCATACAAGGATTGTAAAAGAGAAATAAATTTATCTGACATACCATCCAAATAATAGGCAGCTCCAGATAATAGTGCGGTCGATAGAGTTGAATGCCGTTTTCAGAACAAGGATGACGGAGATTATGGGTCTATGGGAGGTGTGTCTGTGCTCCAAAATTTTGTCAAAGGATAAAGATGTGGCCAATACAACCTAGACTGGGTGTGAAACTTGCCTGATTCCGACGTGTATATTTTCCGCGAGCTCCTTATATTCGGTGAAAGATAATCACGGCGATACCATGGTGTTCAGAACTAGACCGGGTGGCAGTAGAATGGCACTTGTATTGAACTTGGTGTACACGGACCGTATGGGCACAAGCAAGCGTAGAAGTCCAAGCCACTAAGTCAACGGGGAAGTACACAATCAACACAATCGATAAGTGTCCGAGAAGGGATGGGGTTGGTTGATTCGTAATATGACCTTCAGTCGCTCATGGTGATGTGCTTTTGTGCTCGTGACGGTGAAGCGATTATGTGCGTTGACCGAGTAGGCATGAATAACGTGTAAAACAGGCATAACACTTAATAGGCGAATTCCCCTGTGGTTTTCACAAGAAGACCTATCATCTTTCTTGTAAATAGACACAATCGCCAATTAACACCGTTCCCTGGTACTCTGTTCACTACCCCAGAACAACCGGCGGAGTCTTGGTAACTCCAAAACCAAAGCTTTGCATCCGTCCCTCGAAATAGACGGGAACAACTCGTAGAAACCATAGTATATCGACTGAGGATTTGAAAAGACTATGGCTTTGAAAATCATGAAAAATGAGCCAGTGGGACTTTCCGTTATATGTTATCCAGTCGGCCACTTCAGTCGAGTAATTTCAAAATTTTGATTGATTTTCTTGAGGTAATCCCTTTTTATTGGAGTTTATGTACTGAAGGTGTTTTTCAATTACGCAGCGACATTTTACTTGCACATTGTTGGATTTTGAATGAACACAGTCTTTCCAGGTTATAGTCGCAGCCAACTTAAATCAGTTCAAACCACAAAGCGACTTAAGATGATGCAAATTAACCCCATCTCTTTTTCCCCCAAGGGACTGAAAGTGACGGTAAAGAGGAATAATTTTGTTTTGCCAGCACTGAATAGCTTCCAGATCCGTACGGGACTGATTTGTCTCTGAGACGAACGCTATTCGTACGGCTAACAATCTCAGACTTGAAACCATGAGACTTCCAGAATCTGGCCGCAGGCCATATACTGAGTCACTTGCTGTAGTCTATCTATCACGGAAGAAAATGATATTTGCTTCAACTGGTAATAAAATCAGTCATTTGCGTTTCATTCAAACACCACATCAGTCAGGCGACTACAGACGTTTGAGGTCTTAGACCCCTGATAGAACACCTAACTCTTTTCCTCACATCACGAAAGCTTTGAATAATTTCATTATTCAGTTTTTCCTCCATTAACGGGTAGAACACCCCTAACTATACTACAGTGACTTTCGAGCCCCAACAATCTCGAATGCTGGTTTCTTTTAGTGATACACATCTGAATGGAGACACGTAAGTTGAAATACGTACATTGGTGAATTGAGTGACAAGCTCTGAACTAAGATGCAAGCTCATCATAAAGTTGAGCCAAAATTACTTTGTTTTTGTGGGACATTTACACAACAAAGAGCAGTGCTCCTAGTGTGTGTGTGTGTGTGTGTGTGTGTGTGTGTGTGTGTGTGTGTGTAAGACGCAGCACCTAGCAAGAACAATAAAAACAACAACAACGGTCCGTTTACCCGGCACAATGTTACATGATCATTTCCCTTTCCATGGCTGAATAAGTTTCTCGATGGCCAGTGAAATCTACGAAAGCGGATTTGTGTAATATTTTAAACTGGTGTGATAACACTCACAAATAGCCACAAAATATCACGTCTTTTGTTAGCGACTTCTTTGAAAAGCAATCGGTCAAAACGGATATTTTCACGATTTTCTGTAACTGATATTTCCGTCGACTGAACTGATCAATTACAAATGCTAATTCAAGGAAACCTCCCAATTAGTACGGCACACTCAGTTTTTTAATCCTAATGGTGATGGTCATTTTGACGTAATGACAGTTGTTCCCAACTTTTTTACGCTTATAGGATGATCAGTCTGTTCTCAGATGACAAAATATGTGATCGTCACTCCCGTGGAGTTGTTTTCATTAGAACTTCACCGGAGACTGGCCTCGGCAAGTAAGCTTCGGTTCACAGCCAGTTATGAAAACCATAGTCATCGGCAGCAAAAACCGTCACTTTATAATGTATGACAGAGAGAGAAGAATAATGACCGGTGACTTTGTACATATTTGTGACTAAAATCGACAGTTTTAAAGATATGTTCAGCGGCTTTGACCAGATTTTAAGGACTGTTGTCCAAAAGATTTTCTTTTTCATAACTAAGGGTTACCTACTACGCACAAAATTCAGTAAGGGAACTTGAATCGTAGAGTTTCCGAGGGACATCATTCACACTAACCAGTCCAGATTCGGAATTTTACAGACTGGACAGATTTATTGCCTACCTTTTTTAAACTAATGTGAGAACTGCGGGTTTCCTCTTTCGTGTATTCCGTGAAAATAATGCGTATGAAACTGCTAAAATATTTTGATTAAATTGAGAACAATTTGGAAACAATGGGTGTCTTTTTAGTCACTTTCTTCTTCGAGCATATAAATGGAAAAAGTTGAATTCAGCTTCACACGGTCGAGTGGCTTTTTCTCATTATCAAACTATTTATCAATAGCCAGATGTTCAGTCCAGTGGTCCAATGACTCATCATGACCGTCGGTTGTTAGACGGTCGTCGTCGTGAAATTTCGATCGCGAAGTTCCACAGTCCGTTCCGGCTACGGCAGGTCTCTTCCCCATTCGGCAGTTTTGAATGGCTTCAGCACTGTTTCAGAAATATTGTACATTATCGTACTCAAAATTTTGGATACAAGCGATTTAAAATGTGTGTGCTGTAAAAGTTCATCTTCCACTGAAAATACTGAATAACTGTGAGGATATGTTTTTCTCGATATCGAAGTTAGGATCCGGAAAAGAAAATGCCCATCCAACAAAAAAGTCCACTTGCATTTAAGCTAGGGTGTATCAACCTCCTAAGTCATTGACAGTTAAGTATTATTCCGTGAAGCTAGATCTCAGATAAGCACAAAATAGCCTAATTAAATTGCTTATGGATAAAGTATATGATTCGTATCCATGCAATCGTGGTTTGAGTCCCAATTGTGACTCTTTTCATATGAATTATCGTCGTTTCCCATACAAGGAGACAAATAAAATTCCGCTTCCGATTTTCCGACAAATTACTTGTCAGACGGGACGATTTTAAGCCTTTTCGAAAACAAAAAACCAATATTAGCTGGATTATAACACGGTGCTGACCAGCAACTTGGGTTACCAACACACGGTCACAATTTTTAAACGATGAGGCTTCCTAAGGCATTTTCATCGGAAGATTACTGACGCAATACAAAATGAAAAATTAGTACTCACCATTTCTCAAAAATGAGACTGTCTGTGAGCTGGACTGAAAATATGTGCATTTTTTCCAGCTAGTTTAAAGAATCATGCGGAGTTATCAGAAAAATTAACAGACTTTAATAAGCATCACGTACCTCACCAGGTGTATGTTATGGAAACCCGTTCTGCACGTTGATCACCAGAGGAAGTTTCCAATGACTGGCAAGGAAAATTCGATTCAAAGGAAACATAAGAAAGCTGCATTTGTTCTGAGCCAGCGAAATTTAAAAACAAAAGCAATAAACACTCTACCTGAAGAGACATTTCTGTGATTACCAACTGAGTAGCAAAAGAAAAATAGATTGCGGCGAGAATCATCTGTCAGATGAGCTACTCACTAAAGCTGGGCTTTAGGCTAGTCCTCTCTCATACTGAAAACACACTTTGGCAGATTGGTGAGGGATAGGCTGCACAAGCAGGCAAGACACTTTCGCGGAATTTAATACCTAATTGTTGGTCTCACCTGGAAAAACCATTGCTATTACTTTTCTCTGCTATAACTGCCTCCCTATTATTTTCAAAAACAACCACGCGAATTTCGAAAACTCGCTAGATGAGTGAAGAAAAAAAAATGCGAAGTTCTGCAGCCGTTAGATCATCATCGGTAACCTTACCTGGCGAAGACGATTTGGTTTTATCCTAATCAGAAGGGTTTGGGAGGGCCACCGCCAATTATATTTCAACAGGATTTGTGGAAATAAACATTTTCTACCAGCTGCTAACCGGGGAACAGCGTTCCATTTAATTACGCCTAGGCGCTACGCGTGGAGCCGTATGATATTTCTAACTAACATATGTGACGTTCATGCGTTCAGTCAGTAACCGACTAGCCATTGACTACATAACGTCTAAACCTCAAAGGGATTGCACGTTGTTATCCAGCAACAAGCACCAAAGTGTTTACGAAACGGGAGCACAGCTTATTCACTGATTACTATCAAACCATTCACGGAATCCCTACTGATAATTATTACTACTGCTTCAAATTATCAACCACCCCAAAAAGCCTCCGTGTGTTCTGGTGCTGCTGTTGTAGATGAAGGTTTTACGCGGAATTTAGATCAGGTAAAACTTTTTACGTAGTAGATAAAATAAATCACGAAAAATATGATGCTGGTCGAAAGTTGAAATAAGTTTACTGTACCTGCATACAGGTGCACACAGATTCATTCTACCATTCACAAACGTCATGCACTATGCCATAATCTGGTTACGTTTGCATTTAATTCAAATGTGGTGGGTAAGTGTTTTGTTACAACCTGACTAGAAACTAACGAAAACACACCACATCGAGGGGTTTTCCATGTGATTTCCTGCAACATCACACTGTGTGAAGTGTGGTAAACCATAAGTTCAGAATCCAGCAATTTACAGGTCCCAATCTCAACAACCAAATCCTTCCATTCTTCAAAAAGAAAGTCGTCATTGTTTACTAGATCAGGGTCTATCTCGCCACATTCAGCCGGTTATTGCCTTTCCTCAGCATCACAGAAACCACCCTCCAAAGAATTTGGTTGTCTCCTAGGATTTTCCTCAGTATACTCTTTGGTGGAATTTGTTCAAAAAGATAACTGAAACGTTTTGACCTAGTGTTCTTTCATACAATCGAACTCAGCTTGTTTCTAATTATGCACGCCCCTTCGATGTCACACCAGTGTATTTGTTATATGCAGTTTAAGTAGCAGTCATCAAAATACTACTGGTGGCTGTCCTTTCTGAGTTAGTTTTGGGAAATAAGTTTCAGCATTAGACTTGCAGAATGTAGTTATTAGTGAACGGATCATCACAACCATGACAGCGAGACTACACATTGGCGTGGTGTGTGCCTCTATGACCCAACTAGCTGAACAGTATGGCTTTCTTAAACTGAGGATGCAATCATACCTGACAAGTCAATGGTAAGAGGCTGGACGAAGTCCAATTTCTAAGCCAGTTCTTGGGAAACACCTGATTCTAACCAAGGTGCTCCCGGAGAGGACAACCCAGCGAATTACCATGGAGTGAAGCCGTCTACCGATCAGAAACCTCCCATCACTCGATGACGGGAGAGGTCATCTGTGGTGTTCGTAATCAATGGAGAACACTGCAAGCAACAAATCCTTTTGTTAGCGCATCAATAAGCACGTAAGTGAACCAGCAGACATGCAAGTGAATCATCGATAGGCAAGCGCAAGCAGCACGTGCAATCGAGTACGGTCAACCAGGGCCGCTCAGCAGCAACGAATCAACAAACAAGTATGGCTCAGGGCCAAAGTCTGATTGGTTAGAACAAACCGTTCGTGGCATGAGTGAAGTCACAGTGATGTGCGTACGTGCGTGCATGGGTGTGTGATAGTAGCTGGTATCGAAAGTCCGATAGTAAGTCTGCGGGCACTGTAATTACACAATCAGTAGTTTGACCAATAGTAGGACCAAAACAACACCATCGCGCTTCAGCTATCGCCCGCCTAAACCGGGCATCCCTCGGCCCAACAAATGATATCTCACCTACTTTCCGCTTGTTCCATTGTGTGCCTGGGATTATTTACTAAATCCAAAAGTCGGATCGACAATAGAAGACCAGAGAACATGAAACAAGAGGAAAATAGCCATCTAACCTCTCGTTACCGGCCAGAAGAAGTTCCCGTGCTGAGTTACCGTCTCACTGCCTTGTAGGTCAAGCATTTGAGACAATCGCTTCAATTTAATTAACCCTTTCTGCGATGTGAGCAGCTCTGAAGTAATTTTCGCCGGAAAGCCTGCTGTATCCTTCCTGCAAAGTTTTTACTAATTTCTTCCCTTTAGATTGAAATAGATAATAAACTCCATGGTTCGTCGTGGCTCTGAAGAAATCATTAGCTCAGAATTTGGACATTTATCAAATAAACTTATTAAACCTACATGTTCACTTCAGTTGGTTGCTTTTAACGTTCGCATACTACGTCAAGGTAATGGGCTGCCCCCTAGAACTACTAAGATTTTCTAAATAGACGTATGGCTTTCTCCGAAGCACATATAAAAGACTCTACTTTTGAGATCACTCTTCGCACCCCAGATACAACCTTAATCTCACGGTTCAATTTTTATTTCATGCCCGTGCAACTGTGCAATAAAGGGGATATACCCCACAGCCAAAACACCCGCTGCACTTATAGAGATGACCAGCAACCAGACCCTGTGCTTTGAAGTAGAGAACCCCATAAAGTTCCTACGTGTTAGGTGTGATAACGAGTCGGAAGCAATAGATAGCTGTCCGTCACCAAAGTGACCGGTAATGTCGGGCAAATAAATAAACGTTCTAAACCACTCGAGCACCACTGGTCACTCGTCGAGTGTCGGATGATCCGGTGTCTAATGCTCATGATCTAGCTGGTGTCGGAATAGCTTTGTGCACGACAGCTGAGCGTGCTCCGCTAAAATGAACTCCAGTCAGCAGCCATTTGTGTGCCGTTCCGTTGAACAGTTTTGTACGTGTCAGCAGCGACAGACAAGCGTCCGTGCTACTTCGTCGTGTCTCAGTATGCGCAGTTCCTCTGAGACCAACGGTGAATTCTATCGGGATTTCTCTGAGCTGCTTCGAAGCCTTCGTTTACCGGACATGGTGGTCGTTGCTGTAGATGGTAACGGCAAAGATGACCGTTTGTGGGGTTTCTAAAATACATAAAAGAAACACGTTTGCTATTCCACCCGATTGCACTGACAACGAAGATGGTATCAGCGAACTGTACGCTGACTACAGATTGTTTCTGATTAGTACAGATTGCTGTCGTGACAAGAGGCACAGACTCGTATGGCTTCCTCTTATGTCTTCACAAAGTTGAACTCAGAGTGACCACATTGTAACTGGTTATCACTGGCGTGCATCACCTGAAGATAGTCGCTTATTTTTGTCTATGCCCGTGGGCTCAAATCATGTCTTGGGAAACGCTCTCTTTTGTTTATGTTTCGGCTGTGTTCGAGCCAACACCGAAACCCACCAGTTGCGTACAGTTGTTTCTGAATGATAAAATGCGATCTAATTTCCAGGTGGAGCTGTCTACTTGGTTGTCAGGGTAGCTGCATGTCCAGGATCAGAACGAACGCTGGCAGCAGATCAATGAAGCCTTGTATGTCAGTTCCATTACCATGCAAGACTTCGATTCACATTAGCCTCACAAATGACGAATATCTTCACCAATAGCTGATCCGTTAAAAGCTTACAGATTCGTCCCTCCCTCGTACGTGACAAATGATAGTCATAGTATCGATATCGGCTTACTGATTGAAAATCACATCTAACATATCTACTCTTGGTTTTTTGATATGGAAAGTCCAGTGCGCCACATTTGAATTTTACTCCAAGTGATTCTTCATAATTTTCACACCACTGTTCCCAGTTTACATTGACCTCATTATGGCCTCATAGTTAGGAACTGCATGTCATTCGTATAAATAATGAATTCAAATCATGGAATATTTCCATGATCCTATTTTGACAACTGAGGGTAGTTACCACAGACTTGTCATTTTAGTACTTCGGAAGAAACCCACATAGGACACAATAAGCGACTTGCACTCATTAGTGAATAGACCACTCTACAAGAAAGGGAATATCAACGTACACGAAACGAGGTTGAGTCAATATGTCGACTGTATTCGGATCTTAGTGGGTAGCAAGGACCCAAGTATCATTGTGTCCACCGCTTTCACTACCGCACGCGGTGATAAACGACTCAGTTTAGTCATTTCAATTATCAAACTCGAACTTCTGTGCACTGGTTTCGGTTGCTACCTCTCAGCTTCTTCTAACTGAGAGCAGAATGAATAGAAGTACGAAAAGAAAAAGAGCCAAAACAAAGTGGTAAACAGAAATAATGACGACAGTGCAGCATCCGAAATGCTACTACTTAACTGGCCGCGACACCTAGCCGTATCACCAAATGTCTCTTGGAGTCTGGTCGAGGCGTCTTGTGGACTCCAACCCGGAGATCTCACATGTCCTGCATAGCCAAGTTCACTAGTCAAGGTTTTTGTACCTTTTGTCACGTCGTAGATTAACCGCCCCGACCTATTCTTAAACCGTGAGCTGCCTCGGAGAACAGCGTGCGCTGAGGAAGTCGATCAGTGGGCATGCGTAACACATGTTCCAGACACCTTTACCTGTTTAGATTCAGTACCTGTTTCATAGACTGACCACTGGTTCCCAACACCCTGAGTCTAACCTCAGCATTGTTGATAAGGTGTTCTCACCAAGTGTTCGGGCAATACTAAAGATCCATCGATGCTTAAACATCGACAGTTTTCGCCTATTCCCCCATAACAGCTTTGTTCCTAGAGCATATGAAAGGAAGGATCAAAAGGCCACAATGTACACCCAAATCCTGATCGGCTTTCGGATATTAAGTCGGTGCCACAGATGACTGAGTTCCGCAAATATAAACGGAACTTCTGTTTAAAGCTGTTCAGCAAAATCTAGTGAGAAGTCTTTTCTGCCTACGAATCGCCTCAGCTTATTGGTAAAAAGCAATGAATATATAGATAGTTGATTCATGTATCCAGCCATTGCACCCAACGTTTCGGCTCGACTCGTGTGGGCAACCAAACCTCAAGATCCAGACACCAGTGAATGGAGTCTACTATCAATCTATCGATCTACGTCATCGATTGACTACCCTGTCACTCGAGGTTTCGTGGGCTCAAACCTTGGGCTTGGTACTGCACAGATGCTGAATGTCGGCGTGAATTGGCTGTCTACCAACAATGAGCCAACACATATCTTCACAACTTCTGTACGTGCTAGGACACTTCAACCAGTATCCAACCACTTGCTTAGATGAAATTTTGTATTCAACAAAACGGTTCGGCTTTTCGAACACCGAATAAGAATCCATTACTTTCCATTGAATTGTCACGAACGTGAAAGTTGGTCTCATTAGTCAAACTTCACATGTAAAACTCAGTGAACAAGGAGAACAATATGTATGTAACAATTTTCAATCCACAAACGCGACTTGCTTAAAGTACTTGTGAAAGACTGATAATCTGGTATCATTGGGTTGATAAAAAAATTAAGAGTGGAAACCTACTGCGACAAAGATCGAGATTCTGCCCATCTACATGATGTCCATATTGGATCAACGGAAAGCCTCATCATCCCCTTTTGACTGAGTCTAAATAAACTCCAGATCACAGAGCAGCATAGCGAAAAATATCGCCGAAATTAGGAAAACTTATAAGAAAAGGGGAAAAAACAGTCAACGAAATAACAGAAATGAGCTCCAGAGAAATACTAGTTATTACAAGCTCTACAACTGCTTGATTAGATTATATTTTAGTCGATAAGCGTGCTTATCAGTGTACCCGACTTGTGAGCCTTTAGAGCATCCACCCGCCGGATCTTTGCTCTGACCGATTGAGATATCGATTCATCGACCGACTGGTCCGTGCTCGAAATGAAAACAGGTCCCTTGATGACTTGCATTTGTGACCTTAATGAAGCTCGCTAATATTGATCACCACCAGTCACACCTAAATACCATTGGGAAATCAATCAAGTTCATATAATTCGAACTCCAGTATGAGCAAAAAGCCTCGATTCTCTCTGAACTCTCCATTGATGTTCCCCTGTAGACCGTTTTCAATAAGCGATTTTGGTAACTACGTTCCCAATCTCTAGCCTGAGATGTAGTGCTCAGAAAGTACTAAACTTTCTCATTGGTTTCACTCGCTATTGCCACGACCTGAATCATTTTACTGATAGGTTCAGTATCTCCATTCTGATGATGTAGTAGACTGTTACATTAGTTTCTAATAAATCAATCTGTAAAGTCATTTGAGCCCCTCTGCACTTGGATTCCGGTGGCTACCTAACGAGTCATTCTGAATTCGTTTGTAATTAGTTTTCTCTAAAGACCGAGTTCCTTGTGTTTACCAGAATAATGTCACGTATTCTTCGCAAGATATTTCACGGATCACGATATCCTCAAATTTCGGTTGGGTTGAGCTCTCGGTGGTTGACCACGATGACAACGGACGGTGGTCGAATGGCCATACTTACAGCTGACCACTATTCCTCAGTCATTACGCTCTAATATGTTCTTCCTTTGGGCCTAATGACAGAAACAACGTTCAAGTCCAAACTTTTCTTGACCTGAGCTTTTGACGTCGAACTGGATATGATCAAAGCCGCTTCGCGCAAGGGGCAAAACTGCCGTGGATTATTCCAAACCAGTCCTTGTGGAATCCACTTATTCATTTTGCATTTTAAATTCTCATTTTTTCTTTCTACAAATTTTCGTCCTCACTTGTGTGATGCCTTTTAGGTGTTGAACGCGCTCTGAACAACTGATCAGACGACACGTGAGCGGACGATGAGATGATTTTTCTGTCCGCAGGAACTGACTGCCTTACACTCAATGATGAGATGATACTGAGTACTTCAGAACAAAAAAAGGTTTATTCTTGAGTCTAATTCCCAAAAGACCATAAAACTCCGCCTAAACGTTAGGCAGTTATGTTTACTTGAGTACAGTTGCACCACTTTCTTGAAAGGAATTCTGTTAATGTTCTTGGCATCTGTTCACTGCTGCTGTAACTCAGAAACCTGTAGAATCGCGATTTTAAAAGTTTTCTGAGGCCTAAAGAACGTTTACCAGGACCAGCACTTGTCAAGGCACATCTTATTTTCCTTTCCAGGATTGTTTGTCTTATCACTGTCAAGAATAACAAAAGCTTACAGAGAACAGTAGTGAGGCCAAGGAAAGTGCAAAAACATTATTTCGAGGACTGTGTAGTTCTGCGGTTATATCATGTCACTTTCAAAAGACTCTACAGATTTCTGATATTTCTGAATAAGACGTGGCAGGTAATAGAAAACCATGAAAATTGAAATGTAATGACCGAATCAAAAGCCTGTGAATTTATCATTGTGAATATGAATCAGCCAGGTGAAACCGCGGAAAAATCTGATTTTCCAAGTTCTGAACTTCAGTGCTTGATTTTCAAACGTCTCGTAATGAAGTATATACGATACCAAGTTTAGTGAGGAGAGTAGGAAGACAGACTAGGGGCTGAGAGAAAATTTCTTTGCTTTTGATACGGTTACTTTCAAGTTGCTTACGAATTCAGATAGAAATGAGAAAAAGTCACAACTGAACAATGTACACCTTTCCAAGAGAAACATTCCCCATGGAAACTAGGTAAAACCAGGGCGGGCAAGATCAAGGTCAACGGCAGAGAGGATGGTTTGTAAATTGCAAGCCGGTTCGGAATCAATTATGTTCGAGAAGAGGACCTGGAATTTAATTCCGTTTGATTTTCCACATAAAGAATAATTGAGGAGTAACTGATTCCGTGATAGATAAACTAGGTATGTATTCAAGGGTCCTGATAGAGCAACCGTTTATTGCGCTTTGCACAAACAAATTTGTAAATTTGGTTGATCTTCATCGTTAGGAAAGTAGCAAGAGTTCGTCTTTTTGTACAATGTTAATATAATAGCCTAGTCAAATATTTTGCCCCTCAGTCACAATCCTTTGATTCCTGATGTACGGGACAATTGGGAGAACAGGTCAGCAGCAGATTGGTATTGACTGATTTGTTTAAGCAGTGAAAATGGAAAATATTCAGAGCATTTGAATGTGAAGCTGACTGCACTATTTTTGCTTCTAAATTCATTCGACTAGAAACGCTCCATTTGATGGGGATAATTATGGGGTCAGTAAAATTGGAAGCTTGTGCTTCTGATTTCTGTAATTTTTGATCAGAACCCGAAGCTGAACTGTGAAAGGAATTGTAAGCAGAAATAACTAGTTGAAACTATTACACATGGTATCCATAGAAACACTGGGGTATCAAATGAGTTCGGTTCAAATAACCATTATAGATTCACCGGTGAGATCCTCAATCGGAAATAATCAAATCGTAAGAGTGAGCAGGGAACTACAAACAGAAATGAGTCGATAAATAAACTTTTCGACTAAAGTAGTGCAACTAATTGCTACACGTAAACATTTCTCTAATGTACCCTACAGCCGAGTGGGGGATTTCATGGACCCCATCTGGGAAGCCTAACACACGTCCTACGTAACCAAGGTAACTGGTTAAGTTTTCCATGTACTTCTCCCATATCATAGACTGACTACTATTACTCATCTTCAACCACTATCCTGTTCAGCAGACATTGCACGCCGAGGTATCCTGTCCGTAGAGATGCGAAAGACAAGTCTCAGCCACCATAGCCTGATAAGTTAAAGGTTTTCATGAAAAGATTTGGTTCGTTTGCCCAGTACTTCAAGCTGAGCCTCCGCATTGTTCATGCGGTATTCCCACCAGATTCGAGCAGTCTTACGAAACAGGTGATGTTCGAGTACCAGAAATCTTCATATACTTCTCACCCTCAGGGTCCAAGGCTCTGAACCATAAAGAAGAACTGTCCTAATTGCTACAGCGAAAGTTATTTTGACGCCACAGTCGAACCAGCTTGGCAAGAAACAAACACCCCGTATGTATAAGCGAAGACATTTCATCCGATATTTACCTTCTGGTGAAACACAGCTGCCTAGTTAAGAGAACTCATCTAACTGGCTTATGTTCTTCCCAGACAACAAAAGTCTTGGTGTTCGACAAATCCAGCTGAGTAGCAGCAGCTTGGACTTCAAAAGTTCATAACGCATATCAAGCATTTATTCAAGCTGTCCGGAGAAACTTACATGGACCTTCACTCAGAAGAACTATGACATCCGTATATTCAAGATTCGATAGCCCTTCCTGTGGCAAAGAAATTGTGATGGAAACAAATATCTCTACACTGTTCAACGAGAAGCAGTACCAGTGAACTGTGCGATTGCTGGAGTCAAGCGCTGCTTTAAGTTCAAGAAAAACAAATGACTGATCATTGAAAGAAACGTCTGCATTGTTGTACGAGGGAAGCAGCATTCTTCCGTGAGGGTTGTACCTGAATGATCTGCAAGTGCACAGAAAGAAATTTTAGTAGGCCAGAACTCAGTAAGTGCATAAACAAGCACAAACACACCGAGAAAAATCGGCGTGAAGATCTATGTCTGAATACGACACACTATTTTAAAATTCGTATTATTTAATTCACCTTGCAGTTTCAACGCTCAACCGACCACTGAAAATCATGGAAGCGCTGTACAGCTGTTTCGTCTTCGTTAGGAATCATCAGCAGGGCACATCCACTGAGCCACAACGGGGACTCGAACCCGGGGTGGGCGATTTGGAGTCTAACACCTTAATGACAAGGCTATCCTGGCTGGCACTTAAAGGTCTATCGAACACTTACACTATATGATAAAACATCTTTCTGTCACTGACACTGAAAGGTAACAACCGGTTTCCCGCACTGCTGACAATTCCTTACAAAGATGAAAACAGTTATGCAATTCTTCCATGGTTTTCAGAGGTGGGCTGGACGTTCACACTGCACGGTGAATTATACTATACTAGTCTAATCTCCTACTGCTCATATGCACATTCTAAAATGTTGTCGAAGACTGGGGAAGTGATCAACACATCCTCGATTACCTCAAAATATAGCTTGATTCTTGCGCGAACACTGTTCGCGAGTATCAGACAAGAGATGGGGAATAATACCTGCAAGTGGTTTAGACAGTATGCTAGCCGTACTCATTTCCCTGTGGTTTTCAAAGGAGGACCTGCTGCCTTTCCTATAAATCGGTAGAATAGTCCATTCCCATCAACTCTTTGTAACTAGTCTCTTCACCGCATCAAAGCGAGGAGCGTTGTCAACTGCGGTCACGGTGCTGAGGTGCAGTCTTTCAAAACTGTTCAAGGCAACCCATTCAGTTCACCAGCCTTAAGTCGTTTAAGGAACATGCACGGTTTGTATGTTGCAAACATTATTCTCTTATTTAACGCTACTTTCTATCGAAGGTAGTCGAACACTTTTTAATAGAATTCTGTTAACGGTTGTGTCTCAATTTCCTACTGGGGAGTGCAGGTCCCTGTACGTTTCCAACTTTTTCATGTTGTGCAGCGTCCTTGGTGCATCACCCACGTTTTAATCTATACAATCAACGCACACTTTTTCAAACTGACTTAAAAGACCGTTTGAATCCGGCCTTTTTCACCTCAAAGATGTGTGCGCCCTCCTGAGTGCGCCGAAGGTTATGCATCACTGATGTACTCTGAAAAGAGCGAAACCCGAGTCTGGTGCTTCCGAGTGGAAATTTTCATCAGATGACCTGAGTTTTTGCATGAACAGTGGGATCCAAAGGACAGCCTGATAAGCAAAGCATCGTTAATCACACACGCTACTAGCAAGTAACTGTAAGTTATATACAAATAATTGATGGAGCAGCGCTCGTCACAAAGAATCAAACATCACAAAAGAATTGTCATCTTTTAAGCACCGATAGGGATCTTCAGATAGTTACTGAATCTACTTTACCTCCTCACTTACAGTCGTAAGTGAGAACTGCATTTATAGCCTCCCATCACGGTGGAGGTGATTTTCCGTTGATATATTCCAGCTGGAGAAGAATCGGGTCGAACATTCGCTGTGAACCCCGCAATGATCGTGACTCATGTGGCAAGCACTACCGGCGGATTTATCAATCAGTGGTTCTGGTCTCTAAATAGCAAAATGACCATCCAGTGGAACTACCTAAGAATTCTTCAGTGAAACCCGTACTTCTACAAAAATATGGCAAATTGCAGTCTTTAGCGAGTGACGATTAGTTTATTTCTTGTCTGAAGAAGGAACGAACCAGGTACAACGTCGTTTGTGACCTATTTCATATGACCTAAAGGTATGCTAAGCCTCACCACGTCATTTTGAAAGACAGCTCCACGGGCTCAACAGTGCACAGTCTACGTGGTTTACTGGTGGTGGCAGGGCAAGATTAACTGAATAGGAACAACCGTTCTAAATAACTAAGGTAACTGGATGCACTTAACCGAAGCCATGTGACTTTTCAACGAAGGAATCAAGATATCCATCGGAATGATGAATGACAACCCCCTAACCACAGATATTTGTGTACATGCTCATTATCTTGCGATTCACCGAATAATTCCATTTCGTCACAGAAAAAGGAGAACGCCAGTGGACAGCTAACCATAGTTTTCAGTGATTCCTAATCTTGCTCCTACACATCATACTGGCGACAGTTATGCATTTGATTGGCTGTTGACTGGGTTGAAGGTCATTTTTAACAATAGGTGTGTGGCATGATGGTAAATGACGTGGTGTTTGTCAGTTAGTGTATGGTGATGCTGAATCGACCAATGATAGAGGGTTTTCAGAAATTATTTCTAGTTTCGGATGCTCCGTGTTTGGCCAAGGCAACTGAAGTGTCTGAACTAGTCGCTTTTGTGCCCATAGATCCGGGCTTAGTAGACGTATGGCGATCGCTTCGGCCGTGACCATGGTCTGCAGTCGGACTGCCTTTGATCGGTTAGAGGGATCACGATACACAACACTGAAGGAGTCATTCGCGTCGACCTTATGACCACTATCGACTAGGTGACTAAGAATAGAACTGTTGATTGTGCCCGTTTTCCCGTGATTCAGCCACTTTGGGTGATGCTTTAGTACTCCAGATACCAGGTACTAACTGTAACCCGAGAATGGCCTATGGAACGGGCAACAAGCCAAAAGTTCAGACGCGTGCCAAAAGACGGTAAAATTCGATAGAATCGGGGAGGGACGCTTTGTATTGAAACAATATTTTTCAGGTTTACGATTGGGAACGACACCGGACTCGATACTAACTAAGGGAGCTAAACGTTCAACCTTCCGCAAGCAGAGCTGTCAAAAGTGTGTTTTCCAATTGTCGGAAACCAATTTTCCACACAAAAAGCAGACAAACAAAGCACAGCCCCGTGGCGTCGAACAACATACAAACTGCTTAAAGCTAAGTGCTAATAGGTTATGTTCGTCTAGAGTAATTTTTGGTCATGAATTTACACATTCAAACTTAGTCATCTCCAGGTCGTTACAGTGCTCTTTGATGCGTTGAGACAAGCGCCTGGCTGTGCGATCCACGTAAGAAGCTCCACATGCTCATCTGAACAAACAGATAATCATGGATGAGGTCAGCTCAGGTAATCGGTCTTTCACTCGCTTTCGGATCATCGGCCAGGATGAGAGCACACATCTGCCTTTTGCAGCTGGGAATGTTGAGTTCGTAGTTAATCCAAGTGATCACGTTAGTCGTTCTGTATGCTCATCTCCTTCAGATGGTACTTACGAAAAGTTCCTTCTTTAGGACGCAAACGAATCACTCTGCGGGTATGGTCGGTTCACCATTTTTCAAGATGAACTTTCCTGGATACCTGTTCTCTTACAGCACTTATTTTACAAGTTTCAGTTCATCTTCCAGAGTATCCTGTGAGCATATGCTACGGACCCTGGAGGTTAGACATCGGACTAAGTTCCTCTTATAGGGCAATAGCACAAATGCTAAGAAAGTTAGTGTATTGGCTATTCCACGTCTTCTTTCTGTAGACTTGTCGTTCGATGGATCCATTTTTGCCATCCGATGACCAACACATTGACTAAACCTAGTTTGTCTTCGGTTTTTTGTCCATTGCGAAATCAAGAGATGTATGAGCATGCATGAAGTCTTCTGGAATATCTGGAACATCACGATCTTCGTCCACTGTGCAGAAAATATCATCCATGTATCAACTGTAATAATCCAAATTTTCTATTCTCTTCTCTGGTTTCCTTTTTTCTAATTTCGCCATAAATATGTCCGCTAGCGGGGGACCCAGTGGGGAACCGGTGACGATGCCGTCTCGTTGGCAGTAGCAACAGTCATTAAACGGAAATCGAACTTTGAGAGCGCATTTTAGCAGTAGTTCCTTCAAAATTACCTGTCGATTAACTAGCTGGGTCTCGGCCCACAAAGTGCTTGTTTCTTTTCTGTAGGTCTAACAAGAGCAACCTTCCGAAGGAAGAGTTTTTCCCTTTTTTTTGACAATATGTAGAAAACAATACGGCAGGTGTTCGTGGAACGCCAGCAGTTCATTAGGCTTCCCTAATTCGTTATTCAACCCTCGTTCCTTTATTATCCACTCTGTTTTTATTACTCAATAAATACACGTTCTTAAGTGTAGGCTTCTTGTGCTTTACAGCTCATTATCACATGAACCTGATCTGCTTGAGTATCACTCTGATCCATAGGACATTTCAAAGGACGTTAGAGCGAATTTCGACGCCGTGTCCAGTGTGTTCTTCGGGGATGGTTACAGCCCACGAACTACGGATTTCTAATACTACTACTGAAAACAGTGACAGTAGCCGGATTTTGAATTTTTCTGAATTCTCGCGTGAAAAATTGCCCAGCACTGTCAGCTCAAGAAATCGGTGAACGACACATGAATTTGCAAATTACACATTCGAAGGTGCTTTTTTAACCCCCAAAGTGATTGGATATAGATGTTTACGCACATCGAGTAAACCGTTGGTGGTAACTAAACGGACATTATATAGTTCATTATGGATAAACGGGCCTTGTTGGTCAATTTAGTATGGCCTTGCATAGAAAATCCGAGTCGAATAGCAACTAATGTAGTATTAGACCAGCGGCATGCCATCCGTAGAGACAGTGTTTGTCGTTAACCCGTTTGTGCTTTAATCTCGTATATTCACTTTGGTCTCCTGAATGTGAAAGACTTCAATGAGTCGAGTTAAATTAGGATAACCAATGACGCATATTGGATTGTGGTTGTTCTGGTTGCTGTTTCTCAAGAGCATACTAACTAAGAAATGGAAGTTATCAACTGTATAGTAAAGTAGGAAAAGAAGTAAAAATAAAGGTAGCAATATGACGATTAGGTTATGTGAATACAAATGCCTCACTTGTCATGATATGTAGTCGTATCTTCGTGCCTGCCTATGACCACTGGTTATATGGATCTCGTGGAAGCCCAATACACAAAAAGATTCCCGTGGAATGATGTGGCTTCCAATATCTTTCGTCTAACATATGAACTCCCCTTTTAACGGCGCTTACCTTATCAAGGCCGATGTATCTTTTGCAAGGGGGTATGTGCTCTCTCAGCAATGTTGAACTCATCAATCGGACTGCGGGTTGAACCAGGTTATTGTTTTTACGCAGTGCCACGGCATTATTGTACTCAAGCCGTCATCTAGACATGATAACCACGTTGGATAATTATGACGAAGGGCACTGTAACTGCTATTATCATGTGCACACTCATCTGTGCTTATCTCAAACTTGGACGCAATTCTTGTTGCCAGGTGAAAGAGGGAATCCGATAGTTAAGGTTACGTGTCAGTCTAAATAGCTTGGAAGAACGTCGGAAGTGTTGGTAAATTTTACTTAACTTCATTTTCCAAAACTGAAATGAATTCAAATAAAGTTGTGATAAAATTACTCACTTCTACTGAACCATAACCATCATTTTATTTCCTCAATCCATATCAAAACTTCTCAAAAAGGATTAATCTCCCAAAGCACTTTTCCTATATTCACCGTGCACCGTTCAGCCCCAGTGATGCGGTCGCTTGTGTCAATGTCTGTTCACTGTCTATGCACACCTTCACGTTGAAGAGCCGAAACGGTTCTCCGGTCATAATCACGCTGTCTGGGTCACTAGGATAATCCCTTGGATTGTCTCACCACTGTCCGTGTGTTGTAGTGGGCACACACAATCCAACGTACAGGTGTGCTACGACAGCCACCCACGCACACCCACTGCAAATGTGTTGGCATCTTTAATTCGTCACCTGCCGCACAAAATACCTCTAACCGCCCCGGCAATGGACGCTGAGATCATGCCACTGCCCTACTCATGTTGCAATGGACACACACGTGCTATGCACACGCAGGCACCCACGGAAGCACTCTGCATAATAACAGGCATACTGTGATAAAACTGATATCGGCAAATTGATAATAATAGACGGCTTCGTGTCATTAACTTCACTGAAGTCACCGAATGGGTGCTTAGCTAAATAAGTTTCGCGCCAGGCTAAGGATAATCCAGTGAAGAACGAAGGCGAATTCGGTACAAATAAGCAGTACTCTGGGGGTGAACCTGATCAAGATGGACAAAAGTGCAGCGGTAGGATAACATAGGGGAAACAACAACAATGAGAGCTGCAAGCTCATTCTCGGGTCAGATGAAGGCCAAGATCCGGCCACATCTTTTCGGTCAGATAACCTTCGATGTCCTATGGTGTGCTCGCTCAACCTATTTAGCCATCCAATACAATGGATTCTGCCTACATGTCCCTTAACAGAGGGTTGTTTTCGAATATCTGAATAGTGGTTTTCACAAATTCGGCTAGCCTGTGTCTATCTTTGAGAGGGATTTGAATTGTCTTCAGTAGCTGGTCGGGGGACGGGGGTGGGGGGGTGGGTGGATAGAGAACGTTGAACCGGCCCTATTGAGGGCCACAATAACTTGATCGACTGTTTACAAATGTTGATTCGATTTGATCTCTGTTGTAACTCTATGGTATGGTTAATCAAATGGCAGCTGTGGTGCGTACCATAGTGATGAATGAATTTAGGAGCAGACTGAGTCGTAGATGGGGGAAGAACACTAGTAGAACTGAGGATTGTCGGGTGAAGCTAGTCGTAGTGCCGGGGACAGCGTGATTAAGTATGACCAGAAAACCATTTCGGCGCTTAAAAGTGAAGGTGTGCAAGCACAACGACCTAACATTGACGGAAGTGGTGAATCTAGGAAAAGTCTTTTGAGTGATTCATCGTTTGTGAGTACTGATATGGATTGACAAGATAGTGATAATTACGAAAGGCGTGTAAAAATAAAAGTGAGGTTCATTTGTATCTAGCACCCTTAAGGTGGTTATCATTAGAAGACGATCAGTGTGAGCAGCAGATAGTTTGGCATAGCTACTTCACTAATAAGGTCGAAATTAAAAGAAAAGAGATTATTGTTGTAAATCAGAAATCTCGGCGTCCACATGGCCCAACAGAACTGTATGATTTTGCCAAAATTTCATTATAATTCACTTCAGTTTAGGAAAATGAAGTTAAGTGAAGCAGAACTTGCCAACACCTCCAAATCTCCTCAAGTTCCTTGAACCAATAGCAAACCACAACTCACGGAGACTCCATCAACTACCGGACAACTAGAAATATGTTCAAGTTTGAAATAAGCACAGATGACTGTGCAACTACAATAGTAGTTGAAGTGAATTCTTCCAGAACTATCCTATGTGTTTATCATACCTATTTACCGTCTTAAACGAAATTGGTGCCAGAAAGCTAACAATTATTGATAAGATGCAAATATTGGCTTCAACACAGTTTGCACCTTTCAAAAACCACATGAACCTTGTTTGAGTAAGCGCCATTAGGTGATAGTCCATAAGACGGATGTAATACATTGAGACGGACCATTGCACTTGACTAATTTTCTTCTTTCGAACTCCATGACATCCACACAACCAGTGGTCATAGGCAGGCACGAAGATACGACTACATATCATGACAAGTGAGGCATTTGTATTCACATAACCTAAGCATCATATTGCTACCTTTATTTTTACTTCTTTTCCTACTTTACTATAAAGTTGATAACTTCCATTTCTTAGTTAGTATGCTCTTGAGAAACAGCAACCAGAACAACCACAATCCAATATGCGTCATTGGTTATCCTAATTTAACTCGACTCATTGAAGTCTTTCACATTCAGGAGACCAAAGTGAATATACGAGATTAAAGCACAAACGGGTTAACGACAAACACTGTCTCTACGGATGGCATGCCGCTGGTCTAATACTACATTAGTTGCTATTCGACTCGGATTTTCTATGCAAGGCCATACTAAATTGACCAACAAGGCCCGTTTATCCATAATGAACTATATAATGTCCGTTTAGTTACCACCAACGGTTTACTCGATGTGCGTAAACATCTATATCCAATCACTTTGGGGGTTAAAAAAGCACCTTCGAATGTGTAATTTGCAAATTCATGTGTCGTTCACCGATTTCTTGAGCTGACAGTGCTGGGCAATTTCTCACGCAAGAATTCAGAAAAATTCAAAATCCGGCTACTGTCACTGTTTTCAGTAGTAGTATTAGAAATTCGAAGCTCGAGGTCTGTAATCATTCCCGAAGAACACATTGCACACGTTCAACCCACTTTCATGCAGTTTTTTTTAATAGAAAGCATAAACATGAGACTTAATCTTCATGGTGTATATGCGTAAACCACACACATCACAACGCTATCGGCACAGGTTTCAGAGCGTTTGCTTTGAGTCAATGCTACATGGTACTCAACCTCCATCCACCCCTTTATTTGGGTTATACAAACTCTTCACTTCAATGACGATCAAACCCTGTAACGAATACCATCTCAATTGGGACTCAAGGTGGCACAAACAGCTCACAGAGTTTCGTTGCTTGTCTAGTTCAAGCAGTGTTGACTGAATTAAGACCGTTCTTCTTCAGGTCGGACACGTTTGAAGTAAAGTGCTCAACTTAAGTGCCTTATGTTCCAAGTTCGACTCCTAATTTTCGAATAGCTGGATATCCGCTGCTTACAAAACAACAAGTTGAGTGAAGCATCTGCAGAGTGGGGACTGCCCTGCTTTTTAGTATGGATGTGACGCTTAAACTCTGTGATTACTCATTTCAGGAATTGAACCTTTTGTCGGACCGACTGGAACCCCCTCCCAGTGAATAATTTCCGTTGAACATGTTTCTCAGTCGAACTCTGGTTGCGCATCCAAATCACAAATATCAAGTTTTTCAACCCCGCACTCCACAACCTCTTTTATGCACAGTAAAAGTTAATTGTTCAAACTACTTGTCTGAAAACCAATCGTGTAAAATTCTTATCTGTATGGCTACCTGATATCTGTTGCGACGAACTCGAGTATGACAATGGTTAGCTTCGGAAACACATAGTATCCCACTCTCGTTCCCGATGCACTTTTCCCATAACAGAGTGTGGCTTACAAGGCTGCTATCAAACAAGAAACCGATGATCACATTTTCTATCGGATTTACAGGTGCTGCCAAATTTCCAGCACGTACTTATTAGAAGAGCGAGTATCTACGTCGATTTAAGCCTATGTGATCTCGTGCTCACTCTTAACTCCTGCTTTTTCCGCAATAAGGTACTTAATTTCGATCCGCAAAGTGATTTTTGCACTTCTTATTCCTCGGAGCCTCTGCGGATTCCCTGAATATTATACGGTTTTTCATATCCCCTTTATACCTGTCGAATCCCAGTCTTTACTACTGGGACAGATTCCAGTAGCCAAAACTGATATGGCCAGTACGGATAAAAGCACAAATCGAGTGGAGAGGACGTACAATTGAAAGATCAAGGACAGCATTTATTTTACTAAATTTAGCTAATACAAATGTCTTCCAAATGGGCAAACAAGCATGCTGTGATGCCCATACCGTTGTAGTGGCTCATGGCATTTTCGCGTTTTTTGTTACTTTGACTGTAATTACGTATGCTGATATCGTATCTGTTCGTCATTCTGTGTTAATTACAAATCGTAATTAGTGTTTGTCCTTTTGTCTTCTGTTTAGTTACTTATTAGTAGTGAGTACATGCATCGTGAACCCCGGACATTTGTAATGTATTTTCCCTGTTTCTAAGGTATCACATCAGTTTATACTTGAGTTTCATGGTGCTTATTACATGAGCAGTTCACGTATTTGTTCGTAACCTTGTTTTCCCGCAGGTCTACACTTCTACTGTTATATAATCTTTCTGAGTGTTTCATTTGTACTGCCGAGCGGAGGCTCGAACTCCCAGCCTTAGCGTTCTGTCAGTGCACTCCACTATTGGCCGTCATACGTCAACAGCATTAACAGATCTATTGCTGGATTCGCCCATTCATGTTGGCACGTACTCTTGTTTACTCCACAGACTTAGCTTATTTGTACTTATTTGTTAATGACACTTTTTACCATTGCAACCACAGTCCAATTCACGCGTTTGTAATCGATTTATTGATCTTTGACGATAAACGTTCTTGATTTATCGATTGTACCACAACCGAACTGCGCTACAGTTTCGTTCAGCTGCCTGCTAAGTGGACCGTTTTTGTTTTCTGCGCTGTCCCGATTTTCGGAAGCTTACTGCCCATTGTTCTTGGATTCTCACCTGGCTAACCACGAATCATCGATAAACACGGTTATTCGATTGGAATTTGTTCTGCTGCCCGTAATCGTGTTCTGCCCATATCGTGCGTGTAGCTAGTGAAACTAAGTTACTGCTAGATTAACAGCCCTAGACATCGGGATAGTCGCAACAGTTAGCCAGATAACCAAACCGCTGCTTTGATATACTGCCCGAATCGGAATTGAAGGAAATTCTGTCAAATGCAGTCCCGTCAAGATTCCGCCAGTAAACGTCAGTTATCACAAGGCCCATCCCCCGACTGGAAGCTGAATCGAGAGCTGAAATTGGCAAAATTAAAGATAAAAAGGTTGGAGCTTGAGCTGGAAACCGAAAGACATATCAGTGATATCAGAATGAGGCTCGCAGAGAACATAAGTGAGCTGGAAGCGGAAGAACGGTCAATTCTGTCAGCCCAGACTTCTCGACCACCTACTCCGCAGCCATTTGAGAAGCCCGAACGAGTCGAAAACTATGTACAGTCTCTCCCAACTTCAAATGATCAACCTGTCGACCAGATATCCGTCAAGGAACCTGGAATTCGTGTTATGACTCAGAAACAACCACTGCAAAACAAGGTCTCTGAAAACGATCAGTTATTGAAGGAAAAGTACTGCGCAACGATTAACGAATATATATCAGAAGGTTACGCTGAGATGGTACCTGGGACTGAGCAAAACCTAACTGGCCCCCACATATGGTATCTTCCGCAACACGGCGTATATAAACACGCCGACCGAACCAAGGTTAGAGCGATGTTCGACTGCGCTGTGGAGGTCAATCAACCATCACTGAACGAACAACTACTAACGGGACCAGACCTTGTCAATAGTTTGTGCCAGGTGCTGCTGAGGTTTCATGAGTACAGGTACACTTTGGTAGCCGATATTGAAGCTATGTTTCACCAGGTGAAGGTCCCACCAAGCGACCGCGATTGTCTGAAGCTTCTCTGGTGGCCTAACGGTAACGTGACCAACAAACCAGAAGAATATCGTATG
This sequence comes from Fasciola hepatica, assembly GCA_948099385.1. Classification (NCBI taxonomy): domain Eukaryota; kingdom Metazoa; phylum Platyhelminthes; class Trematoda; order Plagiorchiida; family Fasciolidae; genus Fasciola; species Fasciola hepatica. Next base: position 18,460,446 of record CANUEZ040000182.1, read on the forward strand.
ACGTCTCATCCATTTGGGGCCACCTCGTCGCCGTCATGCTGCAGCTTAGCTTTGCAGAACACTATCGACTGTAATATGGCAATTTACGGCACTGCAGTGATCAATCAAGCCAAGAAAGGCTTCTACGTAGATGATTGTTTGATGAGTTTACCTAAAATGGAGGGCGTTGGAAGAATGGGAAGAACGTTGCGGCACGCTCTACTGCAAGGCGGTTTCAACTTGACTAAATTCTTCAGTAATGTGCCACATGCTTTGGGAGAACTGCCGAAAGCAGAAACCAAACCCATTTTCCTTGATCGACAGCCAGCTGAAGTAAAGCGAAATTTGAGAGTACAATGGGATCCACCTTGGGAAGAAAAATATACCCGGCGAGGTTTACTTACATACATCGCTTCAATTTACGACCCCATGGGGCTTGTATCTCCAAGTTTCTTGCCTTCTAATTTGCTTTTCCAGGACCTCTGTCGAAGGCAGGCCAAATGGGACGAGGAAATAACCCAGGAAGAAATTGACCGATGGATTGTGTGTCTCAGCGAAATTCGAGCAGTATCTAATCTACGAACTGACCGTTGTATACGTCCGATGGATGAGAAGACGGATCCAAGACTGGAACTACATGCATTTAGTGACGCTTCAGAACTGGGTTATGGAGCAGCACTCTATTTACGATCTGTTACCGAAGATGGAATGATAAACTGTTCTCTAATATTGGCGAAGTCTCGTGTAGCTCCCTTAAAATCCATGACCATTCCGCGCTTGGAGCTTGCGGCTGCTGTTGTCTCAGTAAGATTAGTTGCCTTTGCCAACGAAGAACTTTCTGCACCTATCTGCTCGACTACGTTCTGGACAGACTCGCTAATTGTTTTGCAGGCGATACGAAATACCGAATCTCGTTTCGAAACCTGTGTGGCCAATCGTCTGGCGGTGATCCGTGAACTTTCGGAACCTGAACAGTGGGTCCACGTGAACAGCAAGGACAATCCAGCTGATATGGCTTCGAGAGGTACCAGCCCGAGAAGGCCGCTAGATGCACTTTGGTTTAATGGCCCACGATTTCTCTTGCAGAATGTGTCTTCGTGGTCTGCACAGCCTAGTCCCACAGTATCCATTCATTTCGAATTGGTCAAAAGGGTTCGCGTGAATGCAGTGCAAACATCAGATACAGTCGGCTGGATACAAAGATTCCGCAATGCCAAATCTTGGTTAGGCTTGCTGCGACAGATTGCTTGGTTAAGGCGGTTTTGTTTTTGGATTCAACAACGACATGAAACGGGTGTTAGTCAGCTGAACATCGCCAAGCAGTTGAAACCATCAGAATTACAGTCATCAGAACTAGCCTTACTTCGTTTGGTGCGAAAGGACTGCTTTAGTAAGGAGCTAAGAACAATCTCCGAAGGATCAGAGGTCCCGAGCATGTCCCGGCCAGTCTCAGGACGATTGCAGAAACTCCATCCGTTTAAACACTGTGGTTTACTACGAGTGGGAGGTCGCCTACGATGGGCACCTCTACCTTTCGAGTCAAAACATCCTGTAATTCTACCGAAGGATCACTTCATCATCAAACTTTTAGTGCAACATTATCACGAAGTAAATGGCCATGTTGGTGCAGCACATGTGTTGTCACTACTAAGGGAACGTTATTGGATTACATACGGCTACTCTACAGTTAAAAATATACTACGGGAATGTTTTCATTGTAAACGTTGGCATTCCCAGGCACAAAGTCAAGTAATGACACCTCTTCCTGAGGACAGAATGTTGTTCGGCGAGAATCCGTTTACTGCTGTCGGAGCAGACTACTTCGGTCCCTTCTTGGTGAAGCACGGTAGAGCCACTGAGAAACGTTACGGGTGTATATTTACTTGCCTGTCCATGAGAGCCGTACACCTAGAGGTCGCCTACACCCTAGACACCGATTCCTTCCTTTCTGCGTTTTCTCGGTTTGTGGCAAGACGAGGATGTCCCAGTGTTGTCTACAGTGACAATGGAACGAATTTCCGAGGCGCTGAAGCAGACTTGAGGCGATGCCTGAAGGCTTGGAACCAAGACAAGATTCTAAAGACACTTGGGAATAGAGACTGTGAATGGCGCTTCTCTCCATCGAAGGAAAGTCATCATCATGTATGGGAGCGTATCATACGGTCTGTCCGCCGAATTCTGCTTTCACTTCTAGCTGATCAGTTGGTCGTAGATGAAGCGTTAGTAACGATGTTCTGCGAGGTAGAAAGAATACCTAATGATCGCCCTATAACGAGAATATCGAATGATCCCGATGATTTCAACGCGATAACACCCAATCACCTTCTTCTCCTACGATGTATACCAGCGACATTTCCTTCCGAGCTACCAAACAACCGGTTGAACCGAAGATGGCGACAGGCGCAAAAGCTGGCAGATGCCTTCTGGGCTCGCTGGTTGAAGGAATACTTGCCAACACTACAGACAAGATCAAAGTGGAATAAGCCTAGCCGAAAGCTGAACGTAGGCGACTTGGTTCTCCTAGCTGACACGCACGCACGGAGAGGGGCGTGGCCCAAAGGGATAATTGAGGAAACGGTCATGGGAAGCGATGGACGAATCAGAGAAGTTGCAGAACGCACAGCCAACGGTGTTCACCGGAGAGACATACGACAGTTGTGTCCTCTAGAGTCGGACTTATGCTCATGAGTGTGGTTCGTGACATTCCCCCACCCCGGGGGCAGTGTTAATTACAAATCGTAATTAGTGTTTGTCCTTTTGTCTTCTGTTTAGTTACTTATTAGTAGTGAGTACATGCATCGTGAACCCCGGACATTTGTAATGTATTTTCCCTGTTTCTAAGGTATCACATCAGTTTATACTTGAGTTTCATGGTGCTTATTACATGAGCAGTTCACGTATTTGTTCGTAACCTTGTTTTCCCGCAGGTCTACACTTCTACTGTTATATAATCTTTCTGAGTGTTTCATTTGTACTGCCGAGCGGAGGCTCGAACTCCCAGCCTTAGCGTTCTGTCAGTGCACTCCACTATTGGCCGTCATACGTCAACAGCATTAACAGATCTATTGCTGGATTCGCCCATTCATGTTGGCACGTACTCTTGTTTACTCCACAGACTTAGCTTATTTGTACTTATTTGTTAATGACACTTTTTACCATTGCAACCACAGTCCAATTCACGCGTTTGTAATCGATTTATTGATCTTTGACGATAAACGTTCTTGATTTATCGATTGTACCACAACCGAACTGCGCTACAGTTTCGTTCAGCTGCCTGCTAAGTGGACCGTTTTTGTTTTCTGCGCTGTCCCGATTTTCGGAAGCTTACTGCCCATTGTTCTTGGATTCTCACCTGGCTAACCACGAATCATCGATAAACACGGTTATTCGATTGGAATTTGTTCTGCTGCCCGTAATCGTGTTCTGCCCATATCGTGCGTGTAGCTAGTGAAACTAAGTTACTGCTAGATTCACAGCCCTAGACATCGGGATAGTCGCAACATTCTGTATTAACCGGAGAGGACTATAATAATCTATCACCTAACCTCCTGATCATTATGGGTTTATTCTGAACACAGCTGTCTTTCTCCTAACCGTTTCATTTGCATGACGGCTTTCCTGTCTTCATTCTCTTGCCAGGTTAGTTCACATCTCTTGATTCGTTCAATAAAGAAGCATTGAAGGCGACCTGTATCAGCAAACAGAAAACTTTCTTTAGCTGACTTTTTATGAAAGCGATCAGTCATTTCCATATTACAAGGTTTCTTGATACATTCACCGATCTACATAAAGCTGTTAAAGTTACGTCATTCTTTTTGTGGTGATTTAAGTCACCGTGGTTTGACGAGCCTCTCCAGATTACTCCTATTAAGCTGAAGATCAAGTCAACCCAAAAAGACAAATAAGTTGAATTCGAGCACAGTACACCCTCATACCTAACAGTTGGACATGCATAATGATTATTTAGTTGCTCGCATAAACAGAAACAGCCCAAAATAATCGGAATGGCATTAACTTTAGAATTGATCTGGATAGTTATACTGCTCAGGCCTTCCACATTTACTTGGCCTTTAGCCCTACGCTTTAGACTATCCCCATTAGTCACACTTTTCATTTTCTAGTATTCATCCTTGGCTTGCCACAGTTTTCCATCAGGAAGAGCAACAAATGGTTTGCTTTTCTTCAAACTTAGTCCGTTGTTGAACATCGAAACCTTCATTACGCGAACCCTGACGCATAGCCGTAACAGTGAATTACCATGTCATGTTTAATCATGGGATAGAAAAGAATGCTGGTATTGTGACTCAACTAACCGTGTTGAGATTTTCTGTGCACGCCAGCAATGAAGGTTACTTGATTTGCAAAGTAGAGCTGATTAGAAGTGCATCATTTATTATGATGAACTTGGTCTTTTTTATTAGTAGCGTTTTCATAGTAGAGCTTTAGGGACTAGTCGTCGTCCGCAGGGAAAGTCGAGGTGAAATGATTCCTTCGTAATCTCTCCAAACTGAATGCAGTGCTGTCTCAAAAAGACAAATTTTGAGATGAACTGACCTGCTTGTGTTACAGTTTTCATTTAGTAATGCTAGTAGATAAAGTAACGGGAGTGGTCTAGAGCAATAGTAACACGCACGTCTTTTATGTGAAAAGGCCCGGGTTCAGACCCTGGGTACGGCGAAGGATAAGTACCACTGACGGCCTCTAACAGGAGCGAAACTCGGGTTTGGTACTTCCGAGTTCATGATTGGTCAAATGATCTGAGGTTTGTGCGTGAACGGTGGAGTTCAAAGGACAGTCTGCTAAGAAAAGTACCATCAGTCCCACTCACTAGCAAATTAATATGAAAAATATATGTAAATGGGAAAGTTGGAAAACTAGGCTTGTCCAAAGCTTGTTAAGGTGACCGTAACTTTCTATTGAATAATTAGTTGCAATCTCTATTTTTGGTTCAGCGCACACCGTCGGTTGTTTTCTTGATGACAATCTTCCTACAGCTAGTGGTGTACAACTACAGTAATCATACCGGTTAGACTCAGTCTCTTATCGCGCGTTCCTGTTAAAAGCCCCTCCCTCCCCCCTGATTCCAGTCAGGTAGACACAGAACAGAGCCTCAAGCTAAATCATGAGAGTATATTCAAAAAAAATGTGGTACAGTTGCTCCACGACCGGATACGTTGAAGTTATCTTCTCGTTTATCGGGTTTCCGGCAACTGGATCAGTGGTGCACCAGTTGCGAAGGCAAACCACCTAGGCTGTCAATGGTGTTTCGGGTTCCACCGGCGTAGCGCCAGGCACTGATATGCTAGCTTGATTATCTGATTACATTTTCGTTGGCCGTGGTAACTCACAGTACATATCTACTGGCTGCAATGACCTGTGCTTCGTTTATTTTTTCTAGTCCTTTGATCTTATGGTGGCGGTCAGGTTTTCTATTCGTCCATTCCTGGTAGAGCAGAGCAGTATGCCACCGCCTGCGTCTCCAAGTCACGGATAAGGGAACAGCTGGACCTGTCGTTAATCATGAATAAGGTGGCCCCACCAAATAAGCTGTTGTGGAAAATCAGCGGCAGCGCTGAAGAATACGGTGGATTTTTCGCTTGGTTTGCGTCTTTCACCCGAAAATGCCACATAAAACAGCTGACAGCACTGTGATATGGCGAGTGTGGCCTGCCATTTAATAAAGCCATATATTCTAGCCGTGTTATATTTACCCAACAAGGTTTCTAGTAGAGGTGAATCAATTGTACAATTGGCCGCTGGCTCATTTGACCTAACGCTGCTGACTTACAGGACGAACTTGAACGCATAAAGGTTAGATGTTCATCCTCACACGAAAGCCTACTCTGGACTGGGCGGTTGAGTAGTACAATAACCAACAAAACAAACGACCATGGAAGATATATCTAACGTAGTGAATGACCGTTCTTTAATCCATCTCGCCTACCCGTCACCCAAATTAGCCAGCTGAAAAGCTAGACGTAGACTTCATCTGATGAAATCAACCAACGATGGTCGCTTATAAAGAACGCTTGGCTTTCCGTTGTCTTAATGAGTTGTGGCCTGTCTCATCATGCTGAGACCCTGAATTTCTGCTCAGCGTCTGCACCTTCTTGAGGCACATCAGTCGATCCCGGCTGGAAGCGAGAATGGTGAAGCACTGGTTTTAACGAGACGTGCACTTAAAGCAGTTCTTCATAGGGAGCGAGAAATCTGTTGGTCGCAATGTGGATCAGAGGTGGAACGTGCTGCTGTTATGGGACTTTCATGCAAGCTGTTCCGTCTTTTCGAGTCACCGGGTAGAAAGCCACTAAGCGTGAGTGAAAAGATTTCTCAAGCTTATGATTCGCCAAATAACTATCAGAAGGGGCGTTTCAAAAGCTGAGCGAAGAGCTTTCAGGTGTGATTTAGCTGAATTCCAGTGTCAGCCTCTCCAATAGCTCTTCTGCCACACCTCTTGTGGTCCGTTTTGACAGATCCTCCCACTAAGGGAGATGTCTGTAGGAAAATCCAAGCCTTGAGACATCACAGACACCGGGCTCCGATGATCTCCTGAAGCCTTTTCAAAGATGATGAAGTACAGTTGGTCAGAGAACGCTACGTGTCGTTCTCAAAGGTCTGGAAGTCTGAGTAGGCTCACTCTTTGTGGGGTGACCTCATCTTTGGGAAGGACTCCAATAGTGACTACTCTAACTGTAGGAGCGTTAGCCTCAGCCCAGTTTTGTTTAATTCGCTTGCATCCGTCATACTTCGCAGGTTGTATCAAACGCATGAAGAGCAGATTCGTGAGAAGCAGACTAAGTTTTGCGCCGGTCATGGATGTCGCGATAAAATTTCCACCCTCCGATAACTGCTTGAAATTCATGCGACCTTTGACTTTTCGATAGAACTGCACTGTGCGTCTGTTTACTTGGGAATATAGTTCCTGAAAATTGTGTCCACCCTTAGAGAACTGTGTCGTCAGATCTAGTTAGGGCCCATCGCCTGTTTTCGCCCTGTTTGGCCGTCTCCAGTGAGATACGTCAAGGTTGCCCTATATCCTCATTTTCCCCCAACTGTACCATAGATCGCTATGCGGAATGCTTTGTTTGTTTTACTAAACGATGTAGTGGAACTCCTCTCAGGGAATAGAGTTTTGGACTAGGAATATCCTGATGACTTCTCCTTGCTTTGCGACAACGTACAGGCAATAAAACACTATCTGAACCACTTGGCGAAAGAGATATCTAATTATGGTATGTACTTTGTGCGAGGGTATGTGCTGACTCATGGTCGATAGACAGCCCTGTCCCGTCAGCAATCGGCATGTCAGCGCCTGTCCGGAATCCAGGTCAAAGGTTGTGCCAACGGATGCGCAAGTGACAAAGCAGCGGATCGATGAGACGCGAACGGAGTCCCGTCAAGCGATAACTGGTCCTGTGACCAATCAACCAATCAGACGACAGGCTACTGGATGCCAGTATGAAGCAGTTAGCCTGAGATGCAACGATTGACGTCAGTGCCTGTTTCTTCCTATAAAAACGATTTGTTTCTTGCAAATAGACTGAGATGATTCGAGGGCGGAATAAACTTCTCACTGGAGCTAGTGGGACGGTTCAGAACACTGCGCCTTCCATGTGCAATGTACTTTCGCAAAATTCACAGGAGCCTGTGTCTACACTTATCTTCTGTGGTGATCAGTAGGAGTTAGATGACAAGTTCAAGTATCTTGGGTGCCTGATTACGGCTGCGAGTTGTGTTGGAGAGATTACATACGAATGGCTAGAACTGCAGCAGCTATCGTTACCCTAGGACATTTGTGGCATCGCCGTGATATCTGGCTCTCTTAGGAAACTGGTGTATGTCGCCGCGGTTTGTAGTGTTTTACTTTGAAGTTGCGATACCTAGTCACTTAGAGTTGAGGATGCTTCGGAGTCTTTCTGTTTTCAAAAACCGATGTATCCGAGGCATTATTCGCATCTTGTGGGAACATCGCGCGAGTGATTACGATATGCATTATCTTTTGCTGGGAGCGGATGGCTGCTTTCCGGCCGGTGTGATCTCTCTAAACTGCTTCCAATGGCTTGAACATTTTCTGCGTATGCCTGCTCGCCATCAACCTTTCCGTGTTCTATTTGTACGTACTGGGCAAGGCTGGATGAAGAGACGCTGTGGTTAGGCCATGACTAAGAGTAAAAGGATGATGAAGGCAACATCAATATTGGCTTCAATTGGTGCTTTCCGCCTTCCCCTATGGGACTCAATGCATGGCAGCTGTCATTGGTTAGAGGTGCTGTGGGGCATGCCCCAGAGTAGAAGTCAGTGGTGCGAATGCCGTAAAGCCGGTCGGTTGAACTCTCGTTTTCCATTAATACAAAAATTTCATTAAAACAAATAAAATGGCGAAAACATAAAAATATGTGTTGTGTGACAGCAAGATTGCATCTTGTTAGATTTGACAAATGTGAAATGATCAAAATATTAAAGTCGTTGTCCTCGGGCGGTATTCGAAACCACGATTGGTTCCCACTCATCCCTTAATACCGCGTTTGTTTTACCAGCTGGGCTTCGGGACCACGCCGAAAAGCCTCGCACTTTTTGTATATGGATCGTACTGTTTACTTGTCTACTTTATAACCAAACACGCCGTGCATACTACTGGTGGACACTGGTTGATTCGTGGGGAAATCCTGATGTAGGCAGTCAAATTAGTTGCCAGTTCACAGTGGTAGACGCCATTTGATACTGTAATTTGTACCGGCAAACGGCATGATTCTATTGCAAAAATCTGAACCTCTTCATTGTGGCCCTGCAGCTCATCTTATAGCAAAATGCGTTACTAAAGCGTGAGTGGGGTAGACAAAGTATCTGGGCCCTGGTGTGTGTGTTTGTGTGTGTGACAATGAGGAACAGAAAATGTGGGCACACCAATGACAGGTCCCACTTGGGCCACAATCGAGTATGGACAGAGTTCACTCATCTCACCGGGGCCAAAGACTTTTCACATTTGGATCACCTCAAAACATTGTCAAAATCTGCCAAACATCAATACAGAGTTCACTCAGTTTTGGCAGGTGCAGAATAAGGCTCATTGCCATTGTGGATCACAACTCCGGTATGGGTATGAGATAACAGTTTATTTTGACGTAAGTATTATTCGCGATTGGGTGGACGAATTCCGTCGAAAGTACACTACCGGTTTTGCTGCTGCTGCCCGGTGTCTTCGTTCTTGTGTTTGACTGCGACTAACCTACATAGAATTATCAGTGAGTCAAAGTTGTGGTTCTTCAGTGGACTCGTCTCCCGATGCACAAAATGGATTGCTGAGAATAGCAGTTTGTCTTCTGTGATAGCACTGTCATTGCAAGTGAAAAACATGGAAGATTAACACCAGGGCTTGAAATGCCATCGCGGGTGTGGGACCGTCACAGTATCCATGTATGTTGTTGAGTGAAGGTAGTAAAGTAAAGTGCAAAACAGATTGGTTCGTTTAGATTAGGGATGGGCTCCTTTGATGGACCATGACATGTCAAGTATCGTTCCTCTACTTGTCAATCGGTGACACTGACCCTCTGTCGGTTGTTACTTTGCTTGTGATTTCATTGATCTCAGCTTTGGTCTCCAGTTCGGACAGGCGATACTGGCACGTCACGCGATTCACAGTGATGTTCTGCTACACTAGCCAGTGTAGATGCTAGCTGGTAATCAATCGATCAACGTCTTTAGAACGACGCTTTTCTTCAATATACGTAAAGCCGGATTATCTCTGAATTGTTCCCATACCGGATGAGATTCACTTGGAATCATATTTCTTCTGCGTTACTTGTATTTGCACATACGCCGCACGATAATTATGATTTCAAAATCAGTGGATCAGCTCACTTCAATTCCGTAAGTGTTCCATGAAAAAGAACTCAAATTTAGGAAGCGTTTATTGTTGGTTATCATAGATTCTTGATCGTTGTGCATGATGCACTCAAGTCCGAGATACGTTTAGTCCCCATTCCCCGTGGAGGTACCAACTAGAGCTGATGTTATATTCAATGGAGATAAAAACCTTGTAACACGGAAGCACAAACTTAGTGATCACGAGCTTAGATAAACGAATTATTCCCATTTTCATCGCGAAAACTGTTCTCCTAACCCTCGACTGGTGTTCATTCCTTGTGAGCCTTCATTTGTCTTGAAACACGCGCATAACCCTGATCAGTAGTGTCGTTCGATCATATATAGGTAGGCTTATTCTGAATGTTACACCGGGGAAACATGCGTTGCATGTTGAAATTTTGTTACATGTTCTGTGTTTTCAATGGCTTCTGATCGCCCAGTTTGCTGTTTTAGTCGCAAACGTTTTATCGAGTCGACATTGTCAGCTCACAGGTGAATGTTCCGTACTCTTTTGTGAATGTGTGCTGAACACGTCAAATTTTATCACTCATTTTCCATTTGAACTGCGCACGGTAAGCCTACTTCAGCCAAACAAAATCACACCGGACGGAACGGAACCGAATCGGCGCGTTTTACGTTAGTGCTTAATTTCGTGATATCATGATAAACGTTTGGTATTTTCTAGTAATGAAATGAAAATTACCATAAAAGAACAGCATGTCATTTGTAGAACATCCGAGGGTGTTGTTATGGCAGTCTTGAGTGACCATTCCCGAAAGAAACTCTAAGGGATACTACACTGATAGTTTGGAAAGTGGAAAAACCCATGAGTATGATCAAGTGGAAATAACGGGTCAAATAGTTGTAATTCACAGGCGTCTAAAAATCCCCAAGCGTTAGTGATTATCTGCCAAGAGGTGAAATTTCCGGGACCCTATTTAGCATGCTCCAAGGAAGAAGAAGACATAGCTACAGAACATGTCTCCAGGCACCATTCCTCTGAAAATAAATTTGCAAAGATATTGTACCGGGCTGCGGTCAAGTGATCGACTCGTAGAAGTCGAACCCCGACTCAGAAGTCAGAGAACGCGAAGTCCGCAAAATAACTTGTACTACGAAGGAATCACAGTTCCGCACTAATGAATGCACATCACAGTTTGTGGACAATCCGATCACAATGTACAATCCCTTCAACTCGATCATATCAATCTTTAAAAGGGATAAGAAGTGCACACCGCCAGGGTCGAGAGCATACTCACACAATAAACAAAGAGTTAGGTAATTATACGAGACAGGTGGGAAAAGATGATCTATCGGGATCAGTCGGGAGTGAAAGTGAGAAATGACAGTCCAAGTTACGGAGCAGGAAAGAGAGGGGGAAAAGAGAGCAAAAATGGCCCAGACAAACGAACAACGCAAAAGCCTATCGAATAGACTGCATGACCGGATCAGCCGTACTTACAGGCGCGTAAACAATTAAATCAACGGGGTCAGCGTGGAACCCAGCGGGCCAGTGAATGAGAGGACACAACGGAGAAGAAAGGTTACTTAAGCGATAGTCTTTGTCACCTGGTTCATGATGAACGACTCGACTAGATAAGGTCAACAAATACGCCAAGAACATATACGGGTTACAAGAACCTAGTCGACATTGGAAACAAAGACGGGTAAACATGCAGTACAGAGGGTGTGGACAAGCAATTTGGCCCGCTTATGAGGAGGCTGGTCGGAAGCATTTTCAGTCCACTTGGTCCAGGTAACTGGGCCAAAGGCAAACATAAGATCGGTGGTAGAAACGGACTGGATGTGGACTCCCGGAGTTCGTGCATTGGTACAAATGGCGAAAACAGGCAAGTTAAGCCAGGTTTCATTTCGAGTGAGAATTTCAAACAGTAAATTAGAGTCCGATGCAGAGGTCCTTCGAATAGATGTCATTGTGATGAACGTAGTTGTAAAAGGGAAAATTCCTTGTGCAGTTTTTCCTGATGTCGGATTCAACAAAGAATAGATTTGAGATCTTTCAGCCCCCTTTTTCCAAGAGCTGCAGGTTCTGAATCTACCGTGAAACACACGTCATCAGCCAGTTTGATCTGTTCTCATTTACCGATGTTTCGTTTTATCAGATGAATAGTTCCGTTCATTATCATTTGGATCGGTCGTCGGTGGTGATTTCGCGAAAGAAGAAAAATAGGAGACACGTAAAAGCTGAGAATGATAGACATACACTTCACTGTCAAACAGCTGTCTGTATTTATCGGTCTATTTGTTAGATCACAACCGATCAAATCATCAATCACTTTGAGTATTGTTGATGTATGCAGATTGGACCGGGTGATTTCATAAGTTATTGTTCACTCTCTGAGATTTAAGAGCAGAGGTTCCGTTATCCGCTCTGCCGTCTTCATTTATTATACTGATGATGACAGATCGACTGGCGCCAAAATATCAAACTCGGATTCAAGCAATTCATAAAAGCATGCAGTTAAGATCTTAGGTTGTTATTGCGTATGTTACACTGAAACAGAATAAAACACCCTAAATATTTTTTGCTCAAAAGCAGTAGGAAAGTTGCACAAAAAATACGATAGTATATGAGAGTAGGAGAGGATGCGATGTACCGAAATGGTTACCTACGTATAGACGATACTTCGAATGACCCCCTTCATTTTGTTCCTTGCCAACTTTCTCAATATTCCAACGCGAGTTCAGTGACTTCAGAAACTTTGCTGACAGAAGCTCACACATTTTCTCTTGGACCTATGGTTCATTGAGAGTCATACAAATTGAGCATAAGGAAAGTGACATATACTCACCAACGGATTTAGTTCCTCAAGTTCTTGTGAGGACGGAACTAATTTGTCTACCAATGCGGCTTGCGTCCACGCAGTCATCAGAAGAACAAGCGTCGCGAGTTTCCAAATGAACACCATTTTCAGTTCTAGCTATCAAAAACCAAGACAGAAATTTGCACAAAATAAAGCAAAGGCAAAGAACGGTTATGTGTGCCGTCAACGACAAACACAATGCGAAATCAGGAAGACAGCGTCATACAAAACCAAAAGGACCGTCTCAAAAGGAGTTCAGTTAACTCGAATAAGTTCGAATGCTTCTCTCGACCAACACCGACTTCGGTCACTCAGCTATGTTAGCCGTGCTATCATGCTATCAAAAACTGATTATCTAACGCATTCCACGTAAATGAATATTAGTTCAACAGAACACACAGGTCACTTATTTGTACATTACCCCGTACTTCAAAGGCAAACGAACAAAACCTAACTCACGGTTCAAATAATGTTCGGATCAAAACTCACAATATTCAGATGGAAATTTAAATCAGAATGTTAATCGCATTATATCCATTTGTGTGTGTGTGTGTCAAACTGTGTTAGTGGAGATAAAGATATAATACTTAGAACAATGTGATCCAATTGTAACTACTGTAGTCGTGGATATTATTTCAATATCAACTATACTCACCGATTTGATACTGAAGAATGACTTATCGAAGTGGATGGAGTGCAATTGTGTTTTGTGGAGAAGAATTTTTGTTCTGCGGTATGAACTGAGTCTTGATGTGTGCTACTCATCAGTGAGTGAACAGTATTTGTAGTAACTAGCTAGAAATGACCTCTAGTTGTCTGTGCGTATTTGTGGATAGATTTATATTTCATTTATCTGTGCACCCACTTGTATAAGCACACAGATGTGCATGGTCCACCGTGTTCTCAATTGATTTTCTACAGCAGTCATTCGAATTCAAATGGATTGAAGCCCGCTGAGAGAATGGCTGGTTTTTTAAGTTTGCGTCAGCACTGAGGTCCGTTTCAAGCACCGTTAAAATGAGCAACAACACGGTGGTCCATCTCATTAACTGTTCTCAGTTCGAGGGAAACAATGAGAAAAAAAGACAAGTTTGATAACAGTTGTCATTCAGTGTTCTGGTACTGCTCCGATATGTCTGGGAAGAACTCTTATTTATTCGCCGAAATCTCGTTTTATTACCGTAAAATCCAAGGGTCCTTGTACCCAGTTAAAACACCAAGCGTATTGGTCCGAATAGGGTGGGCTACCAAGCTAACTAACGAGCCAGTATTGCGAATAAACACCGCTTGACAGGATTCCTTTCGTTCTATCGATCTACAGCACTGATCATCTCTCTTGTCGTTCGTGGTTCTGTTTTCTCAAACCTCGGAGACTTTGCGGGACAGATGAAAGAGTGCCGACCACCAACAAAATTTGACGGTGTAACATCATTGGTCAGCTCATACATTCAAGCGCGGATCCTCAAACTTTTGAAAGCTTGTGTCAAAAGTGTCACTTTACAGCAAATCCAGTAGAGTGGTTATAAATTTCCACCTAGTTACACTGCTACTATTGCCGTTCCTCATGCTACTCTTCATCATCATCATCATCATCATCATCCGAATCATCCGGATCATCAACATCATCATTATCCGACTCATCCGAATCATCATTATCTTAATCAACATCAACAGCCGAATCACCCGAATCATCAACATATTCATCATCATCATCATCATCATCATCATCGTCATCAGCATCATCCGAACCATCAACGTCGCAATCACCAACATCCGGAACATCATCATTCCAGCCATCATCCGATTCATCATCATCAACATCATCATCCGAATCAGCATTCATCATTCGAATCATCATTACCATTCAAATCACCATCCGAATCATTG